>AYKW01000018.1:0-406355 GCA_002760635.1 Ganoderma sinense ZZ0214-1 | reverse complement strand
GTCGTGCCCTTGGGCATGACGTACGACGACCGTTGTCAACACTGTACCCCCTATTATGCCTGGACACTTTAGTGGTAGGGTCTGTATTTCAGTAATGACAGTCCATATCAGCGGTGCCATCAAAACGTGGAGGATACCATATTCGGAAAATACATCAAAAGGACCCCTGGCACCTATGAGCGTCATCTTGTCATTTGTTTTCTCTTTCTCTGATTGGCATCCAATATCCATGGGTTCTGCTGGTGGGACACATACAGCACTTGTAGTAAGTACTGGGACAATCAAAACTGAGTAGGATGGCAGCATAGTGCGCAAGGGCGGGCTTTAGCCCACCCGCAGCGCGCTATAACCCTGGGTTCTTTAAGTGAAGATATTCTACTTCATAATAATGAAGTTCATATTGGCTGCAGTGGCCAGGTCTGCCCGGAGGGGCAATGTAGCTATGTAATCACATCCCAAAAAGGAAGAAGGGCCAGTACATAGTATTTGGCCTATATCTTGGCCAATACTTGACCGAATAATATGATTGTATTACCATTAGAAAGCGGTTGATCAGCTCTATCTAATGGGACTATCAGTACAAACATTACATAAGCGCCCAAGCTTCGAAAGAGGCATTTGTGTGTTTTTTGTTTGGCTTATAACTCGGTCAATACTGGGTCAAATAGCATGAAACTAGTACAATTAGAACGCATTTTTGAAGGCCTTTCTAATGGTATACATAGCGCCCTAACTCCTAAATAAGCGTCCATATCAAGGCATTTGTGCATTTTTTTATTTGGTTATATCTCGATCAATATTGACTTTTAGAACATGAAACTAGTGTCATTTGAAAGCCTGAAGAGAGGACTTTCATATGGGGTACTCCACTATAACATCTATTTGTACTAGTAGCACAAGCTGTACTTAGGTATGGTAACCCCCAGTGGCCAAGCGCTCGGTCAGTGGGTGTAAGTAGAGTATATAACAGTTGAGTTAAGCACTAGTAACAAAATGAAGCACAGCCACCATTCCAAACCTGACCCTAACCCTAAAGCTGTGCTGGCAAAGTAACAAAATTTGTAGTTGAGTGTCTACTTTTTTGTAGTCACAGCTTTTCTGGGTCTGAAAACTTTTTCCCATGTCAACGACAAGCGTTACGCTGCAGTGGCAGGAAGTCCACCTCATTATAAATGATTGATTTTGTTCCTCATCAATTGTAAAAGACTTGGTATAAACCACTTTGCGAATATACGTCTATCCCATTGTAAAGTCTGTTGCGTGCATCTATTGTCCTCCTGTGCAAATCATAGTACGTGTATGAAAGTGGATGATAGATCAGAACTTCCCGCTCCCCGGACTAGCGTGCAATACATGCATTAACTGCTGGTATTTACAGAGTGCATGCTCCAACATGATAGGGTCAAATTGAATCAAGTCGCATTCATCTTGAGTCAATCATTCTTCTATGAAGGCGTACACCTGACAAAACACCGTGATGACCTTATTCTTCTCGTGAAAGGTGGAGGACAGCTGCCCGGCCTGGTACAGCCTGCGCCACACCTCTTTGCCTTGTAGTTTGGAAACCATAACTTCATCTACAGTCTGAGCATCGGGAGGCACGACCTGGTTTGTATATGTGAGGTCGGCAGTCAGAAGGTAGGCTTGTAGGTCACCGAGAAGAGGCAAAACCTTTCGTGTTATGCGTTGGTTGTTTTCCTGAACCTGATGATTTATAAGCATCCACTTGTAGGCAGTAGCAAAGTCTGGTGGTTGATGAAGCTTGGCCTGTAGGGCATGCCAATCCCCATCTCCAAGAAAGTAGGCTCCAACATGTTTCGCAAAGTTGTGTTGTTGTCCCTGAGGACAGTTGCTATAAGCACGGATATTGACGAACTCCAGGGAGCATGTGTCAAAGCCGAGCGAGTTGATGTCTGCTTTTTATGATGAAAGATCTGGCCAATAACAGGAAGGGATTCGGTGGTTGAGGAGCATAGGAGCATTGAAGAGTCTGACTCGGAAGATGACCGTGCTGGCAAAGGCACCAGGTGAAGATGCATTGACTGCGGAATGGGGACCTGTGGGTGACTTGGCAATTTGACAGGATGGACCTAACTCGTGAAACGGTAGGTAGAAGTCTAGATTGGACTACACAAGGGACTGGAGAGGCGTGGGTGAATTTGGTGGGATGGGTTGGACAATAGATATAAGAGCTTTGATGAATCGGAGGAGGGACTCTAAGCTGGGTCGGTACCCGTCTTCCGGAGTGACATCTGTCTGGTGCGACACTGGGTGAAATAGGTCTTCCACCTTGCGAAACAGCATCCCTTCGCTGGCAGATGACGACAAACATGAGGGGAGCCGCAGTCCGTGGCAACAGAGTTCTACTGCATGAGAAATGTGGGAGAGCACTCTAATCTCCTCAGATGTTGGATCTGATATGGCATGATCGTCCAGAGCGTGGAAGAAGGGCTCAAGTAAATCGACCTTGAGGCGCTCGAGTCTCTTGCCTTTGCATCCCAGAACACTAGATTTAACTGTCTGATGAGCATGCCACACCATATTGAGAAGCAGGATGTCTATGTTGCCGGTGACCTCCACAAGCTGGGTAATGAATGCCGCCGAGATATGATGCATGTTCATAGGAAAGTGCAGCCAACAAGCCAGCAAATCAATAAGTTCGTTGCACATGAGCGTCGCAATTGGACTTGATGCAGCTCAGGGCCGGCCACGGATGTCCCAGACTTGACCAGGGTCGCTAACATTGGAGAGATAATCTCTGGCACAGAGAGTAGATGCACAGCGTGCTTTGTATGACTGGAATATGTCGTGAACTAGGCGCATAAACCAATCTGTAGAGCTTTGAAGAGCTTGTGCATCGACGGCGAGTGACGCTAGAACATCTTTGCATCGGGCTACACAATCCTCTGTTAGCCAGCACCAAGCAATAGCATTCACCAACATAGAACACACAATCCACTAAGCACAGCAGTCTATGGAAACCCGGAATACGATGTAGTAACATGTGTAAGTGATCGTTTACGCGACTGTTGACTACTGACAGTGGAAAGCGGACTATGTGCTCGACCAACCGACGTGAAAAGCGACGACCAGGGGCAGAACTGGAGCGACGATGAGCAGTGGAAGCAGCATGTGTTGGGAGCTGCACGTGAAGGAGTGCGGCCGTGAGAAGTGCACGTGAATGACGCAAATGAAGACAGGATCTTGGAGTAGATTCGTTAGGAAAACCCGCTACCTGACGGTATCAGGAATACAACACTGTTCAGCGATGTCACATGACCAAAAGTAGTCAGCAGTCACATGATATATAATATGTGACAGGTCACGTGACATGATAAGTCACGTAATTTTCCTGAGTGACATTTCTGTGACCTAAGTCACATGACAGCAAAGTCACGTGACATGTCACATGGGTAATGTCACGTGACTGGTCACATGCTTGTGACATGTGACTTTGCTTGCAAATAGCCCATTTTGAATGTTTTATTCATACCTCGACTAATATCCAACCAAATATAGACATATTATACATCACCGGAATCAGAATTTCAAGCTCTATTCAATGGTGGTACTTGCAGAGTTATACAGCCTCATTTGAAATCACATATGTGTTATCTTTGATGTAAATCTGCTGGAATGTAGCTCTTCAACTGGTTACTAGCATTAATTAGTGTAGCAGAAAACCTTAGTGCATCTAGTATAAGTAGACACAATCTTAGTTACATCAATGTTTTATATGACTATATATATATATGTTTAAATATATAATAGTTCTACTAGTACTACGTTTGCTGTTCCTCATCAATTGTTATCTGCCAGCAATGGCCTACTTTGAACCAAGTTACACTGGTGGAGTTTCAAGAACAATCTTGTTTAGAAGAGATATTATACGCATATTGATATCCTTCGCACTTGAGCTTCATAAGCCTCTTTGGGTTTTGAATCAAGTGTAGTCTTTGAGTGTTCCTATTTGTCCTTTAAGTGCCTCAATTTCTTTTGGCAGTTGAGGATCTATTAGGTTTGGTGGATAAAAGATATATTCTTGAGTGTGGTAATTGTATTTTGTACAACCTGTTCAAACTCATCCTCGTAGTGTAGTGCTTGAGATCCTGGTTCAAATCCCCACTCAACAATGACTGTTTCTATGGCTTGTAGATGTTTAATAATTTCTTTGAGTTGGTATTTGTCTCGACCAAGTTCTTCATGATATCTCCTGATTGCTTTGAGGTTACCAATAACAACTGTGAAGAGGTCCCAGATGTGTATTGGTACTTGAGGTCTTGTGTAGTATAGGCCTCATACTGATGATCCTACTGACTTCCTTGCAAGGTCAGAGATTGTCTGTGCTGTAACTGTACGGTTACTTCCGGAGTCAGTATCTCTGTCAAAGAAGTGTAGACTGTTATTTCTGAGGATACTTTTCTGTGAGAGTCTTGCTTGTCTCTCCAAGGGTTCTTGGTAAAAACTTCTAGTTCCTGTGCTTCCGCTACTGGTGGGAGTTCTCTGACTTCTGGTAGTCTCAGGGTAACCTTCCGTACCCTTAGTGGTTCTTGTTAGGAACAGACCAGCCGCTGAACCAGCTACGCCAAAAGGGTGCAATGTCAAGCTTAGGCTTGACACTTGGCTGGTACTATATATGTAGCTTGTAATGCCTGTTCATGACAGTTCTGTTTGTGTCTGTATAGGCCAATTGTATAGTGGGAAGTTCCACACAGGTGTAGTGGGCCACAAGTCGGTGGATGTGGTGGATTGTCTTACTACTTGTGGGATTACAGGCACAAAATCTTTCGGTGGTACCGGTGGTCTTGGATCTAGCAAAGGACTTAACTGAACGGTGTTGGTTCTCTTGGACAGCCTGTGTCTATGATCTTATGTACGTGTTCTCTCTTGAACTTATCCTGCTAGTAGTTCGTTGCTGGTCCAATAAGATGTTCTAACCTGGGATATCTCAACGGCCCTTTTGAAGACCCTTGTTTGAAGTTGTTAGAACTTGCCATGATTGTAACCGTTCCTATTGATACTAAGAGTTATTCCTTAACTCTTCCTAGTCTTGAGTACTACAGGTGGTGTAGTATATTCTTGACTTCACTACTAGTGTCTTTCTGGGTGACAAGCACTCCTAGACAGCTATAGTGACAGTCATCTGTTGTGTGGTGTGTGGGTTCTCTGCACCTAAAGAGGTGGAGCTCGAAGGTTTTCAGTCTAATGTTACATCCTAACCCTTAAAGATTATTTAAGAGGATAAGGTGTAATGACTAAAGACTTGAGACTATAGCCTTTGAGGTTATAGACATAGATAATGTGGGAATATTGCTGCCAGAGCAATAGACTTGATATACAAAAAGACTGAAAACTGGGGGGCACTACTGGGGTGTTGCCCCTTATATACATGTAGAGACTCCCTACTGCGGACTGTGCTTGTGGCACTGTAAACTACGGACTGTGGACTGCGGACTGTGGACTATGGACTGTGGACTGTGGACTATAGACTGTAGGTCACATGTTATGGGGTCATGTGTGATATAGGCTACATGTCCTAGTCAGGTCATGTGTCGGTGGCTGAGGTAAGTTAGTCCATAAAGGGCTTTAGCCGTTCCCGTTCTTCTGGGCTTAGGTGAATGTTCTGTAAGAGCATTTTGTCCTAGGCCAGTAGGTTGACGTTTATAACACTACCAAATGTATAGTGCCCACACCAATCAGGACTCTAACTTTGTCTAGTGTAGTGGCTCTCAGTGCTACCTTTTCTGCTAGAGCAAGTTGAAGCAACTATACATTATGTTTCAGTCATTAATAGTATAAATATAAGGAACCTCTTAGATCTATAGAGAATAGAGACATATATACCAATAGCTGTATATTCTAGCCATATAAGTAATTGTTCTTTCTAGCTAGAATCTACATGCTTGGAGGATGTGATTTTATGTAAAAGGTACCTATATCACTAAGAGCCACTTATACTTATAAATCTATCTATCTACATCTTAAATACTTGTTACCATCCCAAAGTATGACTAATTAGTTGTTTGCATTAGTTATATCTATTGATTACAAAAAGTTATTTGACCTTCTCAACTCTTTGTAAATTCTAGAAAACTTTACAAGCTTTTGACACAGCCTCTAGTACTAAAATAGATAAAGCAGTAAATTGTAAATAAGCTCAACCTTAATTTAGCATCTTTTTTGAGATGCATTATTTATGAGGAGCCAGTGGGTGTATTGAGAGCAGGTAGTTACAAGTATCCTACCTAATATGTGCCACATTGATCAAAGATAAGATATATAAGACTTATAGTTACCCAGACTCCAATATTTGTGGCACAGGCATAGAAAGTATCTAGAAAACCAGCCTTTGCCAATAAAATATTATAAGATATATTAGACAATATTTATTAGAATAGTAAGTTAGTAGTAATTAGTGCTAAAATAGTGTATAGTAGTGTATAGTAGCATATCACTGCATGTAGTTTAGACTAATTTTATTAAGCCTCAAGCACAGTATAAGCATACTATTATCAAAAAAACTAAACTACAAAGAAGTGAATATATATATAAAGACATATAGCATATTATATATCTATAACTATGTATATTGATTAAACTATAAGCACTCATTCAAGTTGCTGCTAGAAATCTAAGATGTTTTCCTTTATTCTGTTGAAGCTGTCTGATACTAGTAAGTATAATTGATTAATTAGACTAATGATTTCAAGCCTACATAAAAATAAGCTATATTGCTAAGACAATACCAGTACACACCCAATTTGTGATATGCTCTGCGGAGCAGAAATTTGTCAAGACCTCAGATGGGGCTCCTTGACGGAGGTCGGCCGGAGCTCACTGTCACACGCACATCTCTAGAATAGTACTATAATGGATTTAGTTAGTTGCATTAGTTCTAATTTGATAGTGCATCTTATTATGCATTAGCACAGGCTGGTTTTCCTGATGAATCCACTAGTGTATAGTATACATATAACCTGATCTACCTAAAAGGATCTATAGAAGGTGGAGAGTGCATCAGACTTAACAAGTGTTAGAGGGGATGAACAAGCATGCAGCAGCTTTCACAGTCCACTCTCCAGGTTAAAAGTGTTCACTCAAACTCTCAACCGGTAGCTGCAGCATAGCTTCACTATACTATCTTGTGCAGAATCCACATTTCTCGTTATAGCCTATTCAAAACACGTCATACATGACATTCAGAACAATAGTAATGTACCAAGAAACCAGGCGTAGGAGACAACACTCTAGATCACTTTCCGAAGTCATCGGCAACCCATGAATCACTCAACCCGTTTTCCTCCTTCCCTTTGCCCTTCAAGTTACCAAACCCAGCAAGTATTGAGATGGTGGTCTTTGGCTGAATGATCGGCACAGGACCCCAGCTAAAGCCAGCGGGAGGAGGTGGTAGGGTGCTCTTCACTCCTTGATTCATTTGAATTGGCTTGGCATGTTGCTTCTCGCGCTGTCCCCTGCTTCTTCCCCCACTCAAACCTGAGGTAGGCGAAGTGTTCAAGTCGATATTGAACGCAGGAAGCGACCATCGAGGCGGAGCTGACCATTGTGGTGTGCTGGGTTCACCCCCCGATGTGGACGCAGTGATGCCGCTGTTGAGGCCAGCCGCGAATGCCATCTCGGCATTCAGACTGAAATCAGGTTGGAGAGCCTTCTGACCCTTTCCTCCTCGTTCCTGTGGAATGGCGTCCACTGCCTTGGTGTTGAGCAAAGGTTGCTTGCGTGCGCTCAATAATGCCTTCTTCAGCTTCTGCGCGCTCCTTTCTGCGTTGAGAGCAGCTGCAGTGGAAGCCGCAATGTTGGGAGTTACCTCTCGCCCAACACGTTGATTGTTACGATCAGGAAGTCGACGGTCGCGAGCGGAGGCTGAGGACGAGAATTGAGTTGTAGTCAGCTCGAGTTGGGCGATACGCTCGGCGAGGTTGGCTAAGTCATCTTCCTCCTGTTCGATCGCAGCATCGATATTGCGGTAGGTTCGATTAATTGTGTCCAAAGAAGGGGGCCTATCGCAACGCAAAAATTAGTGCAATGTGACACTGGACCCGGCCCGAAACGCACTTGAAGGATGGCTTCCCATTTTTCACGCTGTTTAGCTTTTTCTTGGAAGCCTGAATGTACTCTTCCAACTGCTGTATGCGTCCGCGAATGGCCTGAAATGATGTTCAATACAAAAATGATAAATGTGACTGTCGGGACACTTACCCGAACGTCCCTTCTGAGCTGCACCTGCGTCTCAAGATGGTCTGGCGTCAAGGTCCTTTGCTTGAGCATGCGTGCAAACTCAGCATCCTTGGACGCCTTGCTGAACCGTTCAACCTCCTCCTCCCTTGTGCTGCCTTTATATTCCGATCAGAAACATTGCCATGCGATCGATTGAGGGGACTTACCCTTGAGCATGTCGCTCTCCAGATCACGCAGGTGCAGGATGCATGTAGCCTTCTCCTTCTCCCATTTCTCTAAGCCAAGTTCCACTTGTTTTACGATATGATTGAATTGCGTCAGATCACTCATGACCCACTTTGTGGGTTCAGTGAGATCATCTGCGGTCTTCGCCCTCCCGTCGGACCATCGCAACTGCGCTGCGCGCAAAGACGCCTGTGTAGCGAGTGTCTTGAGCTATTGCGCAGGGGTTAGCTCACCCAATGCCTGGAACACAATGATAGTCGATAGGGAACTTACATCATCAAGATCCCTTGTCAATGTATTGTATAGGTGCGTGAACTCCGTCAACATGGACTGTGCAGGGCTTTCCGGACGGGGTGCTGGTGTTCCTCCGACTTGCGGCAATCCCAGTAGATGAGTTGATGTAGAGGTCGCGAGAGGAAAAGCCGATGCCGGAGAGGAGGGTGGTGGTGTATTGGCTGGTGACCCGGGTTTCGTAAAAGGGGAAGAGAGCACGCTGCTTGGGGTTGGCACACATGGCTTTTGACCAGCTGCAGGAACTGCGGTAGGAGTTGCAGCCGAGGGAAGAACGGATCCAAGAGGTTGTTGTGCAAAGAAACCGCCTTGAGAAACGGGGGTAGAGGGTAGTCCGGCGCCACAGGTGGCTGGTCCAGACAACGCACTCTTCCCCGTGTCGCTGGGTTTACCTCCATCTGACGATGGCGGCTTGGTGATAGGAGAAGTCGCGGGACTCAGCATAAAAGGGACAGCCTTCGGAGGGGCGGTAGCAGGACCGAATAATGCAGGCGGAGTCTTGGGGCGAGAGGGTGCAGCCACGGAAACGGGTACAGCGGGAGACGCTGAACGAGCCTTCTTCGTCTCTAGAGGGGAGTGGGAAGGCTCTTCCTCCTCCTCATCTCCCTCATCATCGCCACTAATAGGTCGGCTTGCCAGAGGCGAACTCCTGGTGGGGCGCGTGGATGGTCTCCCGATGCCAAGCAGACCGGGAGTCAAGCCTGGAACACCTGCTGGCGGAGCAGATGCAGCACGGCTGACCGCGGGAGCAGATCCAAGCTCCCCTGCAGCGGGAGAACCTGGAGGGGTGGTGCTGGCCGCGCGGGTGAAGGGTGGCTTCGATGACTCGCCATGGTCTTTGGGCTCGGTGGGACTTGCAGGGGTGAAGGAAATACCGAACACGGACGAGGGTTTTTGAACTAGACGTTTAGCAGCCGGAGTAGCAGGCCCAGCGGTCCGTCCTGAGTCTCCGGTATCATCTGCTACCTCTGCCACTTCTAGTTCCTCTTCCTCTCCATCACCCTCTTCCTCGCTTGGTAGGTCCTCCTCATCTGATTTCAGGAAGTCATCTAGCACATCCTCGCCTTCACTGCCGTCCTCAAAGGAACGGAAGGAAGTGTCTCCAGGCCCTTCTTCTTCTCCGTCAGCATCTTTGTCCTCCCCATCCTTTCCTGTCAGAAAACATCAATTTCAGGCTTGAAGAATCAGAGTAGCAAAAGACATCACCAGTTTCTGCGGCGGCCTCTTTGAGCTGGGCGAATACAGAGACAGGTCGCTTCCACTCCTCCGCGGTCCGACTGAACCCTTCGTCTCTCTTTTCATCCTCAAACTTCTCGCCTTCCTTCTGGCGCAACAAGTCCCCGAAACTCTTCCCAGACGAGCCTGAGGTAGCACCGAACGGGCTGGGGCTCCCACCAAATGTACTGAATGCGCTCTTGGAAGCAACATTCGGAGGGGTTTCTGGAGTAGTTGGGATTGTGCTCGTGCTTGCGGATGACTTGCCAAAGAATCCGGTGGAGGTGAAAGAGGAGGTACCAAAGGAGGAAGCCCCAAACTTCGGTGCACCAACCTTGCTTTGGGGAGTCGTCGTTGCAGCGCCGACAGACTCAAACAAAGACGTCAGTGTTGTTGAAGTCCCACCGGATTTCTGGGAAAAAGGCGAAGAGGAGGGCGTTGTGTTACCAGAACCGAAAGCACCGAAGCCCGGTTGAAGGCTGCTAAAGCCAGTACTCGACGTTTTCAGGCTACCGAATGCACTGACACTAGCCGGCGCTGCGGACGGAGGAGTCGTTGACGTCGACGTCACGGCAGCAGGCGTTTTTGTGTCCGATGTTGCTTTAGACGTAACCGGAGGAGTTGCTAGCGGTGTGGAGACCGGGAGCACAGTCTTTTCGGGGGAGGTTGAGGGCGTAGTGGTGTCAGTCGTCGCCGAAGATGCGGACGGCGTGCTACTGAATGCGCTGGGTGTAGTAACGGAGGTTCTAAGGCCGAACACAGTGCTGGGCTGCTTTTCAGAAGTGATACCTGAGGGTGCAGCCGCCCAGGCTGGCTTCGCATCTTTCGCAAGAGTGGTCCCAAACGCGCTTGGACCCGTTGCGAAGCTCCCAAATCCTCCTCCGCCTCCAAATGTTCCGGTGACAGTGGATTTTGTAGAATCTGCCAATAAAGCGCTTGATTGTCCGAACGACGACTGCCCAAACGCTGATTGACTCAAGGAGGGCGACCCAAAGGTTGTCTGTCCGAACATACCACCGCTAGTACCGGACTTGTTCGACTGAGATAGGCCAGCGAATGCACCTCTAGCTGGAGTCGATGCTGTAGTCGATGAGGTCTCTGCCGTAGTTGAAGATGAGAAGGCGTTCGTCCCAGAACTATCACCAAATGTACTCGGCGTGCTACTGGTGCTTTCCTGTGGCTTCCCCTGAGATGTATCCGAAGCCGCCCAGACTGGCTTCGAGTCTGTGGATCTTTGAGCTACTGCTCCAAACGAACTTGTTCCTTGGGATGCGAATGCAGCAAATCCGCCAGCATTAGCGCCACTGCCGAACGTGCTGGTTGCACCAGGCTGAGAAGATGTCGGGGTACCGAATGAAGATGAACTGAAGGCGGACTTTCCAAATGCAGGCGACTGACCAAAGGACGATTGTCCAAAGCTCGATGATCCGAAGGCGGGATTTGTACCTGATGCTGAGAAGTCAGATTGACCAAACCCAGAGGTAGGCTTGCTCTCCACTGATGGCGGTTGCGTGGTACTGAAAGCTCCAGAACCTGCATTGGAAGCACCGCTACTGAACGCGCCACCTGAGCGGAACACACTACCCCCGAACCCGCTGGACGATCCGAAGGCGGAAGACCCGGTACCTGCGAACGCGCCAAATCCGACCGCGGGCTTGACGGGACCTGAGCCGAACGTCTCGAATGTCGGACTCGTATTGGGCCCTCCACTACCGAATGCGGACGGGGCCACCTGTTGAGCGGTATTGCCAAATGGCCCGAACATGGAATTTGTTGTTCCTGTCTTCGATCCTCCACTCCCACCTCCGAGTGATAGACCGCCAAATCCAGATTCCGTCTCGGATGCCATCGAGTCGTCTGTTGCAGACGTCATTTCCACCGACATGGTGGGCGCAGAAAGCGGAGGCGCTTGGAAGGGTGAAGGGGTTTGGGGCTCCTGCGGCTGCGACTGCTGGCTGAAACCAAAAGAAGTAGTGCCGAAGGCTGGCGTAGTCCCGGAGAACGCGCTGAATCCGAACGCGCCACCCGAACTTGGGATTGCGGTAACGTTCGAGGGAGGGACTGAAACAAAAGCACCTGTTCCAGTTGTAGCAGGGGACGTCGTGGATGTGCTCTGCGATGCTCCAAGGGCACTTGATTGCGGTGCAAGGGTAGTGGTAGCAGCGGGAGAAGAAGGGACCGGGGTAGCGGACGCTGACATGTCCGGATAGGGGACACCTTGCGTCTGGATGATGTGCCAGCCCGTGAGCGTGCCATCGCTGGCATACAGATACATGATTGGTGGAGCAGGGACATCCACGACCTCGCCTGATACACCTGTATACCTGAATGTTTCGGTATCGGTCACGTCCAGCTCAAGGCCTAGCAAGACGGTCTCATTGAGGTCCTTGTCTAAAGGCACGGAGGGAGTGGAGTCTTCCTCGAGAGCTAGGTTATACCAGGATTCAGCAGGGGAAGTAGCGTTTGCCAGACTGCCGATGAGACCAACATCAGATGATGTGCTGTCGCCAATGAAGAGCAGAAACCGATAGGGTTCCCAGTTCTTGAGCATCACAACAAACGAGCCAGGAGGTCGGAGACCTGGGAAGGGAAGGTAGGGTGTCGCGAGTTTGATATCTCCGGTGAAATTCGCCTTGGGTTCCAGCGAAAGGATGAGGTGTGTCTGTTCGCTGTCTGGAGCTAGAGAGCTTGCAGCAGCGTAGATTCCGTGAAACTCGGTGTTGGACAGCCACTGAAGTGAGATAACACTCTGACCGTCTACGGATAACGGGTGAGGAACAATGCTTTTGGCTGAGGAAGTGTCGGAAGGGCTGAAGGTTACGACGTCGCCATTCTCCAGACCGATTGCGATCTGCTTGCCCTTTGGGGACCAGGACACTAAAGGGACATATAGAACGTCGTAAGTAGAAAAGGACAAAGTTAGCGAAAAGGGTGCACACCTGATGTCACATTCGTCCCTGGAGACCCACCGCTATTCCATGCACCGACAGAGACCATATTGTGGACATCGAGGAGTTCGACGGAAGGATGGATTCCCGAGTCGCGCAAGATTGCTACAATGTGAGAGTCGCCGGTACTGGGAAAGATGCCTCTGACAGGTTTAGGTCCGGAGGGAGAAAAGGTGAAGAGAGGGGCGGGAGTAGACCAGCCGAAGACACCAATGGAGCCATCGGTGAAGGCGACGAGAATGCGAGAGTCGTCGCGGGTGACGATGACTATGTGAGGAATACGAGTTTGGAGAGCAATTGTGGTGCTTGGGTTGAGGGCAAGAGGGCCATCGGATGTGGAGGAGGTGAAGGCAACACGAAGGTCGGCAAGAGGAGAGAGAAACAATGCTGGAGGCGGTGGTGAGGAGCAAGGACGAGGAATACGGGGAAAGTAACTAACCGTAGGAGGCATCTGAGGCGCGGACAGCGGCGGCAAACCAACGTCTCGAGTTGGCGACAGCGAAGAGACGAGTGGTTGGGGGAAGGTCATCGAGTGGTATGGGTTCGGGAGAGAGACGGAGACGGGAACGTCTGTTGAGCAACTTGAGGGACAAGAACTGCAGCAAAGAATTTAGCATGAGTATTAGAGAATGGGGCAGGATTCGGTGAGGAAAACATACGTCTGCATCCTTTTGAGAGGCGTCCTTGGAGAACGTTTGAAGTTGAGGTTGTGGCGGAGGCTGAATCTGGTTGACGTTCATGACAGGCGTTGCGGGGCGTTAGAGGTAGATGGCCACGAAAGTTGGGGAGTCAATGGCTGCAGGCGTGACGTGAAATAGGAAATGCGAGGTCGGGGCTGGCACGAAGCGGGAGGGAGGACGGCGAGGGGAGAAAGAGGAGGAGGAGAGAGCAGAGACTGAGAGTCTCAGTGAGAGGGAGAGCAAGGCTGGGCGCGTGTGCTCGTTCGCGTCTGGTCGCGTGGTCGAGGGAGAAGCGTGACGCGTGAGCATGTATTCGGTCCCGGTCAGTCTCCGTCTCCGTCTGAGCTCAGTCTCCGTCTGTGGTCCCGGTCGCCTTGGGCAGTGTCTGCTCGTCCGGTCTCTCTCCTCGTCGCTCCCTGTGTCGATGCCGAGGCCCACAGACAGAGATGGTCTCTGCTTCCCAGCCCGTTCTTCCGCCCATTGATTCCCCTCCGCCTATCCACATCCCTGCCCTCGCGCTCTTGGATTCCCTTCCCGGCCCCGACTTGCCCCACCATCCTTCTCGTCCGCCCCGCCCAGGCGCGTTCCCCTCCTTCATGCGCCCGACCCTCTGCTGACTCCTGCTCTCCTACCAGCCCCCTCTAATGTCCTGGCTCGGCTCCAAGCCCTCTTTCCATCTCACCCTTCTTCTACTTCCCCTCAACCACCCCAGCCCTCTCCCCTTCCCCCGCCTCTTCCCCTTCCAAAGTTCATTAAAGTAAGAATCCTCACATGGAACATGCACGACTCCCTCCCCAAGGTCCGCCCCGTCTAGACCGCCTGTCACCACGCTTCTTATCCCCTTTACCTAGGGCGACTGCCAAGAGCTACTTGGCTCCGTCCCACCCTTCGTCCCAACCGCCTCTCCCCAAGAGCTCCCCCAATCTCTTCCCACATTCTCTACAAGCCCGGATCACCCACACCATTTCGTCGTCGTGTGAGTCCTTCAATTATCTATCTCCCCCCGCCTTGTTTCATATTCCTTTTATCAGTGCCGGTCAGGAATGTCCCTCTGCCTCCGGTTCGTTCTCCCCAATGTGTTTCACCAAATCCTCCTCACTTTCTCTGTATAGGAATCCCGATGGCCTTTGGAGCTGGATTCAAGCTCAACAACAAGGACAACTCTCGCTCAAGACATTCCCTTCTTCCCGACCCCGATGAACCGCCATCCCGCAAGAGCGCTGAAATCGACCTCTCTCTTACCGTCGACAAAACTACTGAACATCATCATCATCCACCTTCCAGCTGGTCTTCCATACTTGAGAACTGGTACTCCCATCCTTCTCCACCTCCGGCCACCTCCGATTCTACTCAGCACCCTCAAAACGAGAGTCAACGGGTCGGCCCGTATGAGCTCCTCATTAAAGAACGAATGATGGGACTCTATTTGGCTGTGTTCGTCCACCGCGAGGCACGGCCGTTTGTTCGAGGTAAGCTGCACCCTCTACACTGTGACCATCTCCTCTCATCCCACTTCTCAGGCATGTCCAAGTCGGCAGTCACGACCGGGCTCATCGGAGGACGAGTAGGGAACAAGGGTGGGGTTGGTGTTAGCGTCAACTTGGATGGGACGACTTTGCTCTTCATAAACGCACACCTCGCTGGTAAGCCTGCCATTCTTTCCTTCAAGCGTTGATGTTTCATTTCTTCGCAGCTCATGAAGGGAAGGTCAACCACAGATTGGCAGATCTGGCCAAGATCAAGGTCTGACGTTCCTTACAGTACCATTCATGGTCTCTAATAAGCCATATCTAGGCAGAGCTTGCCGTAGACGATTTTCTCAGTCCCAACGACCCCCGCTTCATGGCGGAGGATATCACTGACCGATTTGATGTGGCGTTTATATTCGGGGACCTCAACTTCAGACTTGACCTGACTCGTCTCCATGCGGACTGGCTCATCTCTCGCAAAGGTTAGTTGCCAGTCATCTCTTATGCGAGGCTCTACCTTAGTTGACGTCTTGAATGTAGCGTACGAACAGGCTCTCGAATTTGACCAGCTTCGCAAGGTCATGGCAATTGGCGACTCTTTCGAAGGCTTCAATGAAGCCCCCATTCAATTCCCGCCCACGTTCAAATACGATGTCTTACGCACTCTCGGCAAGCGTTCTCGGCAAAAATCCTTCAGACGCATACCCGCGACGCCTACCGTGGTTTCTTCACACGATAAATCTCTCTCTGAAGTCGTTGAGCACGAGAAGGAGCATTCGGCCGTGTTGGACAGCGGGGCGAATCGTTCCTCCTATCAAGAGCGGGATGGCGACGATGATGGTGAACCAGATGCGATGTCCGTAGCATCCTCGGCATGGATGTCCGTTCGCTCGCGACGCACCATTGACCAAGACGATGAAGACAACGACGAAGATGATGATGACCACGACGATGACCAAGAATTAGGCTCCTCTGGTGACACCCCTCAGTCACCTCTAGCAAGCGCGAGTACGTCGAACTTGGTGCACAAAATGTGGTCTGCTACCGCTGCGCACAAAGCCAAGGAGAAATGGGTTTCGCTGTTTGCGGCCAACAGCCCGAAGTCATTGTCGCCTGGGATTAGGAGGTCCAAGTGGAGGCAGAGTTGGAATTCGAGCAAGTCTCCGACTCCTCTCAGACGAGACAACCATATCATATCGACCGAGGACAACTTACCCCCACAGACCCCAATCGATCCTGCGGACCCCAGACAGCCGAAGGCCAGAAGAGTGAAGGAGTTCCAGACCGCGTTGCTAGATGCCGTCCATGCACGCCCCCACAAGCATCTCGCGCTCAGTGAGAACAACATGGATCTTGAGGATGAGGATAGAGGGGTCTACGACTCCTCCCACAAGCAACGAGTGCCTAGTTGGTGAGCCTGTCATGTATATGTGCGAATTAATGTCTCAATATGCTCACCCTGTCCTCACAGGTGTGACCGCATTCTCTGGAAGTCAACTATCATGCCAGAACTAGAACATGACTCGGAAGACACGGAGTCCACCCGTTTTATGCCTCTTCGCGCGAAGATGGGACAGATCTTCAACGCATTGAAACCCTCGTCCATGCGCTCCCGCAGAGATTCGACTTGGTCGGTGAATCATCCAGACCTTTTGCCGCAAACAACGCCCATCGCAGGGATCGGTCGAGACATCTCGATCCAACCCACCGAGAAACACGTTAGCATCTCACCTCGAGCGTCCTCTCCCATACAGCCTAAGCCTCATCGGCGATTGTCACAAGCCCGGTCGATGGACTCCTTCCAGCGGTCTTCTGGTGAAGGGCACATCTCGTTGACTCGCGTCTTATCGCTTGAGCCGTCCTCAACGAAATCTTCGGCCTCGACACCACCTCGGGTTCCTCTGCACCATGCAAATACCATCTCCCCCGACGTGCGCATCCGGCCTGACAAGAAGACCTCCCCTACGCTTGTTTCACCTTTACTGACCCCGTCGAGTCCTGTCGACCTCGGGGAACCAGCAGTTACCCCGCCTTCAACATCAGCACCTGTTTTCAGGTGGCTTCTTCCATTCCTTTACAAAGATATTGCCCATCAAGGGGCACCCCCTTCTAGTCCATCTGCTGCTATGGGCACACCACCCCCGCCTCTGCTACCAAAACGAGGGGACGTGGCTTGTTTAATGTATGACACTCTGGACGATAAAGGGATGAGGAGATTAGAAGGTAGGAGCGACCACAGACCCGTCATTGGCTCATATGCTTTGTACATTTAGAATGAGGCGATGGCCTTGCTCTTCCCTCTGCATCCATCATAGGCATCCATATATACCACCGCTATCACCCCTTCATAGTACCTTATCGACAAGAGGACTTGTACTAACGCTTCGCTCATACCTTTACATACTTACATGGACTTATGTATTGCACTACTTATCCATATACCACGTAGCCACTTATATAGATGGTAGAACTCTAATAATGGGGGTGGGACTGCGACTGCCTGATAGCGGTCCACCACGAACTGTCGCGTTCAGACTTTATGTAATTGTACAAGACTTGCGGCTGCCCACGCACACCACATTGCCTCGACTGATTGATTAGAGTTCACGGAGTACAACGTGCGACCTTCGGTACGTCGACCGCATCTCAAGGGCATGCTCTAGGGCTCGAGAGAAGCAGGGAAGGTTCCACTCTCGCGTTGCTCATCCCACTTGCCGATCTGGGGAGATAATAGCCGTCAGAACTGAGGTTTTCTTCAACATGTATTATTACCCACCCATTCGTCTGTTTACGTCGTAGAGGGATGATAAAGGTGAAAGAGAGGATGTCAAACATAAGAGCTAGGGTGCACAAGGGTCATACAAGAAGACGTACTGGGACAGAGCGAGTTGTACGCCCGCTTGAACTGCTTGCAGGGAGCGTAATCTTCACCCCTGGCAGCAATGCACTTGAAGTAGTCGGTGTAGTTCTGGAAGCTGAATGAGACGGAACGGAACGGATGAACAATTGTCACGAAGAGCAGTCAGTTCGGGGTTGGAGGAAGTTGCTTGAAGTGGAAATAGAGGTGAACCAACCAATGACGCGTCTGGTTTTGGTTGGGGAAACGAGCTTAAGGATGGCTGAGTAGGTGTTGTTGCACGCTGGAGAAGGAGGTAGAGAGACTGACCATCAAAGCCAGCGGTCTGGAGGACGTATTTGCTACGAAAGGCAACCGAAGTTAGGAGTGTTTGCAGACCGGCGTACGAATGGGGACACACCTCGAGAGGTCGGACATGGCGAGGGAGGAGGATGGGAGGAGGAAAGTGGGGTGATGAGGAAGAGCAAGGCCAAGTTGAAGGTTGAAGACGGTGACCGGTGAGGCCTGAGGCCTGAGGAGCAGGTCGGAACGTTGCGCGTGCGGAGAATGCCGATCGCGCCCGACCCAGTCCTGCCGCGCCCTGCTCGCGCTCCGGGCTCGAGCCACGAGCCACCACTGTTCATCTCACATCGACGTTCAGCGTAGCCTCTAGATCCTACAGCTCTGCTAGCTCTTCTCTCCTACTCGCTCTTATCATGGACGCCCTCATGGCCGAGATCGCCCTCAAGCGCAAGGTGCTTGACACCCCTCCCGATGGTGGTCGCCCCGCAAAGTACATGCGTCGTGGCGAACTTGAACGACTCAAGGAGGAGGAGGAGAGGAAGGAAAAGGAGGAAAAAGAAAAGCGTAGATTGGAACGTGAGCGCGAAGACCGATCGCGCGAAGAGCGGCGGCGAGAGCAGGCAGCGGTACGTGCTACGAGGCTTCACAAGGTCGCAGCTGTTCTGAATGTCGCGTTTCTTGGGGCCAGACCAACAGCTCTGGCACTTCAACAAACTCATCACATACACCGGGTGGGCCTTCAAACCATTCACCTGCTCCCGACTCGGCGCTTTCATTCAATATCTCAAACGAGGAGACAATACGTCGCCTGCGTGCTAAGGGCCAACCAATTCGTCTATTCGGCGAAACGGATAAGGAACGCCGACTTCGTCTCCGTGCCTTGGAATTGATCGAGGAGAAGGACCACGAGCGCCAAGGTGGGCAGAATGATTTCAAGAAGGCCTTGGAGGATGTCGAAAACATCGAGCGGCAGTTGAAGGACAGGCATGGGTCCGAACGGGACAAGAGTAGGAAAAGGGATGGCGAGGTGTCGATTGGGAGCGAGATCCTTGACCTTGACCTCATCAAGACTGATGTTGATAAGCTGTACCCAATCATCTATTACGCTCTGAAGAGAGCATTGAAAGAATGGGAGCAGTGGATGGATGAACGCCCTGGTGAGTCCTGATCTTACAAGATGCTAGCCACCGTTTCCCCTCTGAAACACTGGTAGAACACGTGAAGCGTACGACGCAAGGCAAGAATGCTGCTGCTACACAGCGGCAATCTGCGGACAACCTCAAACCATTGTTCAAGCTTTTGCGAGCGAGGGTGTGTCTTCGCGCGGTTTTTGTGGCATTCAACTAACTTCGCATCGTAGAATCTCCCTGCAGATATGCTTGCGCGGATCGCTGAGATAGTTCACTACATGCAGAAGCGGCAGTATCAAAAAGCCAATGACTCCTACTTGCGCTTGTCAATCGGGAATGCACCATGGCCCATTGGCGTGACAATGGTTGGGTGAGCATCTATACTGTTTCTGACAACCTTGCACAATCTTATTTCCATGTTTGCAGCATTCATGAGCGTTCAGCACGAGAGAAAATTTCCGCGGATCAGGTTGCACATGTGCTTAATGATGAAGTCAGTCGCAAATACATCCAATCCTTGAAGAGGTATGGAGCAACCTGGTAGGATGATTGGCATTAAGCTGACCCATTTAGGATTTTGACATTTGCACAAACTAAATATCCTCCGGAGGATGTGACACAGTTGATGGGTTGAGATAAACTTCCTTTTTCTATTGTGGACATCTCAGTTTCTGTCTCTTCATCTGCTAGTATAACAGTACACGCAGCATGCTGTATTATGCAGGTGAATGTAGGATATGCATAATCTGCATAAGCATTCAGTATACTAGTTCCACTACCATAGATAAACTTCCTGTACTTGTGTGTGAAGAGTTCCAACTACGTTTCGCTGTGACTCCGACCTTTTAAGCGGCTTCTCTGCTCTCTTTCCGTGTGTCTGTCCTTGTTGCGATGATGGCAGGGTCCTCTTCCAGAGCGTCCTCGAACTGCTCAGAATCCACCTTTTGCTCGAAAGGGTTATAGATGATGCTTTCCAGGTGAGCGAGGGCGGCCTAGAGACGATGAGGAGTTGGCGAAACAACGTCTAATATGGGTTGAAGCGGCTAGTATTGAGGAAATCACTGCGCACTTTCCCAACTTCACTGAGTTCCTGGTCGGCGTCACCGTTGAAAGTCTCAAACTGGCCGGGGTCGACGAAGGCGTCATCGTCATCGTCATCGTCCATCTCGTCTTCATCGTTGGGGTCAGGATGAAGGGATGCACAGAGAGACAGGCTCTCGAAAATTGGCTCGACTGAAAAGGAAGATGAAGACGGAGAGAAAAAGGCACATAAGGTATGAACGTACGGGAGGAAGGGTCCTTGGGGAGAATCACGAGTTCGCGCATGTGAGAGGCACTCTCTTCGTCATCGTCTAGTGCATCGGGAGCGCAAGGCTCGTCTAGTTGACAGTATATAGAGGGACCGGCTGTTGCACGTGAGATGGCATGGAGAGTGATGGAGGGATAGTCGACTTGGAAGCCGCGTCCTGTGGCAGAGAGAAAAACGAGGACGCTGTGGAGATATTATGGTGCATGGTGAGTGGTGAGGATGAAGAGGGAAGGGAAGAAGGTTGGACCTTTCAATGATATACAAGGTGCCGTTTGCGGCGTCGTCGGTAGAAAAGCCGTCGAGGGGAGGGTCGAGAGTGACGGCAACATTTTGCTCCTGGTGGCGGAGAACGGGCGGGATGTCGGCAAAGGAGGCGGGAGTGGACGCGCTGATGTTTTTGTGCTCATCGGGGGAAATGTGTGTCGGGAGCGCGGTCACGACGCTGATCGCCATTTTGTGAATGTGTGAGCGAAAGCAACCTCAGCCTTGCCTCAGCCTGGCCCCTCAGGCCTCAGGCCACCTGCTCCTCCTCTCTCGGCTCTTCCCGGCCCGCCTCCTTCATCACGTGCCAGACCCCTCACACTCCACGCCAACAACGCTCATCCCACACCACCGAGCTCTCCTGCCCATACACAATGTCCACCTCCATCATCATCTCCACCTTCTCTCCCTTCCCGACTCTTGCTCTCTCGGTGCCCTCACTGACCTCCTTTGCGGACCTCTATGACCTCCTCGCAGACCGCTATCCCTCCCTCCCCCTTCATTCCAATGCCGCCGACCTCGTTCTGTCTCCCACATCCGGTCCCATCCCCCAACCCCATACTCTTCTCTCCACCCTCTTGCCCCACGACCATGACCACCCACATTCCTTCCTATCTCTCCGTCTGGTCCCAAGGCTCCGTGGAGGCAAGGGTGGTTTCGGTTCCCAGCTCCGTGCCGCTGGTGGTCGTATGAGCAGCCAGAAGACGAGTAACAATGACTCGTGCAGGGACTTGAGTGGCAGAAGGTTGAGCACCATCAAGGAAGCCAAAAAGTACGTCTACTCTCCCTTTGTATTCCCATCCCCGCCCCTCACCTGTCACTGCTCTAGGCTCGCCGAGTACATTGAAACCGAGCCCCTCCGCAAGAAGGCTCAACAGGACGCACAGAAAGCCAAACTCGAGGCCCTCGAGCGCAAATTAGGTATCTCTGCCGACGGCCCATCTTCTAGTCCCATCGCAGGGAAGAAGCACCGTTTGGAAGACAACGAGTACATCGAACAAAGCAGGGAAATTGTTGACAACGTCAAGAGTGCTGTCTCGGCAGGTGAGTCGACCGTCGTGGAGGCCATTCACATCGCGCTTATACCGTGCATCAGGGATGATCAAGAAGAAAAAGAAGGCCAAAACAACCCATAGTCTGCGGGCAGTTCCTGTCGCCACCAACGACGCCTCAGACTCGGCTTCTTCAACAGCGATGCCAACTGCTGCTGCATAACTCATCACAGGACTACTTAGCAAGCTCTGTTTTGTGTATTAGCTATAGGTGTATGTACGCTTGTGGTCTCCTTGTAATCAACTCCATTTTGCCCGGCAGTAAGCTCAAACTCTGTTGATTCCGGGGCCGTGAACCGTACCATCGATAGTTGCAAACGATTCAGAGACACTCATGTTCTTGATATGTTGTACGGCACTTGCTGTGCTTACAGCTGGTGCCGAAAAGAATGCCCGACGTGTCTCCGAGCGCCAACTCACCCAAATTGACGTGGACCGTCGAAACAATTCGAAACAATTCAAAAAATTCACCCCGTCCTTCAATGGCTTATTCTATTCAACAGAGTACTTCTATTCTACTCCTACATGATGCCTTCGCTACTACGCATCGAAAACGGCCATGAGAGAGTCGAAGTGAAGAACGAAAAACGTGGTCGCGCGTGGGCCAAGAGAATGGACAACGACGAGTGCAATTGCGCAAATTGGATGAGATATGGCATGCGTACCGATTACTTAGACATGAAATCATGTCAATCGAGGAAAGTTTTCGTTGGAACGATGCGACTGACAGTTTGGCCAAGAAGCTGCGGATATGAATGGGCGCTACCTTGCTACGCGTCAAGGGTGGTGGGGGCACTGGACAGAACAACCAGGAAGAGGGACAAGCTGGTCGTGGAATTGATATATGGTACGATAACCAGTCGAAACACAATTGGGAAGATGGTATTCACCGCTTCGTACCACTCGGGTGGCCCTCAATGTGACATATTCGAGCGAGAGCTGAACTGGACCATGGGCAGACGAATATGATCAGAATAACACACTCACCAATGATACACGACCATCCTCCCGCATAACTACCCACCCAACCAACTACCCCTCCATCTGCGAGGGTTGGAGGCCCGTCGGTGAACCCAGCGAGGCCAGGCGTCATTGCCATATTTGGCAATGACCAGAACCGCGCTCGGAAAGTGGGACTTGGAGCTCCCGGCGTATCGAAGGTCCTGAAAGGCCATCCAAGAGGGTGCAGGGCGCGTTGCGCAGCGTGGAACGAAACCTGCGAGCGAGGGAGCATGACTGGATGAGTGTACCCAGCTCGATGTTGCCCGAGCCGGCGGAAGCAGCGTGGAGCGCGTCAACTACGATTTCCTCGCGAAACTTGTGACCAGCCATGATGTTGAGCATTGACCGAGGTTCCAAGACATGAATAAGTGAGCAGAAGGAGACATTCGTGAACATGGAGGATGTTTTCAAAGCTTCGGCATTTTCGGAAAAGAGGCGGAGGATTTTTCTGAATTGTCCCGATTTTCCTGAATTGTTTGGTGCAGTTTGCGTCGATTGGCGCTTGAACGCACGTCGGGCATTCTTTTCGGCAACAGCTGTAGGTAAGAAGTGGCTGGCTGCGGACAGTCCGACTTGGGCCTTCTGGGAATCGACGAAGGCAGTTCTCGTCCAGACTCCAAGTCCCTGTCTCTCTACCACCATCTCTGTCCCGCTGCCCCTTGCGTATTATGCCTATCACAACCCCTTCAGACCCTCAGGCCGCCGCCCTCCTCGCACATGTTCTCCAGCAGACACAGACCAATATCAATTTCCTCGCATCCCAGGACTACATCACCCATGCCGAAGCCTCAGACCTCCTCAGCCGCCTCACTCAAGGCGGTCCACAAGACTCCCTCATCTCTAGCGTGAATAACCTCGCCGTCGGTCCCGCTCGAACTCCCGAGCCCGCCCGTCGGTCCGTCCCTCCTCCACCGCCGAGGAACAACGTCCAGAAAGCCCGTGCTCAATGGGCCTACAACGAGGACGGTCGGGTGAGCCTCCCGCATCACACCTCTTCCATGACATCTTCCCTCCCCTCCTCTCTCCTCATCTGCATTATTATTGCCATATGTTCCTCACGTTTCGTCTCCTCATTATTACAGGAGCCCAATGATCTATCCTTTTCCGCAGGAGAGATCATCGAAATCGTGGACGAGACCAATGCCGACTGGTGGACCGGCAAGGCGCGCGGAAAGCAAGGTCTCTTCCCATCTAACCACGTCCAGAAGATCGATTCTGGCCCCTCATCCGCCTCGCCTCCTCCCATGCCTTCCATGCCCTCTGCTTCCTCTTACTACTCTACCCCTCCCGGCCCGCCTCAGCCGTACTATTCCGCCCCCCCTTACGATAACCAGAAGACCGGCATGTACCAGCCTCAATATGCATCCCCTGCGCCAGCCCCTGCTCCCCAGCCTCCGGTGCAACAGGTTGTTGTTCAGGAGGAGGCCCCAAAGAAGAGCAAGTTTGGCAAGCTAGGCAACACCATGGCCCAGTCAGCCGCGGGCGGTGTCGGTTTCGGTGCTGGTGAGTTTCTATGCCCGGTTTGTCCCGGCTGGTAGAGATTTGATGATATATTTCCTCACAGGGGCGGCTATTGGTAGTGGCATTGTCCACGCCATCTTCTGAGGGGAGTCAGCGTATGACTATGATTCTAGATCTTCCCCGCGCGGACTGTGACCACGACTACGTAGGATATTTATGCACGATTGGAATGGTTCTGCCCCCTTGTCTATTGCCTTCTATCAATGCGTGAAGCACTAAGTCAGCCAGACCAGTGTCAGCGACCCGTCTATGATTCCGTCTACCACCCCGTTCATGCATCTAGGACACAGTCTCGTCCTTGTCTGTGATAGGGATATCAAAGAGCTCCTTCACATATCGAACCGTGGCAGTGTCTCCCGTATTCTAGCTCGACTATCAGCACCTAGTAGCATCTCAGTTGGGCATGCAAACCTTCGTGATCTCGTCGCTGATCTTCACGGCTGGCTTTCCCTCCACTGACGAAAGCTTGATGACCATATTCAACGCTTTGCTCTTCTCTGTGCCTCCGCTTGACTTCTTCTTGAAGTCGTTTGTCAACGAAGTCCCGATGCCAAATGAGCCTACATGAGGCGTTGATCAGCATGATTAATATTCGGTAAAAAGATGGGGCAGACATCTGAAGCCTAGCCTGTCACACTGCTTCTTAAGCTGTAATGCCTTCTCAACATCGAGAGCATCTGAAAAGATGATGGTCTTCTTGGTGTAGTCCAGTCCGAGTTGCTCATACACCTCCTTCGCACGTGGCGCAAATACATAGGGGTCTCCGGAATCTTGACGAAGACCTGTCCAGTGCTCGGCAAAGTGTCTGTTTGCCAGAAAATCCTATACAAAGCAATCGGGAATCATATGAACAGTGTGATCAAGGGAAAAATTCAGCGCGAACCCACCTTGAAAAATGCTTCGGTCGAAAAAGTATCGGTGAGAGCGATTAGTAGGGCGTCCGGATACGTCTCCTCCCATAGCTTGAGGGAAGTGCCGTTCGCATTATCATAGCCTTTGAGGGCACCGATCTATGCAAGAATGCATCAGCTACAAGAGATAGAGGCAGGTGCACAGCTCTAACACATACCCCCATGAACCACTCGCTGCAGGACCTTTCATCAGAGGGGCGCTCCTTTAGGAGGAGATAATGGGGGTTCTTACTGGGCAATGGTTCCCACAGGCATGGCATTGAACCTCATGGCAAAATGCACCTGGAAGCGCGACTTCAATAAAGGCATGGTGATTGTTTTCTGGGAATATCACATTGCTAGTACCGTTGACTTTTCCTTCGCCAGGGTGATCGTGAGCGGCCCGAAGGAGAGCCTCCATAACGATTTCCTGGGTCTTGGCAGAACGCCTTCTCCTGGTACCAAACTCGCTGAACACGCAGCCCTTCTTGAGCAGTGTTGCGGCCTTGCGGTATGCGATATCTGTAGTAATTCGAAAAGGCCATGGTCACGAAAGCGTAAGGTATGGAAAATACGTACCACCCTGGCCTGCGTAATCCCAATCTGTATCCACAGTCGTAAAATACACCTCACTCAAACAAGCCATAAGCGGGACCTCCCAAAGAATAGTTTCCAGCCACGGTCCAGTGACATTGATCGTAATGAGCCCCCTCGCGCTTGAGTCGTGTCTGTTGTTCTTCTCAACGTCCTCAGGAATGGACTCGAACCGCAAATGTAGCTGCTCTGGCTTGAAACGGTACGCCTCAAGGTAGTCGAGGTATGATGGCTTGAAATAAGGACAAGCTTTCTCGAGCCACACGCGCTCTTCTTTGGAGAGAGCGATTTTGCCAAACTCTAATAACGGCCGGAGCCGGCGTCAGAACCAACCGCGGGAGGTGCGTAGAAATGACTCGGAGTGGTCTCACTGACCGGCGGTGGAGCGGGCGAGGCGGTCAAAGACCTGGCGGGTGAAATAGAGGTGCCTATCGCGCAGGGTAAAGGTGTATGTGGCTTGTACGGCGGGGAAATGCTGGAGAACGGCCTGCTGCATCGTGAACTGGGATTGAGGAGGCGGAAGTGAGGTCAGTGACGGCCATGGGAGGTCGGAGGTGACGGGCCGGAGTAGCTGCAGCTGGGTTACCTTGTACAGATCGGTGTCGAGCAAGGACCGAGGAATGACTACATGGTCTGGGTGGTGGTTCATGACTGGTCGCTGTCTCCAATGGCTGGTGGTGGAGGGGGAGAAAGAGGAGGGCTCAAAGTGCAAGCAGCCGATAACCATCCCCCAACCGGGATCTCAGATCAATCCCATCTCAGATCTCGTCTAATCTCCTGCCTGTGCCACTCCTGTGCCTCCAAGTCGACATCGTCCACTTCCAACTCGCCCTCTCTCTTCTCTCCTCTGCGTCCGCCATGGTCAGACATCTAGTCTCGATCTCCATTTCAATTCAATTTCACTTACTTTCTTGTACTCCTAGAGCTCCCGAATAGAGATCCTAAACGATGGGGGGTTTCGCTCAGATGGTCGCAAGCAGTACGAGCTGCGCGACGTTCTCATAGACCTCTCCCAGCAGGGCACCGCGGACGGCTCTGCACAAATCTCTCATGGGCTTACTCAGGTACTTGTCACCGTCTTTGGCCCCAGGGAAGCAAAGATGCGCTCCCACACTCTCCATGACCGCGCCGTCTTGAATGTCGAAATGAGCGTGGCGCCGTTCAGTACCGGCGAGCGGAGGAAACGTTCCAAGGCAGACAGGTACGTACACCTGTCCTCCTTTCGTCAGCATTTTCGCAATCCCGCCTTTTTACATACATCGAGCGTGCAGGCGAATACTCGAAATGGCATCTATGATCGCCTCCACCTTCGAACCCGTCGTTCAAACAACACTCTATCCCCGCTCCCAAATCGACATTTACGTCCACGTCCTCCAGCAAGATGGTTCCCTCCTTCCTGCTTGTATCAACGCGACCACCCTGGCTCTCATCACTGCAGGTGTTCCCTTACACGACTTTGTCTGTGCCGTAACCGGCGGTGTACATTCGACATCGCCCCTCCTGGATTTGACGACCGTCGAAGAGAACGACATTCCACACATGACCGTCGCGGTCATGCCCCGGACTCAAAAGGTCACTCTTGTCACCATGGAGACCCGTCTACACGTCGAGCGGTTCCGAGAACTGTTTGAGCTCGCGTGCGAGGCGGGACAGACGATTCACAAGGAGATGAAGTTGGCCGTCAAGGACCGTACCGTCGTACTCGTCGGCGCTATGGACGCCGGGTTGAAAGGAGTAGCAGTAGACGACAGAGACAGAGATGTAGTCATGGAAGACAGAATATGACCTTTTACCCCTTCCTCTCCGTCGCACGCGCGTACACGCACTCAGTGTAAGTCAATCTCGCTTTGCTTCGATTCTCCTAAAACATGCGAGCAATTTATCACCCTGGTTTCTCTCCACTTTCTTCCCCTCCTCTGTGCTACTGTACACTGCGTCCACGATGGGACCCTTGCCCTCGCCCCTTAACTCCTGCTCACCCACGGGCTCGAAGAGGGGGAATTGTTCTAGGTGGGTACGCATCCAGTTGTGCAGGTCCTTGACATCGGTGATAGTATACACAACTCCGCCGGGCTTGAGGATGTACGCGTATTCGGCGAGCAGTGTGGGGGAGATGATCCGTGCTTTGTGCTTCCTCGCCTTGAAGTGGGGGTCAGGGAAAAGGAAAAAGAGAGCGGACAGAGAGTGTTTTGGGAAATAGTTGGGCATGAACTTCATCGAGTTTGCGCGGACGATGGAGACGTTCTGGTATGGGCCGGGTGTTCCATCGGAGGAAGGCTGAAGAGGGGCGGAAGTAGAGCGGAGAGCCACAATCCTGTCGTGGACATATTGCGAGACCTGAACTCGGATCTCCATACCTAGATGGATGGGACGGAAATCAGACGGTGTTCACGGGGACGAGGAGAAAGTACTGCGACAAGAGAGGAAAACATGTGGGATTCGCAGCAAGGAGACACGGCGGGGCCAGGGGTGTGGGCGGGATGGGTATCACATGGGGGCGGACTGGGTGCGGGGTGGGGAAGGAGGGGCCAGAAGGGGACTTGCCGAGCATGAGGGTGTTGGGGAACAAGGGGGCAAGCGCGATGAGCAAACCCCCGAAGCCGCAGCCGACATCTGCGAATTCTGGCGTCTGTGCAGAGGCGGCGAAAGCAGGGTAGTGTGCAGCCCAATCGAAATGTTCGGGAGCGGACGGGTAGCTCAAGGCATGGTCTGAGAAGGGGTTGGCATGTGCGCGTTGCCTGTAATGCCGTTTCTAGAGGATGCGATTGGATGAGGGTTCAGTCGGCCGACGGTGGAAGTGGTGCGAGCGGCGGACTGAAGACGTACTTGGGGAAGGACGTCGTTCTGCGGCTGCTTGGGGGGCCCGGTGCATCGGGGTGGTGAGATCGCTTTCTCTTGGGCATCGTGAGAGGAGAAGGACAGTGACGTTTGGACCTGGGGAAGTGTGGGGTTGGCCTGCCTCGACCTCGACCCTAAGTAGTCTGTCTGCTGAGAGGGCTGCGACGGCGCGCACGCTGATGCACGGCGCTCCCCGAGGCCACAGGGCGTGTCTCGGGACGGACTCGGAACCAAGCCACCGAAACTCCCCGCAGCCACGTCACGTGAGAACACCCCACTCAGCTCATAAGTTATTCTGCTCGCCAGCGCGTTCATCTTCTTTTCTTTGCCCGCTCCTCCTCTCCTCATCCTACCCATGTCGTCCGCTCTTCGTGCCGCCGTCCAGCAGGTATGCCCCCGCCCCCCTCTTCTCCAACCCCATTGCTTACCCCACTGTTTGCCCCCCAGTCGCGCCGTTCCGTCTTCGCGCGTTCGGCTCGCTATGCTTCCACCTCGGCCAAGGCTCCTACTCTCAAGGAGCGTCTTGCCGAGCTCATCCCCGCCGAGATCGAGAATGTATAGGCTCTCTTCTCTTCTCTTTGTTTTTTCCTCACTGACCCGTCTATTTTGCTGCCAATAGGTAAAGGCGACCCGCGTTGCTCACGGCAAGAAGTCCTTCGGCCCTGTTCTCGTCGACCAGCTCTATGGGTCCGTATGTTCCCCGCCTATCCCCGCCTTTCTTTCTCATATCTCCGCACAGTGGCATGCGTGGTCTCCCCGCTCTTGTCTGGGACGGCTCCGTCCTCGACCCCGGTACGTGTCTGCCCACCTCCCATCGGTTCTTTTCTCATCTTATGTCTGTAGAGGAGGGCATTCGCTTCCGTGGCAAGTCCATTCCCGAGATCCAGGAGGCTCTTCCCAAGGCCCCCGGCGGGTCCGAGCCTCTTCCCGAAGGTCTCTTCTGGCTCCTCCTCACCGGTGAGGTCCCCACCCAGGAGCAGGTCGCTGCCCTCTCCAAAGATTGGGCTGCTCGTGCCGCTCTTCCTGCGTTCGTCGAGGAGATCCTTGACCGCTGCCCGCCTACGTTGCACCCCATGTCTCAGTTCTCGCTCGCTGTCACTGCCGTACGTCTTGACGTCATCACTGCTTCCGTCAATCAGACTTTCTGACACCGGCCCGATGATCCCATTTAGCTCAACCACGATTCGGCATTTGCCAAGGCCTACCAAGAGGGCATCTCCAAGAAGGAGTACTGGCAGCCCACCTTCGAGGATTCCATGGATCTGTGAGTCATGCCTCTGCGGGATAGGCTCGACTTGCTGACAACCGAATTCCAGCATTGCGAAGCTCCCCAGCATCGCTGGTCGCATCTTCCGCAATGTCTATGGCGGCGACAAGCTGCCCGCCATCGACCTCGAGAAGGACTACTCGTACAACCTTGCCAACCTTCTCGGCTATGCCGACAAGCCTGACTTTGTCGAGCTCATGCGTCTCTATCTCACCATCCACGCCGATCACGAAGGTGGTAACGTCTCCGCCCACACTGGCAAGCTCGTCGGCTCTGCTCTGTCGGACCCCTTCCTCGCCTTCGCTGCCTCTTTGAATGGTCTTGCTGGTCCCCTCCACGGTCTCGCAAACCAAGAGGTCCTCCTCTGGCTCCGCAAGATGCAATCGAAGATTGGCGAAAACGCGACTGACGAGGCCGTCCGTGACTACGTCTGGACGACGCTCAAGGCTGGTCAAGTCGTTCCTGGCTATGGCCATGCCGTCCTTCGCAAGACTGACCCGCGTTACATGGCTCAGCGCGAGTTTGCGCTCAAGCACCTGCCCAACGACTCGCTCTTCAAGCTGGTCGCCCAGGTGTACAACATTGTCCCCAACGTTCTCCTCGAGGCCGGCAAGGCCAAGAACCCCTGGCCTAACGTTGATGCTCACTCTGGTGTGCTTTTGACCTACTACGGTCTCGACCAGATGGGCTTTTACACTGTCCTCTTCGGCGTGTCGCGTGCGTTTGGTGTTGCTTCACAACTCATCTGGGACCGTGCTCTTGGTGCTCGTGAGTAGTATCTGCATCGATCCCCCGTACGTGGAGCTAACTAGTGTTTACAGCTATCGAGCGCCCCAAGTCGTACTCGACCGAGGCAATCAACGAGATTTTCAAGGACAAGACGGCGTGAGTTTGTCCTCGTCCGTGACAAAACCTCACGTTTTGAGGACGTTGCTGCATGAGTTATGGCTCTTCGATGCATATGCTCTGTGATGCCTGGACATTTTAGTGTAGATTCCAGCAGTGTTGAACACCCGTAGTGCTTATTTACGTAATAGAGCATGTTCATGGTCCCGACTGACCAACGACTGACTGACGCGCGTCTTGCATCCTGAGGACTCGGACACGGAGTCGAGACTGCCGAGTGCGATCTTGACTGCTTCTCCTCGCGGACCTCGTCGTTCACCCTCGCTCCCAGGTCACTCCTGTCTCTCACTCTCATCGTTCGTCGTGCCCTCCACCTCACGTCGCCATGTCTGACGCGCGTGCCCTTCTCCGCGCGAAACGGCAAGAAGTTCGAATCAACCATCCTCTCGCTACTTACACGTCCTCTGGTCAACTGCGATGCATAGCATGTGAAGCAAACGTCAAGCACGCGTCGTCATGGGAGGGCCACATCGGGAGTAAGGCTCATCGCACGAGCGCGGCGCGGCTCCGCGAAGAACGCGCCAAGGCAGCACAGAGGGAGGAGGAGGAGCTGGAAAGCCTGAAGCGGAAGGCGATGGAGATCGACGAGGCAGAGGAGGACGAAGTGGATGAAGATGTGCACATGTCCGGCTCCGACACGAAGAAGCGGAGGATAGAGAGCGAAGAGCCTTCGACCCCCATCCCCACATCCACGCAAGCAGGGAGGGCGAAACGAGCAGCTCTCCCCGCAAACTTCTTCTCTGATCCCTCGATGGCCCCACCTCCGCGCGAAGACGAAGACGAAGATGACGAACAGGGGGAGACTGGGCAAACAGCGACGGTGGCCCAGGGAGTAGCGGCAGGTCCTACGGACGGGCTCGACCTCGAGTGGCAACAGTTCCAACAGTCTGTGATCAACGCGCCGGATTACCAGGAGACGTACGACCGCGCGACGGTCATGGCAGAGCCTGTCCTTGCCGCGGAGGTGCCGCAAGGTTTCCCATCCGCTGGTCAGGATGGGAACGTTGCTGAAGAACCAGAGGAGTTGGATGAGGAAGCTCAGCGGCGAAAAAAGGAGCAAGAGGAACGGGAGTTGATCATGGACAGGCTAATGGAGGAAGAGCAGGCGCAGGAGGAGGCGGACGCACGGGTGTCGGTGATGAGGAACAAGTTCGAAGCACTAAAGAAAAAGCGAGAAGCGGCGAGGGCAGCGAAAAAGGGCAAGTCTTCATGACAGTTTTGGGATAACTCAGTGCACGTAAGTACTAGATCCGTTGTTAAAAAAAGCTATACTACGGTACTACGAATTGCTAAGATGTGGAATGCTTCAAAACAGATGCACTGTCGACCGTAGCCTTCTCCTTCGCTCCTTGGACCACCTCTTTCTGCTCCTCACCATCTTTACCTAGCCCTATCCACGATCCCCAGTCCATACCTTGTTTGTGGAACATCATGAGTCCCATCAACACCGGAAGATACCAAAGACTATGCTGGAACACCTTCCTCGCCTGCTTCTCCCCACCAAACTTCCAGAACCGATATGCCGCGTTCACACAGACTGCGTGTGGCACGATGCTCGTAAGTGCGAATCCCCAAGTTGTCAACCCCGAGAGAGGGAAGAGGATCGATGTCGCTGGGACGAGCAAGAGGGCATGACGGAGAGCGACGGTCGCGTTCTTGTGCGGGTCCAATACGCCAAGCATCCGGTACCCTGCTTGCGCGTATGATTCGCGCACCAGATGCGACAGCCCGTTGAAGTGAGGGAACTGCCAGCTATAGAGCAGCAGGAACAGCGCGAGCGGAGCTAGCGGGTTCTCCGCCGCGGCGAGGATGTCAGGCGGGACGGCAGAAAGGAACGATGGGAGGAAGAACTCGATGTTGGAGGTGGAAGAGGGAATAAGTGAACCACCACACGCCGTCCAGCCCATGAGGGGCGGGATGCCTCCGACGACGGAGCCGATCCAGGTGTTGACGATACTCTTGCGCTTGAGATACGTATATGCGCCGGCGTACAATATGATATTTGCCGCTCCAAGCAAAGCCGTTGTGGGGTTGACCATCGTCCAGAGTAGTGCAGGGCCAGCGATTCCAGTCGTAACAGCAAACGCAGTTGCGTGAAGTGGGCTGATCGCTCGCCGGACAAGAGGGCGATTGCGGGTGCGTGCCATTTGCGCATCATAAGGGACTTCCTGGATCTGGTTGAATGCGTTGGCGGAGGCTGAGCAAAGGGTCGTGCCGAGGGCGGTGGAGAGGAGTACAGGAAGGGTGGCAGGAAGCGGGGACAGGGCCACACCTGACATCGCGGTCAAGACAACGAGGACGGTGAGGCTTGACTTGGATAGCTGGACGTAGATCTTGGCCAGCCGTCGTGGTGTGAGCACCTCCGCCTGCTTGTAGGTCGTGGCAGGGAGCTCGATGGAGGAGGAATAGGTCGCATCGACCGAGTGGCCGCGGACGGCTTGGGCGACCGGGGGAGGAGCTGCAGCATTTTTGCCCTTTGCAGACCAGCGATAGTTGTCGAAGAAGAACGCAGAAAAATTGGTCTGCTTCGGGTGCACCAGGGTGGAGGCCAAGCGGAACTGGAGGCCTGGGACTGCTCGTCTTGTATTTCGGAGATTTGCAGCGCAACTCCGGCAGACGTAGGCCACAAGCGGACTGCTTACGCCTCTCATGGCATCTGTGATTGCACTGGAATAAGCAGACGGCAGGGCGGGTGGGACTGGATTGGATGCGTACGGAAATGAGGGGAGTCGGGAGGTCGGGTGGGGAGACGCCGGGGAAGGGAGGTGTTGGCAGCGACGCGCGCTTTCCCAGGGCCAACTTGCTTTCCTCCACCATCACCCACTCGGCCAGCGAGTCAGACACGGCGGCGGGGCACACGACGACGCTCGGGGCGACGTAGGCTTGTCCATAGCAGCGGAAGAGCGCAGTATTTATCGTCGGCACCAGTCTCTAAAACTCTAATACTCTACCTGCTCCTCTGCTACTGTTCTTCACGACTCGACACCCAGCACCCACCTGCAAACACCTAGCCACCCTTTTGCGCACCCCCATTCACCCTTACACAAGCCTACAATGCCAGGCACGCACTTGCTACCCCCGAATCTCCTCAAACTCTTCGCACCTAGGCCCCCGTTGCCTTATACCCGCCCTCTGGACCGCGACATCGACAGGGTCAGGGCCAAAAATGTCGGAGGAGTCGGCCAGCTCCTCACATCACTGCGGGAGGCGAAGACGCAGGGCATGATGGAGTCGGGAAACACTGGCGAGGAGCGAGATGGCATGGAGGAAGGAGAGGAACCAGCTTTCACGCATGCCGAAGAGACAAAGAGGGCAATCCGGAGAGAGGAGAGGAAGAAGAGGAGGGCCGAAGACTTCAACAAGGCAAAAGAAAACTGTGTGTCCTCCCACTTTTTCACACAAATTGGCACATGTTGACCTTCCTGCAGACAAACCGTCAGAGGATCCCGAAGCCATTGGTGACCCTTACAAAACCCTCTTCATATCTCGTCTGGTATGTAACGCATATAGTACTCGATTATCTACTGCTGACCTTCTTCCGCAGCACAAGAATGCCACGGAGAACGATCTCAGACGGGAGTTTGAGGGGTTCGGCAGCATTGAACGGGTGAGGATTGTCCGGGACAAGAACGGCCGCAGCAGAGGTTACGCGTTCATCGTGTTCGAGCGGGAGCGCGACATGAAAGGTACCATTATTTCTTTATACACTGGACGCACTCACCCAGCATGCATCTTCGCGCTCGCGTTGTCACATGACAATTTTCCTCTTTCAGCTGCGTACAAGGAGTCGGACCGGCTTCACATCATGGGCAAGCGAGTTCTCGTTGACGTTGAACGTGGTCGTACGGTGAGGGGGTGGAAGCCACGTCGTCTCGGCGGTGGATTGGGTGGTAGGCCCAAACCCGAACCGCCAGCATTCGGCGGCGGCGGCGGCGGCGGTGGTGGTGGTGGTGGTGGTGGTGGTGGTGGTGGTGGACGAGGTGGCTTCCGAGGAGGATTCCGCGGCGGCGACCGCGGTGGTGGTTTCAGAGGAGGTCGTGGTGGTGGTTTCCGTGGCGGACGAGGTGGGTTCGGCGGCGACAGGTTCGGCGGTCCCAGGGACGATTACGGTGGAGGGGGACGTGGCGGGTTTGGCGGCGGCTACAGGTAAGATGACTGAAATATGCACCTTCAGGGACTGTGCCAAACAATAACGCGTTGCTCCCCAGGGGTCGGGGTGGCGGCATCGGATACCAGGGTGGAGGATTCGGAGGTCCACCACCCGACCATGGACCAGGAGGCTACGCCGGGGGGCCAGGAGGACATGGACCTGGTGGATATGGCGGCGGACCACCGGGGGGTGGCTACGGTGGTCCCCCTGGTGGTGGACCTGGTGGGTATGGTCCGCCTGGTGGCGGGTACGGCGGTGGCGGAGGATATCGCGGGGACCTCAAGCGTGAAGGGCCTGGTGGGTATGATGACCGGGATGCCAAGCGCCCTCGATACTAGTCCGCTCCGGTTTCCGTTCCCATTCAGCTCGCAGAGACATTGAGCACTCGCATTGGAATTTGGGAGTGCTGGTAGGCCGGTGGTTTGTTCTATATTCCGCTTGTCTTTTTTGCTTGTTCCTTGATGTCTCCCTCCCTGTTTCCCTGTTCGACTGCTGCTTGCGTAAGTATCGTATCTCGCATTGTATGTTCTCTCTATACTTCGCAAGCACAGGTAATGGCCGAGGCAAGTATGTATGAAAACTTTGTTTTTTGTGTCACCAGTCCTGCAGGTCACAATTTCAATCGGGCCTCCGACGGAACATGGGGCTAGTCTCTGTAAGTGTGGTCGATCTGACCGTGGGGGATCGGGTCAACACGTAGCGAAGGTTGACGTATTGGCCCTCAAGCGGTCGACGTGGGTGCAAGGGTTCCACGAAGGAGACGGCGATGACTTGGCGATGACAACTGCATGTCTGCTGCGAGAGATGCACGTTCGGTTGGCGATGGTCAGTGTTCAGTCGGCGTCGTCATGGACTAACTTACACACAGCACGACGAAATCCACCATCACCGGATGGCCTCGACCTTGGTCCAGGCGAAGGCGTGTAGGTTCGATAACCTGACCTGTAAGTAGACAAGTATTATTGCGCACACGCGGGAAGGCTACAATCATGGACGATGACTGTTTTGAATGGGTATATAGTTACTCCTCACTCCTACCTAGTCATGTTTGGATGCGTCTTGATCATGTCATCGCCCTCAAAGATTGAGTGTGAATCTACAGTGCTGGTACCCCGGTGTCTCGGTAAATTGCCTCAAGAATAGCACTCTCGCGGGCCACGTTTATCAGGCAGCAGCCTGTAGCAGCAAGGATCTCCGTTTCTCATGGATCCCATCTCGAAACCCGGTGATTTGTATTGCTGACCACGGTTTCGACAACGGGAACGAATGCTGGTGAGAAACTCGTTGAGCTCTCCAACTTGTGTCCGGTCTGACGTGAGCGAGGTCTTTCGCAGCGTCGAGGTTACGGCCTTCTGGAGAGGTCGACGCTTAGACTGGGATCAGTGCGGGATGCAAGACGACGACGATGGGAAGTAGGCGTATGAGGGACGAAGCAAAGGATGCTGAACGTACTTGAGGTAGGGAACGGCATGGGATGGCAGGCGGATGCAGTATGGACGAGGACGAGGACGTACTGGTGTGTGGTGGGTGCGGGTACTTCTCAGACTGTGACGGCTGTCAATGTGCAGTGAATTTGAAACGCGTGCCTTGGTTAAGAGGACGACGACCGAGACGGAGTTGCGTAAGAGAGGATGGCATCAAGAGGCAACGTGCCGCGTCTGCAGACGATCACTGACGATCTCGGTTGGCAGCCATCGGGACCATGGACGCAGTGATAGACGGCGCATCCCCACGGCAACCGCACTCTAGAATCCCCTCCTCCCGGTCCACGACCCACCCTCTTCCCGTCCTCACCCATTCGCTTTCCCAACACCCTATCATCGCGCCGTCACCAGACCCCGACGCTGCGCACCACGTCCCAAACGACTGCCTGCCTCGTCCTTGCTCGACGGGGATGCGCTGTCGAGGGTTGAACGTTGAACGTTAACGTTAACGTTGATGGCTGGTCGAGTCCCACGCACGTCGGTTTCCCGAGTCGGCGCGCGTGGCAGGCAGGCGACACCGAGCATCTTCCCAGGAAAAGGGCCGCATGTTGCGGTGCCGCTCCCGCTGCCGTCCACCGCGCTCTCACGAGATCGATGCCGACCATTTCTCTCCGCTCCCTGTCCAAAACGGAATGTTCGGGCGGGACCTGCAGGCGGCGCGGATGGCAAAGAGGCCGGGTGGGCGCGGTTGAAATTCAGAATCAAAGAGGCCTGGGGAAGGAGGCGGTGTGAGTGTGTTGGCGACGGACGGAGGAGGAGAGATGGATCTGGTGGTTGGACCCTGGTTGGACCAGGCCCTGCATGTCTCCCGACGCTAGCTTGCTCGCGGACTCCCAACCTCCTCGCCACCCGTGCGGTGCGCAACGTCAACACCCACCGGGAACTGACCGCGGTAATCGAGATTCACGATGGTCTCTGCTGGCCTCTGGCTAAGTACTTGAGACCGACGACGCCTGTTCCTTTGATCGTTTGCCCAGCGTTCGTCTTCTCCCTTGGGCCTACGACCCGCCCTTTTTCTTCAGAGACTCCTAGACATCGCATGCCGTTCTGTTGACCATCCCCCACCCTGGCTTGCTCCTCCTCCGCTCTCCCGGCCATATCTCCTTACTTGGTCTTCCGCCTTTTGCAGACGTCAGTCCTTCCCCCTTTTGTCCTTCCGCTCTTCCAGCTCACTCTTCTCCAGGTCCTATTTGACCTCCCAGGGTCAGCTCTGACGTATTTGCTAGGCGGGCTCGTCAGGCTTGTCGCATATCGTCCATCTTGCTCCCCTGCTCGTGTCGACGCTCTGCTCTCCTCCCTGACGAGTGACTCAACGACAGCGCCTACTCCTCCCCTCCCTTGCCTTTCCCACCAATCGCCTACCTTTGTCCCGCTGGTGTTGCTAGAGTGTCTTGGGGTATCTTGTGCAGCATGCAAGGTAATTTACCTTGTTCTTTTGTTCGTCTGTTCTGCCGTATTTAAACCCCTTCTAGGAGCAAATGATGCGAACATGCAGACAGCAAGCCCACGAGCGACCTTACCACCCTTGGCCATCAGCGAGCTCTCTTCCTACTCCATGGGGTCCCTGCAGGAAAAGCCAGAGTCCACCGCATCGTCCCCTCAGTCCTCTGCGCTGTCTCCTCCACAATCCGCCCTCTCTCCAACCCAGTCGGATGCTGCGTCACCTTCATCTAACATCCCTGAGAAGCGAGATAACCCTGTTATACGAAAGGCCATCTCGTGCTCCTCCCTGACATCCGACGTGAAGCAGAGGCGCAAGAGGTCCCGCGTCACCCCGGAACAGCTCGCAAAACTGGAGGAGTACTTTGCATCCGACAACAGTCCGACGTCCGCCAGGCGAAGGGATATCGCACGCCAGCTGGCGATGGATGAGAGGCAGACTCAGATCTGGTTTCAGAATAGGTGTGTGCCTCCTCGGTACCATGGTACCCCCGACCCAAGCTCATAGCAACGGAAGGCGCGCCAAGGCCAAGCTGCAGCTCAAGCTGAAAGCGAGATCCGTCGAGAAGCTCGAACCCCCTCCCGAAAGCCCACCTGAACTTTCCAGTGGATTTGACGTGGACATTCACGGTTTGATCCATGAAGATGACGGTATGTCACTTGTTCACGTCACAGTGGAAACAAATCATGGCTGATCTCAATGGCGTAGACGTCACTGTCTTCCCATGCACGGACCTTACGATCGGCTCATGGCGACGCATGGCCTCCCCGCACCACGACCTGATTGCCTACACCTGCAATACCAAGCGCTGCCTGGTCTGGTACATCCGTTCTGCTGGTCGCGGTTTCAAAATGGAGATTTCTTTTGACCACGTGGCTGAGGCTCGGTTCACGAACGTGTCTCCTGGCATCGGTTCCGCGACTTTCGTCCTCGACCGCCCACCTGGTTTCTACATGGAGAGTCCCGTCAACCCCGCTCTTGTCGACGAGCATGTCCGTGTCTGGCAAGTCAGCGGCGACTGGACGGAGGCCATGCAAGGCTCAACCCATCTCCGACATTGCTTGGTCGGGCCAGCCTACCAGCTGTCGGCTCTTGTTAACAACATTGCGCCCTCCAGCATGACCTCCGAGATCCCCGTCTACACCCCCACGCCCTCTATCTCGGACGCGGGATCTTCCCCAGAGGTGTACACGCGCTCGTTGCATTCTCCGGTCGAACAGATGTATCAGGGATCATCTCTTGTGCTTCGGCGGCCTAGTTCTCTTAGTAGCCTGCGGATGTTGCATCACCCATCTTTGGAGCGGCTGCGATCTAAACATGTCAGCGTCCCTCTTTTCCATTCTCCGCTCTCGAGCACGTCGACCCCCACTTCTCCATATGCTCCCAGTGACGGTTCGATGTCCATGTCTCCCACCATCCTTTATCTTGACGGGCCCGAGGGCCAACAGTACCATGACCCCAGTCGGCAGAGCGCAACGACCACTCCCGATCAGTTGACGCGCCTCCCCCTAGCCATGCCTAACCTCCCTCGAATGAACTATGACGGCCCTCCGACTTCGCGGTCTGTGTCTCCGTACGACTGCAACACCGACACCCCATCGTCCGCGATGTCGGGCCAAGGCTTCTTCGAGGTGTCGCCGACGCATCCGTCAAACCTGCAGTGGGGAGGCAACCATGGACCCATGGGCCCTCCTGGGCCTCTTGCTGGAGTATACGTGCCGCACAATCCCACAGTGGATGAACGGTCTCAGGAGCCGTACTTCCAGTACCCCAACGGGCTTGCAGGCCCCGCCCCGCCCGCATTTGGGTACGAAGGCGGGGCTGGTGGCTACTAGTAAGCCGCGTAAGTAATTATTCGAATAACGCCTATTCGACCGGTCCCTCCTTTCGTCACGTACCATTCGTTGCCCGAGACCCTTCCGTCGCTCTCTAGTATCTACAGTACATCCGTCGTCGACTGCTTTCGTATTCCTGTCTACGCTCGTCTCCGTCTCAGCCTGTCTTCCAAGCCACTTCTCCCTCGAGCGTGCTGCGCACATTGAGATCCGGTACATAGTCTACCTCACTGACCACCCTGACAGTCGGCAGCGCCCTCGTCTTCCTCTCCCTCGTCCCATATCACTATCACTATCTCTCATCCGTGTAGCATAGACATTCGCACCGTTCCGCCTGTGGATAGTGTCGCATAGTAATCTAGCGTTCGGTGTGCATGGTACGCTTGTGCGCTGTTCTTCACTTTACATATTCCATACGCTACACAGGCCCCCGTGTATCCACCGTAGTGCATTCAAATGCATCGTCTTGCAGACATTACTATCTAACCCTCCACAATGTGTGAGCTGTTACCGCCCCAGGGCCCCATGGCCCACTGTCTGTGTGGGCTCCAACGTTGGCATAGTTCGGTGTTGGGCCTAGTCTGAATGGCCATCAGCCTGCGCTCAATAGACACTGCCGTATATTCCATGCTATGTAGTACAGTTCAACCGCTGCTTTGTCCAAAGTCTAGTCCATCTCATCGAAGCGTCATCGACCGACCGCTGCACGGAGGCTATCAATAACAAGTCGAGACTTCCGATCGAATGAATAACCGGGAACTTACGTGACCGTCTTCCTCTCCACAATCGCCTGCTCTGTCTTCGCGCGGTTGAGCACTTTCTGGAACTCGCTCACCCGGTGTCGCATACGCGAATGCATGTACGCCTTTGAGCACTTGATATGGTAATGGAGGTAGTCACGGAAGAGTTGGATGTGCGTGATCGTTGTGCTCGCAACAATTGCGTTGGCGAAATGGCGGGGGAAGAGCACGAAGGTGACATAGCCGACGTCCTCGGAATCGCTCAGCCCAGGCAAATGCCTGATTTCGAGGGGGGGATCGCGTGTGGTATAGAGGACTTGAGGAGCGCTCTGGATTGTGGGCAGCCGCCGAGCATCCACGAACTCCTACATATCGAGACCAAACGCATAAACCTTCGCGGACGAAACGAGAGAAAGTGAACGAACCTGAAGGAAGAGCTTTCCGAATACACGATCGGTCTCCTCCCTGAACATGGTAGAGAAGATAACGGTGACACGGTCAGATGACGCTTGGACGTAGATGACTTCCTCGTCCCGGTAATGAAGAGCCGTCAAGTCACCCTGACCACTCCCCGTCGCCTCCAGCTGCTTCTGCGCCTGGAAACCGAGCTCGAAGGGTGCAGCAAGGGCATTACGCTTAAGCAAGGCGAGGCCCTTAAAGAACGCGTCGCGCTGTTCTGTTATTCGCAGGATATCAATGGTGCTGTGATCAATGAGGAGGAGGGGTACTTACCACCTTCCGGTGGCAATTGCTCAAGATCAATCTCGAGGCTCACGTTGTAGTCGTTCTCGGGCGCCGATTTGAGCAGCGGACCGTACTCGCGCTGGAGGATGTCGTGGACGCCATACCGCACAAGCTCGTCCCAACAGCGGATGTTCATGGAGAGAACGAGGACGGTCTTGCGATCGGGAGTGGACAGATGGAAGCGCACGCCATCGAAGTCAACAAACTGAACGTCAAGGCTCGACGGTCTGTATAGCGGTGGACATCAATCAACGCAGAAATGTTAGGAGAGCGCACGTACTTGAGAGCCTTGTCGGCGAGGGTTGTGTAGATAATATAGTTGTGGGACTGCGATGGCGAAGTGTAAGCGCATTGGGACATGCAGCAAGATTGGACATACTTCGAGCAATATCATGACGTGCAGGAGGAGAGAGTGGGTGTGGTGGCAGAGGATGGGGACGGGGATGATGCTGCCCCGCTCAGCTAGCCTCCAGGGCGGGGCTTGGGAGTATCCCGTGACCGGGGCGGGGGCGTGAGAACGGGGAGGAAGTGGACGGGTGGATGGCCTCCATCGGAGAAATATTTCCTCTGTCCGACTACCGACCCTCACCATCTGAAACACATCCCCTCTCATTCGCATCTCTTCTAGACACCCAAGAAGATATTCAAAATGCGTACGCATACCTCCATGGCGATCTTTAATGTTTTCTGATCTCGCAGAATCCATGCAGCGCCCAAGAAAGCCCAAAAGATGTCTCTAAACGAGTTCCTGGGTGATAGCAGTAAGCGGTCTCCTCTTCTCAAGCCTTGAATCCAGCTCATGGACCACTATTCAAGCCCTGGGATCATGGGCCGACGAAATGGATGCACTTCCGACTGCCCGTGAGTCCTTCCGGTGTGGGAACCCGAACCGATCCTAAGACCCTCACTTAGCTGCCGCCAGAGGAGAAGGCGATGGTCAGAGGAGCGACCGTCGCCGCGATGACTTCCTTGCATCCCGTCGTAAGTCATTATTATGTCTCCTTTCGAGATCCAACCATCTTAAAGCATTTCTGAAGCGGACCGTGGTGGCCCTGTCCGTGAGGACCTGCCACTCCCGACCGAGCCCCCGTTCACTGCCTTCGTTGGCAACCTTGCCTTTGATATCACCGACCTTGAACTGGAAGAATTCTTTGGAGGAGTAGGAACAGTCAAGTCTGTCTTCATTCTTCTTCTGGCTAACCACCGCAGCAGACCAAGTCCGTCAAAATTATCAAGGACAGGGATGACAAACCCAAAGGTTTTGGTTACGTTGAGTTCAACGATCTCGACGGCCTCAAGGACGCCATTGCAAAATCCGGCTCGGTGGGTCATTCACCTTTTCTTGTGGACTCTCCGCTTATGCGTCGATCGAGACTATTGCTGGTCGTGCCATAAGGGTCAGTGTAGCTGAACCTCGTAAGTAGATCTACCTCTTCAGCCCGTCCACATATTGAACCTGTTGCAGAAAAGGAACGTTCCGGGTTTGGTGGAGGTGGTTTCGATGACGATTCCAAGTTTGCTGGGAACTGGCGACGCGAAGGGCCTCTCCCTGACATCCCATCCCGCGGCGACGGTCCTCGACGGCGTTTCGATGGACCTCCAGGAGCACCTCGCGAACCACCTCCCCCTTCTGTCTCTGACCATGCATCCGACTGGCGTTCTTCTCGCCCTGCGGCTCGGACCTCTTCGAATCTCTCCTCACGGGAGTCCGAGGGTTCATACCCTCGGCGCGGGCCTCCCTCACGCGAGCCTGTCCCTCTTGGGCCTGCAGACACTGAGGAGACCTGGGCAAAAGGCGCGAAGTTCCGTCCAAGCGGTCCTTCCGAAGGCGGTGACCGCTCTGAACGCCCAGGCAGCCGATTCGGGAGCTTGCGCCGAGGCGAGATGGGTCCTCCAGCCAGCGTCGGGGAGGACAGCGACTGGAGGCGGCCTCGGACTATCTCGCGAAACTCAACGTCGCGTATGTCCAAACCGTTTAAAAATGGACCAATGCTGATAGGTGCTATTTTTGCCACCGTAGCCAACAACTCGACCCCGCCCACACCGCAGATGGGCCGTCGCAAGCTGGAATTGCTTCCTCGGTCAACGTCTGCCTCTGCTACCCCATCTCCCCTGGCATCGCCCAATCCGTCGGCCACTAGTTCGAGGTCCAATCCGTTCGGTGCTGCTAGGTAAGCGATCTTATTGGGATCACAGTCAGCATATGCCGATTATGCTTTTCCAGACCTGTCGACGTGACTGCACGAGAAGCCGAAGCACAGCAGAAGATTGAGAAGGAGCGTGATGAAGTGCGCGAAAAAGTTGCACATGCTCCCATGTCCCGTACCTCCTCCCGAACAGGCTCCCAGCGTCCCACTCCGCCCTCCTCCACCCCCGCTTCAAATGTCCAGAGTCCGACGAGCCCCCAGTCCGAGTCACGGGCCCTCCCTCCCTCGAATGTGCGGCCATCGTTCAGCTTTGCGTCCGCCGCTGCCGGGAGGAAGGACTCGACCGACAGCGTACCTAAGGACGACGTATCGAAGATTGATGAGAAGATTGACGAGGATGAGCAGGAGTCGACGGAGCAGTAAACATGTACATTATTCCGGTCAGACAGCGATGCGAGAAGTCGAGCAGGATTCTCAAAGCCTCTGAAGCCATAACTATAGGATATTCTCAGTCTGTGCTTCACGAGAAACACTTACAGCACGCCCGTAATACGTCTCAATGCTGCAATCTGTTCTTGTTCTTCGTTGCGCATGTGTTTATCTTACTTGTTTCAATATGCGGTTATGCCCTATGTAGTACATACTATGCGTGGTTTGCACATCAAGTTCTTTGGTAGACAAGCGGGTACAGAGGATTTCGCATGGATTCTCTGGAGCGCATGTTCTCATCGTCGTTACATGGTATCAGGTACTACTAGACGTCGGACTCTGAGGCCGTCTTACGCAGTTACACTTGTGTATGGAAAATGTTCTTGGGCTTGCCGTATGCACGTCGCACGACTGTCTACCTCCTGTGTGACGACCTCGACTTTCCTGCAGGTCGTAATGGGCTTTCATGCCGTCATGCGTTCCGCATCGAAATTGTCATGATCGCATGCAATTGTGTACACCCTAAATCATACAGGACAACATAGGGACGTAGGGATACAGCCTAAGCGGAGATGGTAACCTCGACCTCGACACCGGGCTCGAGGCTGATGGAGGTCTGCAATGCAAGTTATCAGCCTACCGGCCCATGAAGGCGAGAACAGAGGAACTGACAATCTGCTTAACGATTTCTGAGGACGAGTGGAGGTCAATCAAGCGCTTGTGGATCTTGAGCTCGTAACGGTCCCAGGTCTTGGAACCCTCACCACAAGGCTAGCAAGGCAGGGAATCCTCAACACCAAAGTATGAGGTGCTTCGGGTTTAATGGGGCTACTCACAGACTTGCGGGTGGTGACCTTGAGGACCTTGGTGGGAAGGCGGACGGGACCCTTGACGCGGAGCTGCTTGTCCCTCGCCCGGTTGATGAGGTCCGCCGAGACTGGCGAATAACATAAACGAGAGGCTCTCCACCACACGACCAGCTAATCAAAAGGACGTACACTTCTCGAGGTTCTTGACGTTGCTGCTGGTGAGCGTGATGCGGATTTTGTGGATCTTAGCGGCGGGCACGGGGGCACCGGTCGCGTCGTACTCCTTTTCACCCTTAGCGACGTAACTCATCCTGGTGTTTGCTGGTGAGTCAGAAGGTGACTGCAAGGGATATGGCGGTCAGTTCTGGCGACACAGGGCAGCGCGGCGACGAGGACATGCCTGAGGGCGGTTGTGTTGATAGAACAAAAATAAGGTTTGCACCCTCGCCGCGACCATGTAGGGGCCGGAAATTGCCGCACCGAGTCAATTTGACAAGATAACTCAACCTTATCCACTCCATTTCGCAAATTAGCCACAAATTACCTTAGCTCTCGACCGCCACCCTCGAGGACACCGTTCAAGTCGGGGTTGCCCATTCTACTATGCAGGGTATTACAATCCTTGTTTGGTGCCCCTCAGAAGTTTCTAATCGCCGCTCATAGGCTTCAACAAGTACTACCCGCCTGACTACGATCCAGAGAAGCATAACAGCCTCAACGCATACCGAGGCACGTGTCTACCACCAGCCGAACACTCACTAGTCTTGACATCCTCCCCGGACAGGCAAACATGCTCTCGGCGATCGAGCACGGAAGATAGGGGAGGGGATCCTTATTGTCCGCTTCGAGTTGCCCTTCAACATCTGGTGGTGAGGACACAATGCACTCTGGCCCATTCGCCATCAGTCCTCCTCACGCGTCATGCAGCGGAACGTGTAACAACCACATTGGCATGGGCGTTCGCTACAATGCCGAGAAGAAGAAGATTGGTAATTATTACTCTACCCCCATCTATTCCTTCCGGTGCAAGTGCCATCTATGTAGTGGTTGGTTCGAGATCCAAACCGACCCCAAGGTGTGTTCTTTGGCGTGTATACGGTGACTTTGAACTAACATCGGCGCAGAATACGCGGTATGTCGTGGTGTCTGGTGCGCGACAGAAGGATGAGGAGTGGGATCCAGAAGAGAACGGAGGTTTCGCGGTCCATGGTATGCCCAACTCGCTCGTCGTTGCATGCATCCGCTGATGTTTTGCTTCGGCAGAGACCGACCCCAACCAAGGGCCTGTTGATCCCCTCGCTGCTCTTGAGAAGTCGACAGATGCGCAGAACCACATGAACAACATCCAGGTTCCTCGTATCGAGGCACTCCAGAACCTCGCAGACCATTACGGCTCCGACCCGTACAGCCACTCCCTCCGAGCCCGCAAACGATTCCGTGAACGGAAGAAGCTGGACAAGGCGCGTGAGGATGCTGACGAAGCTCTCAAAAGTAACTACGGCCTGCCTGAGGCTCTCGCGTTGTCGAAGGAGGACGACGAGAGCAGATCGAAAGCGAAGACGGAGTGGGAGCAAGGGCGGCAGGCGTTCGAGGAACGTGAAACCTCGAAGCGACGCAAGCTCGGTGCCGAAGTCGTTAGTGTCATGCCTCGGATACCCTCGGCGCATATATCCGGCAGGAACGGACAATCAAGCCGTCATGCTGGCGGCAGCAGTACCGGCGCCCCCAACACCAGTGACCCTGTGAGCTCGTTGCGAGCAAAAATATTGGGCAATACTGCGCGGCAGGGTAGTCTTGGTCGCCTCAAGCCTCCAGACGCCAAGTCTGCGCGAGGGTTGGTGAAGCGGGTGGTGTGAGGATATAGTATACGGACATCGGATCGGATCGCATTGTATTATACACGCTTTTACTTGTAGCATATAGCCATCCCGTTGCACGTTCCGAGACAGCAGGATCCAAATACGACTGCTTTCCCTGGCTTTCTCCATGGCTCATCTGAACTTACTACTCCGGTATTCAGTTCCGTGATCCGGGCCATCGAGATAAGTATAGCTCAGAGCGGTAAGCAACCAGCGACGGGGGCATATCCTCGCACTCGCAGCCACCAGCATCTCCGAGCGCAGACGTCGAGCTCAGGTCTGTCGAGCTGTTCACATTTTGTTCTGGGTGAGTAAAACGCCAATCGAAATACCATTGTTTGACTCATCGGTCAGACTTCGCAGTTCCCCCCACGATCAGACCGCAACACCCGTGGCGTCTTGGCTCCAGTGCTTGCAATTGAGGGTACTCATCGCAAGCCGACTCTACAACGCATTCCCCGTGAACATGACCACCTCGACGAAGAATATACCTATAACCGTCTTCACCGGCTTTCTGGGAGCCGGGAAAACGACACTGATATTGTCGTTGCTTCCCCGCCTTCCTAAGGACTACAAGGTGGTTCTGCTCAAGAATGAGTTCGGAGATATCGAAGGTGAGGACGTCGACCAGAAAAGAGAAATGGAAACCTTGCCATATTGACCAATGGCTAGTGGACAGTCAACTGACCAAGCAGTCCAGTCTCGCTGCGGTCAGTGAGATATTGAACGGGTGCATGTAAGTAAGGGCTGATTGACAGGAACTTGGGAGGGTGACTGTATGCGAAGCATCCGACTCATCGTGCTGCCTCTAGGTGCTGCGTCCTTGTCGGGCAAATGAAGACGGCTCTATTAGAAATCCGAGGTGGGTTATCAAGCTATCATATCGTTGACCGTTGGAGATGGTCACTCAGCACTCATCGGTTTCCAGAGAAATTCCGTCCAGACAGGATTTTCATAGAGTGTTCGTAAGTAACCTGACTCTCCCCTTCTCCCAAATTTGGACGGCTACATTCATTTTCCTAGCGGGTCGGCTTTTCCGGCGACTTTGGCGTTCCAGATACGAGAACTCGAACGGGAGACAAACGACGATCTTAAGTTGGACGCTATCATCACAGTTATCGACGCCGAGAACTTTGCTGGATATGAGGACACCTCACCCACAGCCAGAATGCAAGCAAGCTATACGGACCTGATCCTAATTGTTCGTTTCTATTAGACCCTGCCGCAAGCACCGTCTGCGTCTAACGCCATAACTGTGACTTTAACAGAATAAATGGGAGCACGCCTCCGAACGCCACCTAGACATCCTCATCGACCACCTCAATACCCTGAACGACACTACGCCAAAGGTCAAGTGCCAAGAGAAAGATGGTGTAGACCCAAGCGTAGTCATGGGCATCGACTCGAAGCTGTTCCAAAACCCCGAGGAGAGACCCACCGATGCGCCTCACCACGACGAGGTGGAGACGGTGACGATATGCCAAGGCGGACAAGTGGACCATGTTCACCACGGGGGCTGCAACGATGGACATTGCGGCCGTAATCACGGGAACGACCTGGAACGGCCAGCGGCCGACGCCAGCCTGCCATTATCTCAAGAATGTCTGATGGAAAGCCTTAAGATGCTATCAAAGGAGACTGTATGGCGGGTGAAGGGATTCGTGAGGTTGGAGTCCGGATACCACATTTTGAACTGGGCATTCGGGCGGTATGAGCTAATACCAACGGAAGCTGTGCCCGAGGACATCGACAGGGTGAAGTTGACGGTGATGGGAGAAAGAGGGGAGGTGAAACGAGCAGCTCGGAAGATGGCAGAGAAGTTAGCGGCCGATGTTGCACAGTAGTGGGTTACTGTACTTGGCCCGCTAGGCTTATCACAGCGGGGGGGAGGTTACACGCTGCGGCTCGTTTGGAAGGTACGGCCAAGATTATCGTCGGATATTTGCAAACAGCAGGATTTGGAGTGGTTTGCGGTGTTTTGGCATGAACGGTGCCGCCGCGTACGTAAGTAGTGAGCTACGTAGTTGAGATCTTGCGACGCAGTGTAAGTACTCCAGCCCCGGCTGTGCTCCGGCCGGGAGCTTCTGAGGAGATGGAGGTTGAGGAGGACCGTTGAATGTTTGGATGTTGACCTGATCTGGTAAGTGTTCGGTAATTAAAAGGATGCGGTGCGATGCCGTCGGACGGTGGGGAAATGACCGAGGGAGGAGCGTGACTGATCGAGACGAGGCGTCGGAGGCGTGGGCGGCTCGGCCGGGTTACTAACACCCTCTGTGGCAGTGCTGCCGGCGTCTTGAATGTATGTCAGGCCGTGCTTCAAGTTGGTGGTTGCTCGTCGCCGATATCGATCTCTGCACACCCGACGCCATCGCTCCTCGTCCACGTCCCCCTCGGCCACACATCCCACCCTCCCTACTACCCTCCTCTCTCCCCGGCCATCCATCCAAATGTCCTTGCAGTGTACATTTCCCCTTTTCGCACACCGTCCCGGCTTTCGTGGTGGGTCGTCCGTCCATCGGAGGCCAGCCAACGATATATAATGCCTCCATTTCAAAAACAGGCGTGCACCCGTGTCTGGTATTGAAACATCCTCTTCCATGAGTAAGCGGCCTCGCGCAACATCAGTTTTTGCGCCTTCACCGTTCACGCGGCTCAAGCCAGCCGTGTCCACTCGCCCTGCCTTCCCTAGTACCCAATCCCTGCCATCCCCAATTCGTCCCATCTCCATCTTGCTCCAGCCCTGTGCCTCTTCTCTCGTACTGACCCACTCTCTCAGCAATGCGCTCCCGTCGGAGCTCACAGTGGGCGAACCCCCTTCATATATCTATCCCATTCCGTCCCTAGCCTATTTGCCTCCCTCGCCCTTTGTCCTCCTCCCCTCCTCCTCCACACCCTCATGTCCTTCCCTAAGCCAACAGAGCATCTTCCCCCGCCGTCGCTCCACGATATGTCCTCTTCACAAACTTCTGTCACTATCGACCCTGCTTCCGAGGACGCCAACGTCGGTGAAGACATCAATACACAGTTTGAGCATCAAGCATACGGTCCTGCCCCGGGTGAGAAGCCCGAGGATTCCTTTGAGGTCATAATGGGCCCACAAGACCCAGACAATCCCAAGACATGGGGTCGCGTCTATCGCTGGTATATCACTATGGCCGCCGCTCTCTTGCTTTTAAATGCGTACGTTTCCTCTCCGAATAATCACAACGCAGCCCCCTCACGTCCTTTCCAGTACCTTTGCGTCCTCTGCACCAGAAGGCATAGTATTTCAGCTCATGGAGCACTTTCACTTCGGGTCCGAAATCGCAACCCTGACCATCGCCATTTTTATCGCTGGATATTGTGTTGGCCCGCTCGTCTGGGGTCCGCTCTCCGAAGAATACGGTCGAAAACCCGTGTTCATCGTTTCCTTTATCTTCTACATCGCGTTCCAGGTCGGTTGTGCCCTGTCGCCAAATACGGCCGCTATCCTCATTTTCCGTCTTCTGAGTGGTATCTTTGCGGCCGCTCCTTTAGCAAATAGCGGGTGAGTACCCTCTTCTAAGCCTTCCGCAAAGAAGATTTGTCCTAATCAGACCCACAGTGCCCTCATCGCCGACATCTGGGATGCAGATACTCGTGGAAAGGCTATGGCGATGTTCACCCTCGCTCCGTTTGCCGGTCCCGCAATCGGTCCGACCATCAGCGGTTTTATGTCTGTCGCAGGTGTCTCCTGGCGCTGGGTTTTCTGGCTCCTCACCTTCTTCTCCGCTTTCTGCCTCTTCCTCATCGTCTTTACGATCCCGGAAACATACGCCCCGATACTCCTCGTTAGACGCGCTGAAAAGCTGCGCAAGGAGACTGGTGAAACAAGGTACTGGGCGCCGCTTGAGAGGAACAAGCCTACAATGTCGCAGCGTATTAAACGCGTAGTGGCGCGCCCCTTTATCATCCTTGCGCGCGAGCCTATGCTAATTGCGATCACCGTTTACATGAGCGTGCGTCCCTTTTCCCGTCTTCGTCATCTCGCGAATGTCTTAGAGTTGACGCCTCCCACGTAGTTTGTCTACGGTGTGATTTACCTGCTCTTCGAAGCTTTCCCCATCGTCTTCGGCGAGGGCCACCACTTCAATGAAGGCTTTGTCGGCCTCACTTTCCTGTCCATCCTCACCGGTGGTGCCATCGGCGTCGTCATCTACCTCCTCTACTTCAACCCACGCTACGAGGCCGCCATGGCGCGCTACGCCCCCGGCCCCGTGCCCCCCGAATTCCGGATGGAGCCCGCGCTCTTCGCCGCGCCGATCTACGCGCTCTCCTTCTTCTGGTTCGGCTGGACGTCGTACCCCTCCATCTCGTTCTGGGCGCCGCTCGCCGCGTGCGTGCCGATGTCGACCGGCGTCATCTGGATCTTCCTGGGTCTCATCAACTACACGATCGACGCGTACCTCTTCGTCGCCGCGAGTGCGCTTTCCGCAACGACGGTCGTGCGGAGCGTCTTCGGCGCGGTCTTCCCATTGTTCGCAACACAGATGTTCAACGCAATGAACCCCCGCTGGGCGTCGACGCTCCTCGGCCTCGTCGCGCTCGTGCTTATGCCCATTCCCCTCGTGCTCCGGCGCTATGGGCCGTACCTCCGCCGCAAGAGCAAGTACGCGCCCACCGCCAAGGGCTCCGCACCCTCGCATAAGGAGGGCGAGAAGAAGGGCGCGGACGCGGCGTAGAGTACGCGGGTTGGGAGATAGATTCACATAGGATTTGATGCACGTCTGCCCCGATCTAGCAACATTGTACCCTCGCATATGCGACGTTGTTCGCCCATCCCCCTCACGATACTGACTTTGCAATTACTGGACTGTTAGGATGCCATTCGTACCAGTCACTGTAGCATTATTTAATTAACGGGTAGCCATACTCGACTCGGGAATACTTAGACCGCATAGTATGAGTAGTAATATTTGATCTTTGGGCGTATATGTGCTAGATACAAGATTAGATTAGATGTAGATGTGGCGAGACGCCGATGAAATGAAGAGACGGGTTATCACATGCCTGGCAGGCAGTGGTTGCAGACGACGACGATGTTGTCCTATGTCCTCGGCTCAGGTATCCTCCCCGCTTCCTTCCCCTTTTCCCCGCTGACCCGCCCTCCAGCGAGCACGTTCTTTCACTTACCCATAGAAGAAGACGAAGACGACGACGACTTTCTCCCTCCCACCGCAAAACACATATCCTGGGTCTCCCCCGATACCACCCTCGTCGACTTGGACCCGTCTACTTCCTCTTCCATTCCTTCTTCCCCCTCCCAGCCCACACTCGTCCCATCCGAGCCTCCTCACCCCACCAACCGCTCCCCGTCCAAGAACAAAGCCCTCATCAACGAAATTCTTGCACATGATGATTGCTATGCCGTCCTGGGCATCTCGAGATCAACTCGAATAGACAAACTCACTCTTCGTCGTGCCTACCTCGCCAGGAGTAAAGCATGCCATCCAGAGTGCGTCTCCAATCCTCAACACCCCATCCAACTCTCACCTCTCCCACTCCAGCAAATTCCCAGACAGTCCTGAAGCTACCCGAGCCTTTCAAAAGGTTTCCGTCGCTTATGACATCCTCAGCAAGCCTTCATCCAAACGCATGTACGACTCCCGATCCCCAAAGGCCCCCTTCGACTTCTTTGCTTCTCGCAACTTCCCTCAAGCAGAGGAAACCTTCCGCGGCGTCGTAGTAGGCGTAATTAATGACATGCTCGACGGCGACCTCGAGATGGTCCGCACTTTACTTTGTAAGCCCCTCATTCTATCCTCAACCGGTCGTCTCCATGGTGTCCTCACCTCGACCATCTTTCAGTCGCCGTCAACAACATGAACCCCTCCTTACAACTCGGAGAAGAGGGCATTAACTCCGTCCTCATGACTCTGGAAGCAATCAGGAACCGCGCCCTTAGTACGTTCTTCCCCAGAACTCTTTTTTTCAAATGAATTAAGCGGCATTGAACATCGGCGCCTTCCTCTATTTGTCACAGCATGTCGGACTTGTATATTCGCCCTCCACCACCAAGTTTCCCGCTTGCTCGACGTCCAACGTGCCTTTCGCGATCTCTCCTACTTCGATCTCCGCCGCCGCTCCTACTTCATGATTCAGATCGCCCGTCTCACCATCTCCATGCCCATCGCTCTCGAAGAAGCTCTCCGACAACAGAAGCAAGACGACTACGGCGAAGATGCCGTCGGCCAGGATGAAACCACTCTCCTCAACCGGCGAGTATACTCTCTCCTCCGTGGACTCGTCTCCGTCCTGGAGAGGATGGAGGGTCTGGTTCAGAAGTGAACAAGCCTTCACTTGCTCCCTCCCACTCGCCCGCCACTTCCTCCTGGCATGTACCTCGCTTCTCGCCACCGGTTCCGTACGCGTTACCCGCATTATCCTCGACCGTGGTACATGTCATCGTGGATTCGCATTGGGTTTGAGATCGAAAGATTGGGTCTATATATGCTCATTCTTTCGATCGCTTCAGTACCTTTTAGCACCGCTTTCCTCTCGCTGCCTTTATCCTTACTTTATTTGCTCTACATTTCGACGGCCTCACGTTCTATGTGGATTGATTCCTCGACATACATGCATCCATTTCGCGTTATCACTTGCCCCTCACATGCATTATTATTCCCCCATAGCACATAGCACAACCACTAGACTTCGAATCTTCTCATCGTCATGCAGCATTGACCATTTTCGTTGCCAAGCAACCCTCTCCGCTCTTCCCGCTCTCTCCCCTCACCTCCCAGGCCTCTCATCCACTCTCTTGTTTCTGAAATACTTTACAGCTGTCATAGACTAACGAACCTCCAGGAACCGGTCATGTACTTGTACGCTAGGCTGCCTCCTGGGCGAAGCCCAGACAGTATTCAGCAAATCGGTGTATTTTTGACGATCATCTGTTCAACATGAACCGGAACGAGGGGATTAACAGACCACTTGGGACGACGTTCACACAATTCCTATGTACATATACGCGCGCACGACTCGTAGAGGGAAGGCGAACCGAGAGAAGCTAGAGACGCGGATAGAAACGAAGCCAGACGGACAGACACAGACCGGGAAAGAGATTATATCCGAAATGAAACAATATACGGCCACAAGCGTGCACACGTAAGGGTCATGCTACACAATACAGTAACAACAAACGGCTCCGGGGGAAGCATCGAGTACCGTAGTCGCAGACGGAGGGGGCATAGCATAGCATTCGACGGGATCTGCAGAGCTTGACGGAGAAGGTAAACGGAGGCAACGAAAAGGAACAATAAACACCTAAGCATACAAACTGATGATACAGTTCGCGCGGTCGTGGCTCATGGTGACCACGACGCGGAGCGGAGAGAAGACATCTATGCACCTGCGCCTTACTGGGGGGGCTGGGGTCCAGGTCCGGGCCCGAACTGGGGCGGCGGCGGGCCCTGGGTTGGAGGCAGCGGCCGCTGCTGCTGCGACGAAAACGACCGTCAGCTCACCAGGCAACCCCGTTTCGGCGCACCAGCACTCGGGCCCGGACTCGAACTCGGACTCACCCCGTTCTGCCAGGTCTGCATCTGCATCGTGCTCACCGTCGGGCTCGTCGTTGTCTCCTTTTCTTCGAGCATGTACTGGCCCTGGTCCGACTGGTACCCGTACGCGTTCATGCTGGGGGCCGTGGCCCCATTGGCCGCCGCAGCGGCGCCCTCCGGACCGTAGAACGGGTAGAAGTAGAACGGCGGCACCTCGGGCATCTTGGGCGTCGCGCCGTTCGTGTCCCCATTGCCGTGCGAGTTCGGGCTCCCCTTGATCTGCATGGGTGGGTGAGGGCCGAAGAGAGACGGAACGGCGTACTGCGCGGGGCCCATCTTCGGCGTGGTGGGCGACTGCCCTGGAGGGTGGTTTGGGCCGGGCTTGGGAGAGAGGATGTTCTCGCTTTCCCAGTCCTGCTCCGACAAGAGCATGGGCGCGCTCGTCGGGGCAACCTGGTGAAGGTTAACGTCGAGGACCTTCTCCGCGAGCTTGGCGATGAGCGGATGGCCGCTGTTGACGTCCTTGTGCTCCCAGCGCCAGCGGAAGGATGGGAGCATGTCGAGAGCCATCCAGACGTCCTCGAGGGCGATCTGGCGGGGGATACGGTCGCAACGAGACATGTGGCCGTAGAGGATAACCATCGCAGCGATGTGCAGAGGGATAGGGGATACAAAGAATGCGATGTCGGGGAATCGGATGAGCTGGTTGTGTACAACAATGATATTGTGTGAGGTGACGATGCCTGCAACGAGTTGGTCAGTCTGAGTTGATCTCAAGGGAACCCTGCTCACCGTCAACAAGCGCCCGGTGCCTCTGAGCATACTCCAGCTCCTTCGAACTAAACAGAGCACGAAGGAGCAAGATCTTCGTGATACCGATTTTGAGCAACGTCAAGCCTTCGTCCTCTGTGATGTCCGCTACGAGCTTCGTACGCCTCTCGACGGACCAGTCCTCGGTCCCGCTGAAGAACCACTTGTAGTGGTCCGGGAGCTGCTTCTTGAACACGATCATGCTCCTAATGATCCTATTCGCATGACGCATGATCGAGTCCGCCGTCTGTCTGGTCGGCGCATACAGGGAGTTGATGATGTCGGCTTGTATTTCCGCGATCGGCGCGTTCAGCACGAAGTGCTCCGATATCTCAGTACCCTTGCCGCGCGCTGGACGGGGCGTGTTCGAGTCGCTGGGCGCGATTGCAAGCGGACGACCTAGCTGAATGGAAGTTCCTCGGTCGTGCATAAGGACGATGCTCCACAGCCGGATTCGGAGCTGGCACTCCTCGTCCGAAAACACGTTATCCTGAGACGTGGGGTCGTGGTGCAGGCCCAGTTCGATGGCAAGCCGGACCAGGCTACCGACCAGACGCCAGAGAGTGCGTCCCTGTCGCTGTCAGGAGGTCAGCAACGTTGGTCGAACGGCTCGTAGCGCTCCTCTAAGCACTCGCCTCGGTGTACAGGTACCAATGCAGCAAGATCAGCGCCTGCAGACTGCTGACCGTGACCCTCAGATCGGGTTTGACCTTCAGCGCGAACTGGAAAAATTCGTCGTGGTCTGGCCAGTCTGGCGGCATGAGGGCCTTCAAGTCCGGGCCGATCGACGTCGAAGGTTGCGCGCTGTTCTCGTGCTGGCTCACGCGATGATTGAGTTCACTGAGGGTGCCCAGCGCAAACACCAAATAAGCGCTGCAAACGAAGCCAGGGTCGTCCGGGACAGGCTGTCCCTCGTACAGCTGGTTGAGGGTGCGCTCGAATTCGTGGCGCAACAGAACGGGACGGTGGAAGTTGAGGCGAGTGAAATAGGCCTCGAGGATAATGCCGACTGTTTCGCGCGACTTGGGCAGGAAGACAGGAATGGGAGACCCGGGAGCCATCTGCGTCGGACTCGTGGGCCCTATTGAGACACTGTTCCGACGCATGGTGGCGGAGATCCACTTGCTCGCGTCGCGAGGCAGAGGAGGCTCTCCACCCTCGCGATCCCGTCCAGAAATCAAGGCGTTGGAACCAACCGCCAGATCTTCCCTGTCTTGCGGCGGGATAGTCACGTCGTTCATGATAGCGCTTGCTACGCCGAAAGTCTTCGCGAGTGCCTATACAAATATCCATGTCAGCTGAGATGCTCAGGGAACGCTCGTCGACTCTGAATTGCCGCGCGTGACAGTTTTGAGGGGCCATATTGCGATCCAACTAGCGCCCAATAGGACGCGCAAGATCCCCAGCGGACAGAAACGCCAATGAAGGGGATATTGGGAACCCTAGCACCAGGGCTAGCTTCCTGCGACCCTGGGCAGAACCCCGCTGCGTACTGAGGAAAAATAGATGGTGAGGACGTACGCGTGTGTCTGACATATCTTGAGAGAGCGGGTCTTGTCCACGAATCTCGTGAGGAGAAGCCGGACGCGGCGGCATCGGAGGATGGGGTGTAAGAGGGTGCTGGAATGGCGGAACCATTCGAGGATCGTATCCAGGGGGCGGAGGACCTCCTTGCATCGGAGGCATGTGGGGGTGGTGAGGATACGGCGGGTAGTGCATCGGCATGGGTCCATGGTATCCTGGGGGCATCATGGGCTGCCCAGGGGGTGGGGGCATAGGATACGGGTAGCTCCTCGGGGGAGAGCCACCCATGGGAGGGACTTCGGTTCGGAGAGGGAAGCCACGGTTCGCGGACTGGGGAGAGTTGGGCGCGAACTGGAAAGTGGCCGAGACGGTATTGTCGCTGGTGTCGATCTCGATGCCCTCGCGGGCGAGGATGTTGTCGAGGTCATTGAGGTCGAAGGCGGGGTTGTGCCGTTTGAGAAGCGCTTCGCACTGGAGGAGCTGGCGCTCGACGCGCTCGGTGTGGCCACGGGGAGTGAGGGTCTGGCGGTGACGATCCTCCTGGTGGCAAGGGGTGCCGGCGGTTGCGCAGGCGGTGCAGCGGGGATGCTTGGAGTCGCACTGGGGACGGAGGGGGAGGAGGGGGAGGAGGCTCGGATGTTAGCGGAGTCGGGAGGTGAGACGGGGGTTTGCCGTCGGTGTCGCCCGACGGGACTTGCCTTAATTTTCTTGCTCCTGCATCGTGCGCACGCCTCATGCGAACGCCGCAAACGTCGCGGCTCCGCCGGCTGCGGTGGCTCGTCACCGTTCTGGTCGACTTTTCTCCTCTTTCTCGACGCCGACTGCGGAACTGGCGGGGGCGGCTGTTGCTGCAGCTGACCCTGCGGGGGCGGCGGGGGCTGCTGATTGGGGTCGATCTGAAGGGCGGTCTGGAGAGAGGAATGGGCGAGGTTCAGGTCCGCGTGTGGCGGCAAGAGGTGTGTCATGGCTGAGGATGGTGAGCGTCGGGGACGACGAGGGGGAGATTATCAACGATGTTGTCAGCGCCCGCTCTCCTCGTAAGACGCGCCTTCCAGCGTCTCACATGCCCCCAATAGAGTCCGCGGCGATTCTCCCGCCTCCCCCGCGCTTCCCCCCTCTCCTCCCCGTCCCCAGCGCCGTCCACCTTCCTTTGTCCCAAGTCCGACTTGAGTCCGACCCCCACATCGTATTCCAGCAACCGCGTGTCCTTTACCGTGGCCATCCGTGGCTACCTCCCCTGCACATTTGTCTCGATGCCCCTGCCAGTGTACTGCCATTCATCACATCTCCTCCTTCTATGCATTCCAGGGCCTGTACTGATACCATGTAAAGTTACGCGGTGAAAGGTCTCCTGCAGCTATCTACTGACCCCCCACCACATTTGCCTTGCGGACGGATGTGCGTGCACAACACAGCTCCCTGCAGCTGTTGTGAATCACATTGAATGATATTCTAACACGAAAGCCCTAGCCGTTCTACGACACGACTATACATAATAATAGTGTATTCATGACTTGGCCTCCATGGCCGTAGCCCGTTCGATACGCACCAATAAGTTTGTAGATCTTCACGGGAAGCGTGCTGTGAGATTGCCCGCCTGTCGGTGTACTACTATTGCTAATTAGCCGTCTGGGCAACGTGCGTTCACTTCATCGAGGATGGTACCGAAGTGTCCGATTACTTACGGGAAAAGCTTCCTGTCTCCTACTGAACAACGTTCTACGTTCTGCCACGGACTAGATCTCACACATCCTTTAGTTAGAGTGTTCATGGTCGTCACCCTGGCTGAAGATCGATAGGTGCTTTAGCTTTCAATTTCGTCGAATAGAATGCATGTGCCCACATGCTGCTACTTGCAGCTTAAACAAACCGAAACGGTGCCGATACTTAGGGATTTCGTCCCAACTAGTCCGAATGTCCAGCGTAACACATGTGGCATCTAGGACACAATATCAAGAGTCAGCAGTCCAGCTACAAGACCCAGATGGCCGGTGGGGCGAAACGTTGACGTCGGAGTGGATGGTGGCCGCACGTGGGACGGCTCGGGCTACAGCCACAAACGGACTGGGAGGTCGCGGCGCTCTTGTGTTGCAGCCGCATCTCTCTCCCCGTCCCCTACTCGGAACATGCCCGCCTCCATAGACAACCCTGGCCCCTTCACAGATTATGTCCCCATAGTCCCCGACAATCGCTCCGCCTACTCCCTCGCCACCGTCTGCGATCTCCCTTCTCCAAACTCGCGCACCTCCCTCCTCTCCAATCATTCCGAACCTACCTATGGCGCCGCTCCACCATCTCAGCCTTCCTCCCGCAAACTCATCTGGAACGCTACCCTCAAGATGGCTGCCATCTTCTTCCTCAGCACCGTCTTTCTCGGTGGAACACTATGGCTCGCTTTGCCGACCCTTGAAGAGTGCGTGTTCTCCAAATCCGGCATAATCCATAACTGCCGCTAATCCTTGCCCCAGGGGTGACCGCCCTATGCTCAAGATTCCCAAGAGCTTTGCAGAGCTGCAGGCAGTAAATCTACTGCTCAAGAAGTACCGGGACATCTACCCCTATCGTATCGTCGTTTGCTATGTCACCGTCTACCTCTTGTGTGTACTATCTCCTTTTTTTCTTTTTTCTGCACTTCGGGCGCAAGCTGTGCCGTTACAGTTCCCGCTCATCGAACGGTCCTTCACCTTTTTGCTGCCTTGCTTTCGCGGCTTCAGATCAATCGTGGCAGTCAACCATGGCTCCACGAACTTGCTGACTATACCATGCATTTCACACACATCGTCTGTCGAGGATGTCATGGGTGGTCTGTTCGTGGTGAAACCATGGATCGTGAGGTCGTTACACATCATTGGTTCCGGTTCGGGAGCCATCTTGCAGCGGCTTGCGTTGTCTATCGTCTTTACACTCGACCTCGTCTTGTCGCAACGGACGCTGACTTCCCTCACACAGCTTACAGGCCTTCTCATTACCTGGCTCGATGTACCTGTCCATCCTCGGCGGGGCCGTATGGGGTGTTCCCCGTGCACTACCTCTTGCATGCGCATGTGTTGCCACAGGCGCAACACTCTGCTATGCAATCAGTGCCGCGCTGGGTCCCGCCCTTCTCACAATGCCTCGTTGGAAGGCAAAACTCGACGTCTGGGCCGACAAACTACGCGCGCACAAAGACGACATCATTTCGTTCCTCATTGTCCTTCGCATCGCGCCCCTTCCGCCTCACTGGGTTGTGAACGTAATTTGCCCACACGTCGGTATCGGCATCGTTCCGTTCTGGATCAGTACTTTCCTGGGAATATTCGGCGTCACCGTCATCCACACAACAATTGGGGGCAGTCTCGACGATATGACCTCTCCTGACGATTTCCACCTCATCTCATGGAGAAATTTCCTCGGACTTTCTGCCGTTGTCGTTGGAGTCATGATCCCCGTCGGGCTCCGATACTATTTCAAGCGCGACATCCAAGCAGTCGCCGACGTTGAAGCTGAAGCGGCTGCAGCAGAAGAAGCGGAGGATGCGGAAGACCGTATACTCGCGCAAGGCCCGCCGGTTCGTCCAGGCAAGGGCAAGGGCAAGGTTCAACCCCTCATTGTCATTTCGGACGACGAGAGCGAGCTCGATTCGGATATCGATAGCGACGAGGACATCATCCTTGAGGCAGGTCCCGCGCTCGTCATCAAGCATGACGAGGAACCGACTCCGTCATCGTCATCGTCTGTCCCGAGGCCGAACGAAACCCGAGAAGATCTCTTGTAGTGGTTCCATGCCCAGCCTGTGTTCCTCACCAACGACCTCCAGCCTCATCGGCTACGACCCCACTTTATTTATGCCCTAGATCTCTCTATCACCTTACATCCGTGTATTGTTTCCAGAAGCTGGCCATGTCGAACCATCCGTCGCTCCGCCCCAACCTCACCTACCTGTTTTCTTAGAGTCACAAGTTCCTTCTCCCTTCCCAGTCCATATGCCACCTCTCATCCCGTTCCCTTGGCGTACCCCGGACTTCCTTCCGTTGAATCCACCCCGTCCTTTCAACCCATTCCTCCCGCTCTCTTCATCTTCACGTTGTCTTACCTTTCCCAATCCCTTCCTCCGGTACCCGAGGGTGCGTTGGACGCTCCGCTCGTTGGTCATTGACCGTTTACTTCGGCCGCCCTGCCCCCTCCGCCCTCGTAAACGCGCTGGCGCGAGGGTTTCAGGGTACGATAACTTTGGATTTATTACCTGTACATGTATGACTAGATAATCATCGCCTTCGTCGGGATTGTACGAATACATTTTGCTCCTCGATGTACGTTTATGCACTTTGTGTTGTATATGTTGCACTGATCTTCATTTTGGTTCTCGACTCATCCCTTTCAACAGTGCATCCAATCATCCCTTCATCTGTATTACTATGCAGTCGGCATGTACGAGAACGGTTGTACCCGCCTTTGCGGCTTCCCTCTCTCACGCCGTCTAGCTTCATTTCCGCTGCCTCGCCGCATGCTGCGACGGCAAGCAGGCTAAGTAGTCACAACCTGCCTGAGCAATGGCAGATCTAGGACGGGTAGATGTCGCTCCTCTCCCGCTGCTTGTCACGGCATCATCAGGCTAACGCAAGTCTCGCTCAACAGGTGACCGCAAAGTATTCTGAGCACTGGTGCCTACAGCGCCCGCTCCGCCGCCGGCCTGGTGCGGACGCGTTCGCCGTGCGTTCCGTGGCCGGCTGCTTGGCTAGATTCGCTGCTTCTACCAACCTTCTGTCGACCGCGGAATCAAGGTACCGTGAAGCCTCGCGCGTCCTCGCATGGCAATGTTCGCGTTCCATGATAGGGATCCGGCATTCACACGGACCTCGGCGGGGCTCTCTGTGGCCTTGTACGTATGCAAGTGGCCACAGGCAGGGCGTCCTCGTGCATAACCATGACTGCCTGGGGCCCCTCTGTCTATATGCGGCAATAATACAGCCGTGACATTTTTCGCAAGGAGGCCGGCGTTCATGGTTGTCTCCACCTTCCCAAGAATGCAAGCGCTCCGTGGGTGCGCCAAACACAAATTACAGCGTCTGCGGCCGGCCGGGAGGGCTCCGCGAAGCCCCTGTACATATAAGTATGCGTGCACATGTCGTACATGTCCATGCGACGTTTCCATGGAATGCACATCTGCCGGCGGAGGCCACAGGCAGGTGTCGTGAGCACGGGCTGGCTGGGCTCTGTTATAGCCAGGACTGTGGGACGCCAAAGCTCGCCGGAGAACGATTTTCAGTAAACGACCCTCGCAGGGACGGCCCGCTGGGGGACATCACGCACCGAAGGCTGGCTGGGTCGAGACAAGGACTGGAGTGTCGAATCCGGGACCCGACGCCCAACCAGGGTCCTGGACGGCGATGGACGCTCGCGAGAAGGCCCAGAAAGTAAGTTAGCGGAGACGAAACAGAGTTCTTCCCCCACACGGACGCGGACTGTGGTAGCATCGGCACTCGGCAGAGGCTGATCAGGCTCAGATTCGAGGCCGATGTCGATGATTGGGTGAGGGAGCTCGAGTAGTAACGGCAATGCTCGTTCCGCACGAACACCGGCGAGGGGAGTGAATGCGGCTGCAGCGTCGACAACGTCAATGTCGCATTCCAGAGGGCCGTCGCCATGGGTGGGTATTAACCATACGTCCCGTACGAAAACGTTAATTGAACTTTCGTGGCCCACTGCGATTTGTAGGACGGTCGCCGTTGTATTGCGAAGAGCATCGTAGATATCCTTGCATTCTTCTGGGAAACGTAGTAATAGGGTCTAGCCGCCGCGCGACAACGCCACGATGCTAGCGTGGTTATAATTTACGCTCTAGTTCGTCAGTGGTGCAAAGCGCCTTTGACGGGGGTGACGACGACTAATATTGGGAACCAGGATTACAGCAGTGCGGTCGCCGTTGTCGAGGCACACTTCTCAGTTAGCGAATCGACGTCGACAAGCGACAATCCGTGGACAATCGACTTACCGCCGGCGCGCTTGAACGGCACGGCAATTTGATTGATATCCGTGCCTCCCAAGAGTCTCTCGGGACCTGGTCGCGCTGCACTGCATGATGTATGCCTCATATATTCGGGCAAAGACCCGGACCTGTGCACTACGGATATCCAGGGCTGTGCAATGGGCCGTAGAGGAAATGCGTCCAGCGAGCACTGCAGGATGCGACGCTCCGAACACGATCGGGGAGGAGAACCGCCCCCGAGCGTCCGACCGCCGAAAGAGAGGGTCGAGACTCGAGGCGTCTCACTCGGCGGCATGTACGCGGGATGCACATGTGGAAGCCACCATAACGGGCCAAGCCACAGCGCAAACCATCGCAGAAACAACTCCAATTACGACACCCACGGCCCTCTCCTCGCCCCGTCTTAGGCGGTCCGTTCCGACGTCCGTTCCGTGCTCCGACATGCCTCCCCGAATACGGGCACGGCCCATGTTCGCAGGCCCACCTCAGTCACCCTGACTCGCTTTCTGGGCCCGTATGCATTGGCGCGCCTGTTGTGTCACACCCACGAGAGCCAGCGTGCTGCGGGCCCGTGCAACAAATGTTGTGGGTGGAAACCGTGGCCCGGGCGCGACGAGCCCTTCACAAAAAAGTCCACGGGCGGCGAGCCCGTTGTCCCCGGGACAGCGGCCACAAGTGGACGATGACGACCGCTATAGCTATAGCTACAGCAACAGTCTAGGCCGACGTCACTGCTGGGGACAGTAACGAGCGTACTCCTCGCCTTTCGGCCGCAATTCCCACCGGCGGACCGCAACTGCTCTCGGCTCCCCAGGACGGGGGAGGGCGGCTAGGAGGCAGGGTGTTAGGGTGGATGACACCATCTAGGACAAAGTGAGCCAACTGTCGCCAAGTGGCATAGACACAGGGCTAGGGTATGGTTAACGCGTAGCCATCGAGACGCCATCCCGCGGCCGGCGGTGGCACACAGAATAAGAACGGACCCGGACGCAAGGGCTGAAACGGGGACGGAGATGCCGGGCGGTGCCCGGGGAGAGACGGAGGGGGCCCAGGACGCCACGGGCTCCGACTCGAGCATGGATAGCCATGGATAGGCTCAGGCTGGCTTGTCTGAGAAGAGTGGGCCGGACGGCGACGGACGCACGCCCACCCACCCGAGCAGGTGGGCCGCTGGCAGGTGGCTGCTGGCACGGAGCACGAAGGATCCCAACGAATCGTCCCGTCCTGGCCTGGTCAGATGTCTCCCGATAGCAGATAGAGCGCACTCTGGCTGAGTGCATGCACGGAGCAGAAAACACGGCGAGGAAATGGTGCGAGCGGCGCGGACATGGACAGCGTGCGGCGAAGTGAGCGAGACGCCTTGTCGTTGCGGGCGAGGCTGGAAAGTGAGTGCAGCCGGGAGGAGAAGGCGCAGTGTCCGAGCGGTCGACGCACATCCTCCGACCCCCGCGTCTCCCGGTGCGGCCCCGGCGCTCATCCCCAATGTCCTTTTCCGGTTCCGTCACACTTTACCGTCACAGCAGGTCACATCCTCGCCCCCAGCCTCTGTGCCCGCCCTCTGCGACCAACAAACGCCCAGAGTGGCACAAAGGAAGCGGCCTGAGGAGTGCGGCGGGGACAGCGCCCGGACAGAGAGGCAGGATGGATGCCGGTGGGGGCGACAAGAGGGAGAGAGGGGAACGGGCGGCTGTTCAGACTCCGCCACAGATTTGTGTTTGAGCGTGTATACCGTTATTCAGGGCTTCGCCGAACTCACGTTGCCCCCGACTGCTCTTCCCTCCCACCACCACCGTCCTCATCGCCCGTCCTCGCCCTCTCCTCCCGTCCTCCCTCCGTCCCTCCCTCGAGCGTATCCCGCTCTTCCTTCCCCCCGACCACCTCCCCGCTACCCCCCGTCCCTGCGGTCCCCGGGCCAGACACCCGTGCGGGCCTTCTCCCCTCAGGCTCCTCACCCAGAGCACATTCCTCATCCACCCCTTCCCTATCCACGCGCCATCGTCCTTTCTGGCGCACCCTCCAACTCCCTCATCATGCTCCCTAACAACTTCGTCGTCGGTGGCCAGTCCGGTCTTCCGCAGTCACAACCTCAGCCCGGGCCTCAGCAGGGCATCCCCAATATGGGTATCGACCAGAGGATCTGGATACAACAACAGCAGCAACTGGCCCAGATCAGAGCGCAACAGCAGGCAAATGGCGGTCAGATCCCTCAGCAGGTGGGTCCAACCTTTCCGCTCTGTCGTTGCGTGTCGCGTTCGTCCCTTTTCCGCCCACCCAAGTCATATCCATCCTGCTCCCTTCACCACGTCCAGAATCTTCATCCCATGCACGGCTTGCCGCCGTGGATGTGCCCCCCTCCCCCCTCCATCGCTCTCTCCACTGCCTTAATCTGACTATTGAAGCATTTACTCACGCCCGTCTGATTATGTCATCAATCCCGCCTGTCTCATCTTGGACCTTGTCGTGTTTCTGACTTTGCAACTCACTCTTGCACTTTTTCTGCAGATGCTAGAGTTAATTCGCTCTCGTAACCCCCAGGTGATGGCTCAGCAGCGACAGTTTGCCAGCGGCATGCCCCAGATGGGCGTCAACAACTCTCCATTCCCCCACGACCCCTCTCAAGCCCTACAGAACGCCCAGCCGCAGTTTGGCAATCCGCCTGGCGGCCAGAATTTCGGAATCCCGCAACACCTACAGGGCATGCAACGCAATTCTAACCAGATGTTCACCAATCAGGGCAGCCAAATGCGACAGCTCGACCTCATGCTGGCTCAGAACCAGCAAAACCAGAACGGTCTCCCCAACCAGAACCCCATGGCAGCGGTCCTTCAGCGCCAGTTCGCACAACAACAGTCGCAGGCGCAACAGCCTCAGCCCTCACAGTTGTCTTCGATGGGCGCACCGCCGCTCCCTCCCGGTATCTTTGGTAACATGGCCATGCAGCCAAACCTTCAGAATATGCAGCAGCACAACTCCATGAGCCAGAACCGTGCAGCGGGTGGCATGGTGTCTCAGATGCCGGACGGGCAAGTGCAGGGTCAGCAACCAGGGCGTCGGCATGTCACCCTGGCTGAGATGCAGGTGAAGGCCAACGAGTTCAAGAACGCGATTGTGGCTGGGGAGAGTCGCATCAGGAATCTTCGGGAACAGGCTCTGACCAGCCACCTACCTCCGGAGAGCGTTGCTCAGGAGATCAGTAAGGTGCAGAAGGAGGTGATGGAACGTCGACAGGCATTACAGAAGATTATGCAGTATTTGCGCCCCACCGGTGCCAACGGCGCTGCCGCGGGCACTTTTCCAAACGGCATGGACCCCATGTGCGTGCTCATCGGGAAAAGTGATCAGTTGGTCATCTAACGCGTTCGTCTATAGGAAGATGTTGGCTACGTCTCCCGTGCCCCCTCAACGGTTACCCGGTGCCCCCCAGAACGCCCAGATGGGCTGGATGCAAAATCCCTCCCAGCCCCAGTTCAACAGTCCTCGTCCTATGTCGTCGCCTGCCGCTCATCTCGTCCCCAATCCGACCCCTCAGCCCCAGCCCCCTCAGATGAGTACTCCTCAGCTCCCTCAGATGGTCGCCTCGCAGCAGAACCAGCCCCAGCGCGCTGTCCCGACTCCTATGCCCATTCTCAATGGCGGTCCACCCCCCACTGGCGGCGCACAACCCACGCAACGACCGAACCCGATCTCGAACCTGGTTCCCGTCACTTTCCAGTATGGTCCCCTCAATCGCGACACCTTCACGAAGGCGTATTTCCAGCAGTGGTTGCCGAAACATCCCATCGACCAGTCTATCCTTTCGCTCGACGGCCGCAATATCGATCTCTGGGCGCTCCACGCGGAGGTCATGACCATGAGCGGCTATAAGTGCTTCGTCCAGCAGCCGGGACCAAATCAGCCAGGGCAGATTCTCTGCACCCTGACGATTGTTCCAGACCAGTGGCCGATCATAGCCGGTCGGCTTGGATTCGTGAACTTCCCGGGCGACGCCCGCGAGCCAGCAAAGTCCGGACCAGTTGTCGCAGTCCACCTGGAGCGCGTATACAAGCAATGTCTTCACGAGTTCGATTCACAGTACCTTCGGCAGCTCATCCACCACAGGAAGATGTTAGGTCTCGGGCAGCAGAAGCCGAACGGTATGGAGAATGGAGGTCTGATCACGGCTCCCCAGGGCCTTAGCGACCTCAAGGACCCAAAGGTGATCAGCGAAATCATGAGCTACGCGAACCTTTCCGTCCAGGAGATGCATGCTCGTGGCGTCCAACCCCAGATCATCTCGCTCGTCGAGAGAAATCGTGAACAACTCAAGTCGACGCTCGAGACGCAGCGGTCGTTCGCACAGGGCATCCAAAACGCGGCGCCGCAAAGCCAGCCTCGCAGCGTCTCGAACCCAGCGGCGATGGGCAACGTGAACCAGATGCTTCATTCGCAGGCCGGCATGAACATGACGAACGCGATGAACGGTGTCGTGAAGCCGCCGATGCAGCCAGGACAACCTGCGCAGCCGATGAACATGCCGTCGACATCGACGACGGCGCCGAACGGACAGCCGCAGCAGCGTCCAGGCGGCAGCGCGCTGATACCCATCTCCGCTACCGGTCGTCCGACACAGGCGCAGACGACTGCTGCGATCGAGTTGGTTAGACGACTCAAAGAAGAGAACAAGCGTAAGTTTGGAATGGCTCGGTCGCCGCGCGCACTAATCTGGTGGCACAGATGTTGGTTTCCCCACTACCCGCCCACTTCACATCCCCGATGGCCAGCGTCTGGAGTACAATGCCCAGTTTGAACGACTGCATCGTCTGGTCACCGCGCTCGATCAGAAGTTGCCTCACTTCGCGGTCTGTATGAAGGAGGAGGTCATCAAGAAGCTAGTGGTCATGGTGAATACTCTTCTCCTTTGTTCAATGTCGGTTGATTTGAATTTGATCTCCCTTTCTTCAAGATCCAAGCTGTTCAGCAGCAACGCGATGCGTTGACTAGCAATCCTTCTCAATACTACATGCCACTCGCCTGGGTGATAGCGATGCAAACGCAGGTCACACAAACGGAACAGGTCTTCCACCAGTGGGTGAACTCTGCTATGCGTGCCACGCAGCAACCGGATGCAAACCAATCGCACACTGGTGCAAACGCGGCTGCTCAGCCCGGTCCGTCGAACCAACAGATTCGCCCACCCGCTCCCCCGCTCGCTCGGCCGCCTACAGCCCAAACAGTACATACACCTGCCGCTTTGTCTCCTCCCGGTCCTCCTGCACATACACCTGTTGCGTCAGGAGCATCGCCACAAGGTGTGATGACGCCTTCAATCTCGAAGAAGCAGACGCCAAAACCCTCGGGCGATGTCGCATCTGCGTCCACCCCGACCCACGTCAGTTCGCCGCAGACCCCAAAGTCTCCGAAGAACAGGGCGAAGCCAAAAGCCCCACCGAAGCCTCGGAAGCCATCGACGAAGGTTTCCTCAGTGTCAAGTCCCAACGCTGGTCCCTCGGAGACAAAGGCTCCTGCAACTCCCGCCGCTGCCGCCACTCCTGTAAGCGCACCCACGCCGGAGCCATCGGCAGGATCAAAACGGCCTCGGGAAGAAGAGCCCATCGCTTCCACAAGTACGTCCACGCCGCCGTCCGCGAAGAAGATCAGGACAGATTGGGACGACGCGCCAAGCGATGCGCCGCCGAAGCGGGACGCGGAGGGTGTGAGGACGGAAGAAGACCCTGTGAAGCTCCTTGAGCAGATGTCGAGCTGGTTGGAGGGCGACGGACAGGACCACCTGAGAACAGAGATTGCTGAGTCTCTTGACGAGATCCTGAGGGCGTATCCGGTCGCGGCGGACGACGGCATGTCGTTAAGCTTCATGGACAGCATCAACGTGGCGGGATGCTCGTCGCCTAAACCGGCGGCGATTGACCCGGCCGAATTCTTCGACTTCACGCTGTACGGGCTACCGGAGGAGGACGCGGGGTCGAAGGCGGACACGCCAGATCTCGTGCAGGCATCGTCGTCAGTTGGTCCCAGTCCAGGATCCGCATCGGAAACTGAGGTGCATCTGCCAGCCTCGGCGTCCACAGGAGCTGACACCGCCAAGATCGCGGACCCGAAGGGCGAACCACCGTCCGGGGGCGACTCGATGTCGCAGGACCTGTGGCGGGCGATCGACGGGGGCGAGTCGGCCTTTTACAACTCGTCGGACAACTGGAAGTGGGACCAGACGATGCAGCCATTAGACCAGCCGTGGGCGATTTACTCATCATAGTCACGGGCAACTGGGGCTCGTTGGGGCACGGGGCAGGGTGCGACGGATGGCAGGTAGCGGTGGCATAGTTGTCGAACATTGATTGCTCTTATCTCGTAACGTATTTTCACTGTGCTTTTAGTATGCGCGCCACTGCCTGTGCCGTCGTCGTCTCTCTCGTCCCGATCCAGTGCCCGACTTTGTCGTTGTCGTGGTTCGGGATCCCGCGCCCACTGGCCCGGATTCTGACTCCCTCTACCTCATCTCACTCTACTTTCCTCCTTTCCTCCTCATCCTCTTCTGACTGGCAGGCTTCCCTCTCTCCTCGTCGATCTGGTCTCATCCATCCTCTGTCCGTCTGTCGTCGCATCTGTTGTTGTTTCTTGATTATATTAGTCGTGTCTGCTGTGTATTTTTACCCTCGTCTAGCATGCTATCGATATATCGCCGCTGCAGCTACCGACACGCATATGCGCCTCCGTGCGAGTGCGGGTGGGTTTGGGTGCTCGAACTTGAAGATGAAATCGTCCATTTATGCGGGTAGCTGAAGCCTGACGACAACCTCATGAGCGCTTCCGGCGTTCTTATGTACTGGTGCTCCGAGCTCGCAAACGCGGCGGCAGCTTGTTCCTCCCCTCCACCTTCGACTGCCCGTGCCCGTGCCCTGTTTCTCCTCATGCCTTCATAACGACGGCGACCACCACTATGACTTCTCTAAATCTCAACGCCTTGACTGAAAATGCCGCCAGGCTCGGCGCGCGGCTGCAAGAGACTCTCTCGGAGCAGACGAGGGACCTCAGCCTACGGGCTTCCGGTTCAACTTACTTGGACAACCCTGAAGACAAAGTCAAGAACATAGGGAGACAGCTGGACTCAAACAGCGATAGAGAGAAGCTCGAGGCAATGAAAAGGCTCATCGCCGTGCGTCACCCTCCGGTGTACTACATCCGTACACGCTAGCTAACGTCTTCGCATGCATACAGTTAATCTCCAAGGGCAGGAATGTCTCAGAGTTCTTTGCCCAAGTGGTCAAAAATGTCGCCTCTCACAACCTCGAAATTCGCAAGCTCGTCTACATCTACCTCCTCCACTACGCAGAACAGGAACCAGACCTCGCGCTGCTGTCCATTAACACTTTCCAGAAGGATCTCTCTGACCCCAATCCCCTCATCCGCGCCATGGCCCTCCGTGTTCTTTCAGGCATCAAAGTGCCCATGATCGGGAGCATCGTCATGCTCGCCATCAAGAAGTGTGCCGCGGACATCAGCCCATACGTCCGCAAGGCCGCCGCCCTCGCCATCCCAAAGCTCTATCAGTCAGTCTTCCGCGTCTTCGCCCATATACCCTACTCACGAAGTGTTTTGGGGACAGTTTAGACTCGACGCACCAGCCCGAGCTCATCAAGGTCATCTCCACGCTTCTGCGAGACCAATCCCCGCTCTCGCTGGGTAGTGTCGCCATCGCATTCGAGGCGATCTGCCCGACACGTCTTGACCTCCTGCATCAGCACTACAGGCGACTATGTCGCACATTGATCGACATGGACGAATGGGGTCAGGTCGATCTCATCAACCTTCTCGTGCGATACGCCCGCGTGATGCTACCTCGGCCCATTCCCTCGACTGAAGCCGGTTCATCGTCTGGGTTTGAAGTAGACCGCGACCTGAAGCTACTCATATCATCTTCCGAGCCACTCTTCCAGTCGAACAACTCTGCTGTAGGTGTTCACCAAAACGCGTCCGAATAATGGATAATTTGAATAACCGTACACCCTCAGGTTGTCCTAGCGGTTGCGCGGGTGTTTTACTATCTCGCGCCTCAGTCTGAGCTAGCCAAGATCGTTCCTCCTCTGTTGCGACTGTTACACACGTCGCCAGAAGTCGGGCGCGTAGTCCTCACTAATCTAGTGATAGTGTCTTCACCGTTGTCCGTGAGTACAGTCGGTAGAACCTAGGCACGATACTGACAGCATGGTATATGAGGTTAGGAGGTCCTCGCGAAGTCGTACATTGCTTTCTTGGTGCGAACAGATGACGCTCGACAAGTGAAGAAAGACAAGATTCGGTTGCTTCGCTCAGTTGTCAACGGGGAGAACTATCCATCATTGCTGAGGGAGTTCATTGTAGGTCTAGACACTTCTTCCTATAGACCACGAGCTTAGAGGTTGGCGATGTAGTGCTATGCGGACGACGCTGATGACGAACTTGTCGGTGACTCGATCCAAGCCATCGGCTACATTGCACGCATCGTACCTGAATCCGCGCAGCAATGCCTGACAGCGCTCATGTCCTTCATCCAGAGCAAACACGGTTCGTTGCGATATCCATTTGACTGGTAGTGCATACGCTCACCTCAACAGTACAGACGTGATTGTTGCAAATGCAGTTCTGGTCCTCAAGTCGCTAGTGCAGATCCGCCTACAACAGCAACAAGACGCCATAGCGTACGGCGCCCTGCCGTCCACCTTCTCTCCTCTTGAGATTATCTCCCGCCTCGCACGCCGTCTCGACGAGATCCGTCATCCCAACGCACGAGCCTGCGTCGTGTGGCTAGTAGGGCAATACGCCGCGCCGCCTGTCATACCTCAAGACGTCAACGGCTTTGCACATGCAGGACCGGAAGGCATAGCTCCGTGGGTACCTGACGTCCTGCGCAAGGTCGCAAAGTCGTTTGCCCAAGAGGTTCGTACCTGCCATTTTGCACTAGCTGGTTTCCTCCTCAGCTCAACGCGTGGCGGTTCAGATGCCTGCCGTGAAGCTGCAGGCGGTCACGCTTGCCGCCAAACTCCTCGTCCTATCGCCCGCAGACCGGACGATCGGTCTCCTGAACCGATATGTCTTCTCGCTCGCGCGGTATGACCTCAACTACGACGTGCGCGATCGGGGGCGGATGCTCAGCGCGCTTCTTGTTGGGGTCGCCCCCAACTTGTTTGGGGAGAATGACGATATACATGAGGATGTTGGAGGCGTTGTCTTGCGCCGCGAACAGGTCAAGATGGTGCTGTTCGAGGGCAAGACGAGCACAGGAGAAGACGTGGCCAAGGCCGGTGCGTTTGCCTCCCCTCCCCGTAGTTCACAGTGCTTCCATCGCGTAGCTGATACGCCTTTCAACGTATTGCATCTACAGACGACGATCACAACCGTTTTGGTTCATTGACCGCTGTGACAGGCAGATGGGCCGGGATGGACAACTTCCTTCCCGACTGGCTGGAAGAGGGCACGGAGTCCTCGCTCCGGGATACCGAGGCAGACATACCAAAACCCCCGGTCCTCGCGGCCCAGTCTTCCGCCGCACGTTCGATCTCATCAATGAACGCCAGACCGTCTCCCGTTGTACTTACGCCTGCCGGAGGTGCATCACCTGCGGGCTCGTTCTCGAAGCAAGAAGGCGCAAAGGTGGCGTACATGGACCTCGACAAGTTTTATGAGGATACGGAGGAAGCTGAGGAGACAGATGGCAGCGAGAGCGGGGAGAGTGATGACGACGACGACGATGACGAGGGGGAGCATGATGATGATGGGGAAGGGAGTGGGGAGGAGGCAGAGTCTAGCGAAGAGGAAGAATCTGACAAGACTCAGAGCGAAGAGGAACATGTACAGGGTACAACAACGTAGTTTACAACAGATAGTATGTTCTATTATATAGGTGATCAAACAACATGTACGAATTAATGAATTGTGGGGGGCTACAAGGCCTCTTCAGGAAGTCTGTAGTACAAAGGCTGGAAGAGATGTACAGGTGAGTATGCGAGACACATAGTCAGTGAGGATGCTAACCGTATTGAAGACGTGGTAGTGGTGACCGTTCTTCCCACCAAGTTCGGGATAGTATTCCATAGGGAACCACTGCTGGAATTGTCAGACTATGTTCTGCGAGGGAAGACAACCGGATGCTTACGTGGTCTTCTGGCAACCATTCTTTGAACGACCGAAGGAACCTGAGCTCTCTGCTGGTGTCGTTGACAGCCTCCTTATACCTCGGCACGACGAACTGCCCGACCTGCAACTCAGTATCCGTCACGATGCCCCTAGACAGCCGCGCATAGGACGTGCGGTACAGCCCCCGGTAGAAGATGTATTCACACCAGCGGTCCGCGTCGTCGTCATCGATGTCGAACACCTTTCCGTCCTCGACCATGATCTGATACGGCGCTGGACGCCGGGCATGCGGGTCGGTGACGACGTAACCAAGGAAGATAACCGGATTGGGGTACGATTCGGACATCATGCGTGCCAGTTCAGTGGCTTGGAGCTCGCGGTCGAGGGGTGTTTCCTCTGTAGACAAATGAGCAAACGGGACAGGGTTGGCAGTGATGAGGGACCCAGACCTTGGCCATTGTGGGAGACGATTACTTTGACCGGCGTGCCGTACATATCGAGGAAGGCCTCGATGGCAGGCGCCAGCTCGCCATCAGGTGAAGGCAAGAGGTGGTGCGTCGAGTTGATGATGGGGAACTTTGGATATCGTCAAGCAAGGACCCCATGAAGTAACGGGAGCTGCTTACCTTAGAGAGCAGCACCGCACCCCATGTGTGCTGGTTGGGTCCTGGACCTATGTCGACGTACTATATGGGATCAGAAATATACCCCGAATGGCCAGCAGAGCGATGAACTTACGAAGCCGAGTTCCTCTGCCATTATTCGCGTACTGAACTGAGGGTCAGATACATCTATGTGTGCTAAAGAACAAAGGAAAGACCTACAGATCACGGTTGCCAAACGTGACGCGCTACATGGCTAGTCTCAGCGCCTAGTCCTTGCAGAATAGAAGTCACGAAACTCACATGCAAATCCGTCTCAAGGAGTCCCACAACGTCAAGTTCCATATCCCTAGCCGCCCCCATTGGTCAGACTACGACCTCCACAACCACAGAAGCACTCACTTGATCAAGTCCCGCATCAATCTCTGGCTATCCCTGCCCCGATTGTCAATCCCGAAGTGCACCGTCCAGATGCCCGCCCTGACGATCCGCGGCCCTGGGCGATGTGGTTTCGGGACCACAATCGGCGTGTGGTAGAGCGTCGCGAGGAGTGAGAGCGCCGAAAAGACCGCGAGGGCGTATTGCACGGTGTACTGTGCGCGTTTCGGGAGGGTCAACGACAACGACCGCGTATTGAAGGTCGGCCACCTGAACGCGAGCGCGATGCACGCAAACTGCGCGGTCAGGACCCTACAATCCAGACAAGAAGGGTCAGCGCTGCACCCAATGTCAGGAAAACGTACAACGAAGGACTAGGACCCACATGTTCGTCCGCTCGCGGAAGTACTCACCCCCGGGCACGAACGCATATGCGACTGTGAACACGCTCGCGACGTCGAATATGCAAACCACCAGCCACGCAACGGCAGCAATCTTCGCCACACCACCGTTTTGCGCCGCGGCCCTCGCGCGTGCCCACACGGTCGGGATCAGGCTCGTGAGGAACGCCGCAACGCCGAGCCCGCCGGCGTAGCCTGTCCAGTCCTTGTAGGTATACATCACATACGCGCTTGCGGAGCCGAGGGCGAGGTACAGTGGGTGCGCGAGTATGTCCGATCCAGATCCTGCGAGGAGTGCGGCGAGCCCGAGCCCGAGGGCTTGCGCGAGGTGCGTGAGCGAGCCGTGCTGGCTTGGAATCGGGCCCGTGATGGGATACCCTGTCCACGACCAGGCGATGAGAGTGCTTGGGTCGGAAACGAGTGAGTGCAGCGAGAAGATGAGTCCGCCGAGTGAGAGTGCACCAAAAAGCCAGGGCGTGTCGTAGACAGCAGCAGCAGCAGCAGCAGCCTTTACGGGCTTGATGTTTTTGGGTCCGGACTGAACTGGCGCGCGGTATGCAAACTCTGTGATGGCGAGAAGGGCAAGGGTAATTCCGGCCTTGTTATATCCCCCAGAGGTCTCGTTGACGAACGGCCATACTGACATAGAAAAATGAGGATTAAAAGCGTACATGAAGGGCTGAAGGACATACTAGGGTTGATCGAATGGTTGGCATGCTTGGACAAGGAAGTCATGAGGAAGCCGAGTCCGGTCACTACACAAGAAACCGTCAACAAGATATTGTACGTCAACTCAAGAAGTCTACGTACCTAAAACGCGATATACAAACTCTTCATCGTCTCCATCGAACCATTCTGCAGCCGCATTAATTGACGCTGCGGAGTTCGCAAAAGATACTAGCAGCAGCCGAGCCGTTGGACTTGAGGACGAGTATGACCCCAGCCCAATCAAGGCCAACACATGCAAGACCGTCCGACCCTCCTTCGAATACGCCCATTCCTTGAATGGTGGAATGCCGAGGAATAGCGGGGACAACGAAGATAGAAGAGCAAGCTCCTGGCCAGAGAGACCGAGCTCCCAGACCGAGAAGTAGAACAGCGATGGTGTGAGCGCCGTGAACACCGACCAGAAGACGTACCCTGTTGTTTCCCAGCGGAGTCAGCATTCTGATGTATGCTTTAGACCTCACCGTTGGACATACAGAGATACAAGTCACTAACAAACGATACTGTCGGTTGTAGGCGAGAATACAGATCTTGTGTTACAGAAGCCTTGATAGCCTCATTGCTCTTTGGTCGAACTGATTTCTCAGTGCCCGAACTCAGGGTTGCTAGAGTCATGTCGGGTGTCGGCGTGGATGCGCTGGGGGTGGAGTCGCTCGCACTGTGTATGAGACCTGGTCAATGTGTGATTAAGCGAGGCGGTGAAGCTGTTGGTACATTTTTTCCGTCTCCAACGAACCCCCTGCAAGGTTCCCAATGGTAATCTGCCAGGAGATGTTTAGTTGTTCGTAGAAGGCAGGCATATGATGCAATAACTCGCCTTCAAGTCCGCTGCTTGAAATTCGAGTTCTGCCGAAGAATCGTAGAGGACGTCTAAGAGGATGAGACTCCACTCAAAAAAGCTGTAATGTGTGTAGGCTGTTACATCGAGGAGCAAATACGGTCAGCTGTATGCACTCGACGATTTGAGAGACGACTAACCTCCCGGTATACGATGCACTTTGTGTTGGATGAAAAAGTATATCATCGGGACGAGAGATGCGAAGAAACTAGAAGACTGTCATCGATCATGGCTAAATATTTTGAGCGAGCGGCACACACGCTATAGATGTCCAACGCCTGCCACAGATCAGTTTGGTCTGTGATGATGTGACACGAGAAACTCACCTGCGACTTCGAGCAGCAATATGATTCGCTGGAGTAAAAGCAAGAGAACCAAACATCCAGGGTAAATTGAGCACGATGTATGCAATCATGAGCACGTCATGAATGTCATGGTCATCGGAGCTGGTAATGAAGACCCATCCTCCACAAGAAAGCGTGCGAAGGAGCCCAACGAGAAGGAGGAAGCCCGGTACACTCGAGGTCGCAGACCTGTGCAAGTAGTATTGGAGCGCGACCAAAGCGAACCTCGGACCTGCAGACAGTCGTTAGCAAAATGAGTCCCCCGAGCCGGTGCCGGGGCTCCTATGCGCGCATACATGGAGGGGGAGGGGGTTGTGGAGCACGTACCAGCATTCACAGCGATCAAAATCTGGAATATATTCCGTTCAGGGTACCAATCGCCGATCCTGTGTACCAATATGTGTCCGCGTTTACGCGCGAACCGACCTTGGTTATCTTCCACGCCAAGCGGCAGCCAATGGACAAACACTCACGTCGCAGATACCGATGGGAACCACTCCTCGGGGTAGCCCGCGACGCCATTCTTGACAATCTTCGTGTAGTGGAGGGCACAGCCGACGAGAAGGGCACCCAGGAACGCGGAGAGCGCCAGATATGTGTGGGCACGGGCGATGGTGGACGCGTGGAGGACGATGGGGCTCCGCTTGGGAAGAACCGAGGGCGCCATCACGAAGGAGGACAACTTCCGGTGCGCGGCGTCGCGCAAGCGAAGAGGTTGTTGCCAGCGGGTGAGGTAGAGCAAGGCGGGCAAGGAGAAGCTGAAGCCTTGCGCTCACTCACCGATGCGGACCTTGGTTGAATTCGAAGACCCCGGGTGACACACGATGGGTGAGTAAGACCTGATGCTGCTCTCGGCCTCGGAGCAGTGGCCGGTCTGTAGACTGTGGGCAGCGCCTGCCCCGTCTGACCGACCAAGTACTAGTAAGTATTGACGGACAGCTCTGCCATACTTGCTTTCCTCCACATGTGGCGTGACGTGCCAACCAACTCCGTGAGACGTTGGCGAGTCTGGTCCTGTTGAACGCACCACCTACCCTAGCATCCCGTCCTTCGGAGTCCATTAGGTATTAGATCTGTGCGATACGGGAGGGAAGAAATATGCCAGTCTCACCCTCTCGGGAGTCAAGAAAATAGGTACAAATAAACACGATACATCGTCCGGGTAAATACGTACGGACTGCACACAAAGCGACTAGAGATGCGCAACAACAGCACAACAGATTGAGAGCAATCGACAAGTCCTTCGTATACAGTTCACCCTCTCCTCCTCGACCCGCCGGTACTTGTTGTCCTTGGACGCAGTCTTTCCTCCCCTTCGTCCGTCACCACACCCTGGACGTACCCCTCCCCCATGAACACCGGCGGACCAGCGCCACCTCCCCTCGCAAGGAAGCCGCTCTTGCTGCTCCTCATCCCCTGCGCGACTAGATGCCCGCTATCCAGGTCCTCCTCAGGCTCGCTCGGGGGCTGCTGCGGCTCCTCAGAGGAGCTTCTCCACAGGCTGTCCCCGGCCCTTCGCAGCTCCTCGTCAAGCGTGAGACGCCGTCTGGCGTGGTTCGACATCCTCGACGCCGGCCTGTCCCCATTCGCCGCCGCCGGTGCCTGAGCCTGAGCCTGAGCTGGAGCATGGGCGTGCGTGCGGCTACGCGACAGAGACTGGCTCCGACCGTGGCCAGAAGCCGAAGCGGTCGAAGTCGAAGCTGCACCCTTCTCTCTCGAGCTTGCTCCTGAAACGCGAGACGGCCCAGCAACTGGCCCAGGCATCTCCTCGTCGAACAGGCTCCCGCCCATCCCCTCCGGCGGGAGACGCGTCATAAGCAGCGGGTCGTCGCTATCCGATCCCCCGTCCGGTGGCGGAGGCGGCACATAGTTGGGGTTTGGCACCCGCCGGGGCAGCGGGAGCTTGCTGGGCGCAAAAGGCTTCGTCGGCGCCTTCGCCCGCGCAGGGGGCTTCGGCTTCACTGGGGACCGCGAAGGCAGCGGGCTCTCCGGGATTCTGCACGCGAAGGCATTCTTGGCCATCTCCGCCGCCGCCTGTGGTTTGACGTCAACATCGGACTCTTCCTCTGGCTGTGGCTCTCGAGGATGAGGAGTTGGTGGGCGTTTCAGCTTTGGCTGCGGTTTCGGCATTGCCTTCGCCTTGCTCTTGCTCTTGCCCTTGCCCTTGACGTTCGGCGGCGTGTCGAGCGCGTCGACATCGATGATCTCTGGCTCTTCAAGAGCCTGAGGCAGGGGTTCCCTTGGCAGCACAGTATCTACGCTGCGTCCGCGTCCGCTGTCCGAGGGCGTATCAGGGAGCTTGTCCTCGCTGTGGCCACTGTGATCGTTCTCGTTGTCGGAGCAGAGCGACGGCGTTGTGATATCCGTCTCCGATGCGCGTGTGGGCCAAATGCGCAACGGAGCGGTCAATTTGGCATGGGATGTGTGGGAGCGAGACGCCGAGGGGGCGGTATCAAACAGGCTGGAGTGGAAAGCACAAGACCGAGAGCTGGTATCGGTGGTTTGGGAGCTGGGGACCGACAACTGGGAACTGGTTGACGAGGATTGGGAGCTGGATGCAGAGGACTGGGAACTTGACTGTGATGATTGGGACGATTGCGAGCTTGAAGAAGACGACGCGCTGGTGAAGTCGGAGCGGACGAAAGTCGTCTCCCGTCGTTTCGAAGGGCCAGCTATATGACGGGCACGATCAGAAATATTATCTCGGACAATAGAATTAGGGTAGCACTTACCAGTAAGCTCATCATCTGCATCACGTTCCCTCTTCCTCTTCTCGCCGATGAATATCCTCGCCGCAACGCCAGTATCGAACGAGGTGTCGCCCATGACCGCTGTCCTCCTCGCCGCGCTGACCCCACTCTCCCCCGCCTCCCCAGCGATGTCACCAGCAGCGGATGACGGGAACACGGGCGGGCCCATAGACCCAGCCCGGCCACCGACTCTCCGCAATCTGACGCTCTTCATCTCCCGCAGGAACGCGGCCATCTTATCTGAGGGCACATTCACAGTGGGTTGGCCCGCTTTCCGTGTGCGCACGCCACCATACGCAATGTCATTGATCGGGGCTTCGACAGGGGGAGCAGTGTGCTTGAGGTTCGCGCGAGCGGACGCAAGGAAGCTCGCCGTCTTGTCCGCCGACATCATTGGCGCGGCCATGCGCATCAACGGTGGTGGTGGAGGGGGCGGCGGAGGGGGCATCATTACAGCAACACTCGCGCTGCTTTTCAAGGCCAACTGGAGTGGTGCGGGCAACGCTGAGTGACATGTATCCGTGGATCCAGCATAGTGCACGAACCTCTGCTCGCAGACGGGCAACTTCTTCCTCAAGAATGCGGATCCGCTGCTTGTCCTGCTCCCGTTCGCCATCATCTCTATCGTGTGCATTCCGTGCATGATCCTCCCTCGCCTCGCGCAGCTCCTCCTCCTTGCCTCGCACCCTAATCTCCCCAGACGTATCCCAAGCACGCTCTTTTCCTTTCCTTGAGGGCACTCGAGCGGCAGGCTCCAAAGGTTCGGCATCGGGCTCTTCGATAGACCTCCTTGATTTGCTCGGCGGTCTGCTAGAGACTCCGTGCTCCGAAGACTCGCGTTCCTGCGATGGTTCCGGACGATCCGTGTCCACCGATTTTCGTCTTCCAGTACTTCTTGAACGCCCACGACGAGGTGACGGGTTGGATGTGGATGCGACCGGCTGATCGTCTGTTTGCTCTTCCTCCTCCGTTTCTTCCTCGATTATGGGCGGAGGCAAAGGCGTCCGAGGGCAAGGAACAACACGACGGTAGGGTGTAGGAGCGGACTCGGGCATGAGGGAGGCGGAACGCTCGAAGAACGACCCAGGCATGGTCGGGAACGGCAAGGAATTTCGTGTGGTTTGCGGAGTTGGAGGAGGGGGCATCGATTTGGGTGGTGGAGGGGGAGGCATGAGTTCATAGGGATCTTCGGTACCTTCTTCAGTTCAATACAAGCAATACTGTAGGACACGGCTGGTACTCACCACCAAATGTTCTCTTGGATGGTTTCTTCCCTCGATCTGCGGGTTGTGGTTGAGGGTTGAGCCCGTCGACGTCGACGTCCACTTCAGGCCCAACACTCTTCGCAGCTGTGTCTCGTCTCTTCTTCAGAGCCTTCGGCAAGGATCTCACTGGTAACTCCTCTGCCCAACCATGTTAGAACGATCGCAAACCACACGGCTAGGCCGACGCGCAAAAAGCTCACCATCCTCGTCATCAGCAGCCTCCCGCTCCGATGACCTCTCCCGATCCTGCACCACCTGCACTCTCTTCTTCGTCGCCCTCGGCGCGCGTTCCACCTCTTCGTCCTCGCGCACCCTCCTCTTTGCCCGCGCCCGCTCGGTGTCAACCTCGCTTCGCTTCCTCACGCGCTTCACCCTCCGCTCTCTCTCCCTCTCCCTCTCCCGCTCGCTCTTCCCTTCCCTCCCCTCTTCGCGCACTTTCCTCCCATCGAGCGTAACGCGAGAGCTCGATGCCTGTGGTTGTGTCTGTGTAGGCAACCAACGCTCAGCAACCTTCCCACGGGCGCTTTGAAATATATCCGTTCCCACTCGCCTTATGTTGCAAATCGCCGCCTGTCGCGGCAGTGACGAACGACTCGAGCTCGCGCGACACAAAGCTGAAAGCAGACGCGAGCAGTCCGGGCGCGGTGGGGGTATCGCGCGGCCGCGGGGCCATGGTTAATCGTGAATGTGTAGCGAGGGGGACAGTGGGAGGAACGGAACAAGGTGTTCAACCCAAATACGCGTCAACAACGCCCGGGTGGCTGCTTCCCACGAACAGCGACGCGTCGCGCGATGCGGCCTCACCCGCGCCTCCGGATCCATTCCCTGCTCTTGTTTCTGCATAGGTTTCAGAATTTTGGCCAACCCCATGTCTCCGTGCTTTGGCATACACTCCAGCACCTGTCCGCACACATGCTTCCAAACAGCCAGAGAGTCTGTGAGTCGTGTAGATAGAAGCTATAGTAATACATGGGGGTAATTTGGGGGTGTAAATGCTAGAGACTAGACTCGTCGCGATCATAAGTTAGCGTGTAGTACATACACTATAGCCACGCCGCAGATGAGGCGATTATTCCAACCTAAAGAAACGACATCTGCAACAACTGTCCGTGTCCTTCACACCACCACAAGAGCAAGAGTGACCCGAGCTACAACAGTTGCACAAGTGTCCGTCCGTCCCCACGCCCGTCTTCGTCCAGTCTAACCACTTCGGTCTCTCACCTGTACTCGCCGTAAGACGAGTACCCAGGTGGAGGAGGACCGCCGCTGGGGGGAGTGGTGGCGCCAGTTGCACCGCCAGCAATGGATGCCCGCACAGCAGCGTATGGGTCTGCGTACTGCATTGTGCGGCTGATACGTGGCTTATCCTCACCATACGGGTTGGAGGCAGCGAAGCCCGACGGCGCCGGGTCAGAGAAAGCTCCATATGCGTCAATGCTTGGGCGACTCGCGGACTGTGAGCTGGCAAACGCGGGCGCTGACGGAGACTGGTATGAGAGATTGTTGCTTGATGTGTTGGTTGGGACGCCAGAGAGGCGGTTCGCATCGCTGAAGGGAGAGTAGGCAGTATTGGAGTTGTCGGAGTACGGCCGCCGACCAGCCTCCTCGTCCGAGCCCTCGTCGTCATCGCGGTCGTCAGCACGTTCGTAGACGGAGCCTTCTGATTGCTCCACAGGGTGGGTAAAGGGAGGGTCGCGTGGGCGAGCAGTCTTGCCGTTGCGCCAGTCCATGATGGTCAATGTGAGCGAACAAGCCCAGAAGACTATATCATGGTGAGTTGGAGATTTCAATAAAACTAATTATGGAGAAGTTACCAAAAACGAGCCAGAAGAAGATCGCAGCGGCCTTCTTGGTGCTGCAGAAGCCATCAAGACCCTTCTGGAAATCCTTTCCGAGACTAGCATGGGGGTCCTTGCTTGCGTCTTTGCAGCCTGGCTCTGTCCAGGCAGAGATGGTGACAATGAAACTGCCTGAAGGTTAAACTCGAACAAGTAGAAACGACGGTAGTAATACTTACGCGATTAGCAGGCTGACTGTCGTCCCTGCTCCAGAGAGAATAAAGCCGACGCGGACTTCTTTGAGTGCACGAGCAAGGCGCGCTCCCTTGTCGTACTTTTCGTATATGACGGGCACCAGGAGAATGAATAGCGAGTAGAAGATGCCAGCGACCGCGATGAAAATGGCAAAGCCACTGAGACCGGCTATAATGTGAACACGATCGAGAGTCAGTGGTCTACGCCACGCGTGAACGAAGCGCATCACACTTACAGGGCCCGACATGCCACTTTTGTTGGAACGCGGCAGCACCAGCCATAGTACACATTGCTAGGAAGTTGAAGAACACCTGCGACACATGGAACACGATGGCGGGTTTCGATACAATCATCTATAAGCGGATAAACTCGCGTGAGCTTTCGGTTGACGAACAAGCGGGAGGTGGGAATATGAACCCAAATCCATATCGTAGACAGTAACGGGATGAAGAGGAGGAAGACGAGATGGCCTCCGGTTTGTGTGGTCTGTTCTGCGGTCTCTGCGGCCGTGGCCATGGGGAGAGTGGGGGAAGTGTCGAAGGAACATGAACCTTACGTAAGCGGAGTACCAGCAGGCACGTCTCGCACTTCGATCCGCGGCGCGGACATGAGGACACGCTAAATGTCCGCTCCGGATATCGATTGCGGGCACGATGGCAGATGAAAACACGCAACGTTGCAAGCGAGATGGCATAGGATAGCAATGGGACGAGGAGAGGGACGAGAAAAGAGAGAGAACTCACGTCATCCTCGAAGGGGACCATTCCGCCGCTACCAATGCCAGAGGGTTGGGCGGGCAAGCTGTGCTTCTTCTCTGGGAGCACCTTCATCGCCGCATTCTGTATCGTGTCGAACAGAGACATGCCGGTCTAAAGAGGTGGATGGAGGTGATAAGGGCTGGAGAGAGGGTGGAACGGTGTTGGTCGTAGGGAGAGATGGGTGCAGTCGGTCGTCAAACTGTCGAGGTGAAATGTTAGGATAGATTTAAGTAACGGGCGCCGTTGCTCGATAGAGTTTGGCGCAGCGAGGTGAGAAGCGGGGTGTGCGGGAGGGGAGGGCAATGCAGAGAGGACAGCCTTTGCTTGCGGCGCGGTGCATGTCTTTCTGGTGCTTTCATAAGCGATTTCTCCTTATCCGGCATGTGCCCCGAACTTAAGTACTTACATAGTGTAATCGACGCACCCTCGTGCTCAAGTCCATAGCATAACTTGTTGCTCTCATCGCATGCCTATACTGTACACGTGGCTGGGAGACCGGAGAGTATCCAGCGCATTCAGCTTCCGAATCCAGAGGCTCAATCTGGCCGTAAGAAGGTTTGGTTTGTTCTCAGGTCTGTGCTCGTGCTGATCGCTCTCTAGGTGTCGCTGCCGTTCTAGCTCCCCGCATTCACACCTCGGTCTTCATCCCAAACCCCGGGCGAGCACTTCTTCTATGTCCTAGGTGTATGCACCACGACTCCTACCAATGTCCCTACTCTTCAAACATCTAAGGATACACCAGGTTTTTGGTGCCAACACAGATGTTGGCAAGACGATCCTTACCTCTGCCCTAGTTCGCGCCTCAGCAGCCAACGGCCATCTCGTCCACTACTTAAAGCCCGTCAGCACCGGTCCTTTGTCGGATGCGGACGACGAGTCAGTAGCACAATCATCTTCAAACTCCTGCTTGGCACTAATCCAGCTCTGATACAGACGCATATTGGTTCTAGCTGGGGAGCACAGCCGCCGTGTGCGCAGCAAGTGTCTTTTCCGCTTCGACGATCCAGTCAGTCCACACTTGGCTGCGCGTCGTGCGAAACAAACAGGTCCCCTGGAGGTATTTGCAGTGCCTCCCTACATTCCGCCCATTATGACCCACTCTTCGTCCCAGCGAGTGGTACCAACCGATGACGCATTTGTGAATGCAGTTGCGAGTCATGTACGCAGCTGCGCCGCACAGGCTACTGCATATAGCCACATGTATGTTGAGACTGCAGGAGGTAAGCGAATTCACTGCTCCGTGTAGCTGCCGTCTGTTTATTCTTCTTTCCTCTCCATACGTATCCAATGGTCCACGCCAGGTGTCCACAGTCCGACATTATCCGGTACAACTCAGCTCGATAGCTATCGGCCTCTCTTCTTCCCAACAGTTTTAGTCGGGGATTCAAGACTCGGTGGGATATCTTCCACCATCGCCTCGTACGAGGCATTGCTTCTTCGGGGGTACATCGTCGATGCCATCCTGCTCTTCCGCGACGAGTACTATCGCAATTGGGAGTACCTCTCTTCTTACTTCGCAGAACGTGACATTCCTGTTCTGTCTGTACCGCCACCCCCAGAACGGCATTCAGATCCATCGAAGGATGCCTCACTCACTGAGAGTTACTATCAGGACATCGTACCTTCTACTGGCACCAGCCCAATATTCGATGCTGTCAAGCATTTAGATGACTGTCACAACCGCCGCATCACGGAGCTCGACTCTATGCCTCGTCGGACTCTCGACTCGATCTGGTGGCCCTTCGTGCAGCACAAACACGTAAAACGCGAAGCGGACGTAAATATTATCGATAGCGCGTGGGGCGACTTCTTCAGCATCTATACTGGCCACCGCACGCCTCCTCTCCAGACATCGTCACCCTCTTCGACCACCCCTGTAGCTTCACGCGAACTATCGCTACTAGAGCCGCAGCTTGACGGTTCCGCATCATGGTGGACACAAGCCCTTGGCCACGCCCACCCTTCGCTGACTCTCGCAGCGGCGAGTGCGGCTGGTCGATATGGACACGTCATGTTTCCGGAGGCATCACACCTGCCCGCACTCGAGCTCGCGGAACGTCTCATTCAACGTGGCCCTGGAAAGGGATGGGCCTCGCGCGCGTTCCTCTCGGACGACGGCTCGACTGGAATGGAGGTGGCGATCAAGATGGCTCTGCGAGCGTTCTCCGTCCGCGAGGCCGGCAAGCTTGGCGGGCCACGTCGGAAGGACCTCGGCATACTCGGTCTGAAGGGCAGCTACCACGGGGACACCATCGGCGCCATGGACGCATGCGAAGACACGGGCGTATACACTTGCGAGTGGCACAACGCGAAGGGGTACTGGTTCGATCCCCCAACAGTCGGGATCCGGAAAGGCCGAACGGTGGTCAGCCTACCCCCTGCCATTGCGGCGGAGACAGCAGATGGCAAAACGGATGTCGATACTGTATCGCTGTCCTGGACGTACGATGTCGAGGAGCGCCTCAAGTTCGCACTCGCCGACGTCTATCGCCAGTACATCCAGCAAACTCTACAAAAGCTCAAAGACGGCAACGGGCCCGAGATCGCCGCCCTCGTGCTCGAACCACTCGTGATGGGCGCTGGTGGGATGATCTTCGTCGACCCGCTCTTCCAACGCGTCCTCATCGACGTCGTTCGCAGCGGCCCCGGCCCCTCGTCCGCGTCCCCTTCTATACCCCCGTCCGAGTGGTCCGGGATGCCCGTCATCTTTGATGAGGTCTTCGTGGGCCTCTACCGCCTCGGCCTGCCCACGACACACTCGCTCCTGGGCACTTCACCCGACATCTCCGTGCACGCCAAGATCCTGACGGGCGGGCTCGTCCCGCTGGCGGCGACGCTCACATCGGACTCCATCTACCGCGCGTTCCTCAGCCACGACAAGGTCGACGCGCTCCTCCACGGGCACAGCTACACCGCTTACCCCGTCGGCTGCGCCGTCGCGCGGTCGGCGCTCGAGCTCGTGGACCGGCTCGCTGCGAGCGATGAGTGGTCGAAGGCGCGCGAGAAGTGGCGCATCGCCCCCGACTCCGGCCCCGGCTCCGCGGGGGCGCAGGAGAGGGCGGTGTGGAGCTTCTGGGACCCGGAATTCGTGAACGTCGTGTCGCACATGGACCGGGTCGCGGAGGTCATGGCGTTCGGCACCGTGCTCAGCATCAAGATCAAGGACGACGCAGCTGGTGAGCTTGCCACTGTGCCTCGCTCATTATGGACCTGGCGTTGCATTTGCTCATCCTCTTGCTTACAGGCTACCAATCCCACTCTGCGCGAGTGCTTCTGGAATCCATCAAGATGGCGGTCCACGCTAGCGATGACAGCCTCTCGCCGGCGCCTGGGGGCTCGCCGTTCGGTATCCACTACAGGACGTTGGGCAACGTCGCGTACTTCATGCTCAGTCTCAACACACCTTCAAACGTCATCCGGGCGGTTGAGGAGAGGGTGTGGAAGTCCCTCCAAAACAACAGGCGGTAATTCGCGGACATGAAAAAATCCCAGTTGTCCACAGAGATGAAAGAGTATTATAGAGTTGTGGCATTTGGCCAGTGGTTGTCTTCTTCACCCCCTGAATCGCTTGTCGGACGCCTCACAATATTGCATTTGATGACATGAGGAAGGTCTATGCTAGAAGAATTCCTGGTGCAGATACAAGAGCTCTGGCCTGGATAAATATTTTTGTACATGTAGAGGTTATGACTAAGTGAGCGCCGAGCAATCAGCTGCAGAGAACAGAGCATAACACGCACTCACTCGTGTCTTCTCCATCTTCTTCCCCTTCCCTGCATATATTTCGTATGCCTACAAGCGAACGCATAACTTCCAATGAACAGTCGCAGGCATAGGTTACGTCGCGAGGCTGAAGCTCCTCGTCACAGTGAGAAGCGAAGAGAAGGAACGCGTAGGGCTTTCCGGTGATCGTCCCGTCACGGAGTTAGGGGATGCTATCATTCTCACATTGAAGTTCCTCAATGGATACTTGGCGACTGTAGCCATAGCTCATTCTGAAGACTTGTTACAAGCACATAAGTATATTTGATCATGAAGGTACAGTACGAGCCAGCAAGTAACTACGGAGTCAGACATTTCGGTGCACGTTAGCTTCCCCGCCGACGCAGGTACTAGTCCCGAGGGCCACGAAGAGGCCTGCACCAGGAACGACCGCGCCCTCGTACTGAGGGCGACGGCCGACCGTACCTCGGGGTGGCGTCTTGAATCGAGGGCTAATCGAAACCACATTATTTTTGCCACGTTGGTTGCCCATCCTGGCGCAGGCGCGAGGATCCATCGAGGGTCTTGAGATGAGCCCTATACGATCCACACCAGGCGCGGGACCTCCGCCAAGTAGTCGGACGGAGCGTCGACCGGGCATCGGGTGGCGCATGGTGGGCTCTAGCCTCGACGTCTGCACTATGACAACTGGTCAGCATCGGCCCTAGGCAAGAGCACGGGGAAAATATTCACTTCAGCATGCAGGGACAGTGCGGACGTGCAAGCCCAGACAGAGGTCGGCAGTCGACGGTCGGCATTCACAATTCGCACCTGCGTATCAGTCAGCCGAGGAAATGTCATGCGTACCTCTCCATCTGGCGATGTGTCCAGGGAGGGAGAGTGGGAAGCAGTTGTCGGTGGGGTGCGGCCGCTGAATCGCTGACAGGTGGCTGCCTCTAGTCCGCCCTCATGTACGGACGCACCACCTGACGAACGGCACCTAGTCCAGCCCGGATTGAGAGGGCGCGGCGTCCGAAGAGCGCGCGCCCCGGAGAGCCTAGGAGACTGAACCAGGTCAGAACGACGGCGGTGGCGGCGAGAGACAGAATGTCGACGTACCATTGGATGCAGGCTCTCCGCTGACGACGCGACACCGTCCACGCCTGGTCCTCGAAGGCAGGTCCGCGGGGGCGCGTACGTCGTCTACCCACGACTCATTACAAGTCGCGTTACAGGTTACGGCGTCCGTGCTTTCCCCGTCCCCTGTGAGGGCGGACAGGTACTCGTCCCGGTCGCACCCCGGCTTACGCAGGTCGCGATGACACTGCGGCGGAGCACCGACGCCTGGGTCCAATCGCCCGCTCCAGCCCGTGCAGGCAGCCGCACCCTACGTTTCGAGTGCGGCCGCCAGGGCGAACGGACTATGAACCATTCAGTGCCCGGGATGGCGACGCGTCGACCTTGACCAACGAGTGCCGCAGTCAGCATGAGGCGAAGGGGGAGGGATGGAAGACGAGAGACTCACCGTGTGGATCGAGCGCACCAGGGGGTCCGACACTGTGCGGTGGTCAGACGAGAGAAGAGTTGAAGGGCGCAGGCGAAGCGTACCGAGGTCGGTTCGATCGCACCCATTGCGGGTGCGATCAGGAGGCCCGGCGTAGAGTCAGGCCTCCGAGAGAGAAGGGAGTGGGGGTGGCATGGTCATGGTCATGATCGCATGGTGGATGAACGTTGATCGTTGAAGCTTAAGAGAGCTTGGTGGTGGTTCTGGGGAAAGAAGGAGAGAGCGAGGGGCCCTGGCTTTATACTGTGAAGGGCGCTCTGTGGCGGGCGCTGTCCGATGTTTGCTTTGTGCCAGCCTCGATGCTCGCCATGGCTGTTCGCGTCCGAATCCGTCTCTTCACCTTGTTCTGCACGCCGGGCCGAGGCTGACACTGACTCGATCGTCCTGCGTCCCCCCCCCCCGAATAGTCAGCAATTCAATCCCAGCTCTTGCAATTGCAAACCTCGAAGCCTCTCGAAACCAGCCTCCTTCCTTGATCGACGGGGCGATAATCAGCGGCGGGCATTCCGTGGGAGGTCACTGTGGGTGGCATCTCGTCCATCCAGCGAGTTGTCGAGGCCACTGCACCGCCAACACAGTCCGCCGTATTCTAAGAATCGTAAACCTGCGTCGATGTAGTGAGCTCACAGTCCGTACTTTTCTTAAAACTCCCAACCCATGGAAGGAGGAAATACTTATGGTGCTCCATCGGTGTCATCGGTGACATCAGTATGTATTTGTTTGTTCGTGTGGGCGGCCACATACTGCGGACGTTCCATATGGATATCGAACCCTGTTGCCCTTGTTCTCTAAGTAGCAAAGCTCAGGATGCCTCATGTTAGCTCATGTTCCGATGAAAGTTCTAGAGGATGTGTTTGAATTTCGCAGGCAGCCCAAATGGGCGGCCATGACTCCAGTCTGGGTGGCCCATAAGGCAATACCTGCCAAACGTAGAGATGACGATGCCTCGAGGCTCCTTCCACTAAAACGATAAACGCAATTATACCTTACCAGACTGCTGTTTTCGACTCATTTCGTCCACATGAGTCCCAAGTGGAGAGCTTTAATTAGCGATGAGATAGTTATGAAGAACAGACTGAACAGTATCCACCAAACTGGATGGGTATCAATGGCGGTAGACTTAGTACTACTTACTTTATGTGCCTTGGATTGCCGTCGTATCTGTGCTGTAGTTACGACTTATACCACCTTGAAGATCCTCGAGCCCGGGTCTCTAGGGCCAATTTTGATTTTGTAACGTACCATCACCTCGCTCTCGACCAACCAAAAAATTGATCCCTTGACCGCGGCCATGAAACAGCCTATGCAGGAGGAAAATGGTCAAGGACCAAGAGTTTGCACCATGTCGGTGCCGACGCAGATGGTGGGCGTGCACTGGCCCGGGGGAGGGGATGCAGTAAACTTAGCGGACCGGAACTTTCCGATCGGTATGACGTCAGCTGGATGTCTCGCTCAACTGAGCATCCGTCTGCATCCACGGTGTACGCCTCTAGCCTCTCTACTTCTAGTTACGTTGTAGTCTACATCGCTTACCTCTGTCCGACCACCGCAACGGCCCTACCTCTCAACATGTCCCTATGACCCCAGCAACCTCCTCAATTCCTCCCGCGGCCGTTAGGAAAATGGCAATCCCCCCACCTTGACGTCGGCCCCACTCTCGCCGGCTGGGCGACGCGCCAGTGGGTCTGCCGCACTACAAACGTGTTTCCTTTACAATAATGGGTGAATTCAATCACGCTCCTCCACTGGTTTCCGGCTATGATTTGAATATTTCAATCCCCATTCATGAGACATGCAGTTGCCCATCACGGAGGCGAGCTGGCATAGCTGGCGAGCTGATGAACAAAACGTCGCAAAGGCCTGTGGGGTTGGCACCGTTGGCGCTCGCTGGAGACGTAACCAAGTACACTTCGGATCGGGAACTCAAGGAGTCGGACACTGCTCGGGACAGCATATAAAGTAGTGCGCATGCCCACCTTTGTTCTTCACCCCCACCTCCTCTTCGGTCTTCCCTCGTCGACGTCCCGTCACCCACAACTCCTTGCCTCCCAGCACCTCACCTCCTATACGGCACCATGAAGTTCGTTCTTGCCCTTGTTGCTTTCGCTGCATCCGCGCTCGCTCAGCGCATCGAGATCGGCGCCCCCAAGAACTTTGCCGAAGTCAAGGCAGGAAGCAAGATCACCGTCGAGGTGGACCGGCCCGTACGTTCCTCCTTCCTCCCCCTGCCTAATCCGCGTTTTCGCTGACCCGGGCTTGCTGTATGCACATAGAATTCCCTCACTGGGTCGACGGAAGTCGGCATAGCGATCGGGCTCTGGCCATGCGGCGGCCCGAAGGGCACGTCCAAGTGCGCGTCGACCGACGTCAGCCAGGTCCTCGGCAACGTCGTCTACACGGGCTCGTACAAGCCCGAGTACGACAGCACGCAGCCCTCGAAGCCACCCCACCAGAACTTCGAGATCACCGTCCCGTCGTCCTTCTCCAAGGGCCAGGTCAGCCTGGGCATTGCCCATCTGTCCCTGGTGGGGGTAAGTCTTCTTCGCTCGCGTTCGAGTCGAGCCAGCTCTGACGGGATCATTTTGTGGTGTAGGCCGGCTCGGAACCCTTCTACGAGTTCGCCAATATCACCCTCGTCGTTTCTTAAATTCAGACGCGCGTAGGCAGGAACATGCACGATCTGTTCACTCTGCCACCGCTAGCATCCAATTAGTACTAGTACCCCTTCTCCTTTCGCGTCTGACTTGACGATGGTTTCCTCGGGCTTTGCGCATAGAACTGTTAATGGGCTCCCACACACTACATACATACTACTATATGGATCTAGACTGACTCTGAACATTTTGTCATCATCATGTAGTACTGCATAGCTAACTGTCATTACACCATGTTGAAGCCATTTCCACCTCTATGTTGTAAATGGATGAAACAACGAACATCACCAGACTTTACCGGAGTGTCCACAAGATGTTCAAATGCTATGATAGCTAAGCCTGTGTGCGTGCCAAAGTCTAAATGCCATTGCGTAACCTCCGGAAGTATGAAAGGCACGTCTCCTCACCTTGTCCTCACCCATATTCCACACTGTATTGGTTTGCAGCGGTGAGGGCGGTCCTTCTCACGCTATCCCCAGATATCCGGCCACTATACGTAGCTCGTCTGCAGCCAAAACCGAGCCCGGTCGAGGCCGGGCCGGATGTTGCAGTCATGCACCCGCGACTCGTCCCAGGCTTGCCCTCGATCTCTGCCCCGACGACCATCTCCTTGACCGCCAGCACTTGCCTCTCTTCCTCCTTTGCCTTCAGCGGTATTCCATTCACGTGTCCACCAATTGTTCGCGCTGCTCGCCCTAAGCTGGTTTTCAACGCCGACTCTTAGTACAGAAGTCCCCCAAACCAGCCATGCAACGCTGTGTGGCGTCATCGTTATCAAGCCTGCTGCCCAGAAGCGGACTACACGGGTCTCCAGTGGTTAGTTTAGTTGCACTGTCTATTTGTGGTGGTACCTGTACCTGACATTCGACATATTCCTGTAAAGGCATCTCGCACATTACGTCCCGCACTCAGATCAACCACCGGATTTTCGACGTCATGTCCAAGCTTCTCTGCCTCTCCACCAGCGCATCCGAATAACGATGCACAGACCCCGATTCAGGTGCCGAGCAGCAGAATAGATGACAGGAAGGTTGTTCTCGGTTGGGACCCGACCACATATTCACGGTTGTAAGTCATTCCCGACACTCTTTGTGCATCGCTCTGACACGCATACAAGCCATCATATTTGGCTGCGAGACCACTGCCGTTGTCCTGAGTGTTTTCACCCTCACACAAAGCAGCGCCTCGTGAACACCTTTGATGTACGCTGTCAATCAACCTATCCTTCACGCTTGGATGCATTTTCATAGACAAAGCAAGATTCCTCCAGAAATCAAGCCGACCCATGTCGAATCCAAGCCTGAGGGGCTAGAAGTTCATTGTATGTATCCCTCCGTGCCAATCTACTATAATCCAGGTCGATGACCTCATATCAGGGCCTTCGTCTCAGCCGCATACCTCCTTATATCCATGGTCATGGTTGCGATACAATTCGTATGATCCTCCCATGTCTCAGCCTCTTAAGTCAGAGTGCGTCGGGTCGTTCTTGCCTCTATGACCACTGAGTGCTTCATTGATAAACGTACCATGCCAGACGAATTCTTTGGGGATCCAAGATTCTCCAAGACCCGCCAACAGTCACATACGAAGAAGCTATGGCACCCGATGGACAGGGTCTTTTCAAGTGGCTATCTCGTATCGACAAATTCGGCTTCTGTTTCATCTCTGGTGTCCCTGCAACACCAGAGGCGACGGAGGAGCTTTCCCGAAGGATAGGCTTCATTAGGGAGACACAATGTCAGTGTCTGCCCCCAAATCGCACCCCTCTGCGCTAACTACTCTGTGCGTAGATGGTGCTTTTTGGGACTTCACCTCCGATCTTGCTAAAGGTGACACCGCATACACCACCCTCGCCCTCGGAGCACATACCGACACCACCTACTTTGTGAACATCCCGTCACTTGCCCCGCTTTCCCGCTGACGGCTTCCAATTGACAGACGGATCCCTGCGGACTGCAGCTTTTCCATCTCCTCGAACACTCCGGTGGCAAAGGGGGCGCCACTCTGCTTGTCGATGGCTTCTACGTCGCATCCATACTGAAGGAGCTCAACCCCGACGCGTACGATCTCCTATCGACCGTCCCGGTCCCAACACACGCCGCCGGAGAAGCGGATGCCTTGTTCACCCCGAGCACTCGTAACACGCCCATCCTTAAACACGAGGCTGGCGAGCTGGTCCAAGTACGGTGGAATAATGACGACCGGAGTGTCCTCCGGGACCTGCAGACTGATCAGATTGAACCATGGTGCGTTGAATTGGAGAAGCGCATTGACACGCGCGTCTTCTTTTCCGAAACTGAATGCCGAGCTGTCGACAGGTACGACGCGATCCGAACATGGTACAAACTACTGTCCAGTCCCGATTCTGAATACTGGGTGCAACTTTCGCCTGGCACTGCCGTAGGCACGTACTACCCCGTCCCCTCTTTCCGTACGTCGCAACCCTCACATGCTGACGTGACGTCTCTAGTGGTGGACAATCACAGGGTCCTGCATGGGCGTTCGGCCTTCGACGGCAAGCGGCGGATGTGCGGCGCATACATCGGCATGGATGAATACCGCTCAAAGCTCGCTGTCCTGACCGAGAAGTTCGGCCCCGACCCTGTCACACGGGACACTGCGGTCGGCTCGAGCGTCAACGGCAGGAGCGTTTGGCATCCTGCCGTTTGACCGCCATCATTTTCAATGCACGTTCCTACAGGCCAAAAACGTTGACGTCCATTCACATGGTCAGTAGCACAATAGGATCCCCATACCTTACTTATACTTGTCCGTGTATGACTATGGTTCGCGACTTTGTCGCGCTTTACCTCCCCAGCGCCGTTGTTGCAGTGCATGGATCAACTACGGAGATAGTTCCAGGAGTGAAACGTTGATCATGTCACGACAGGCCACCTTGTAGGTAGGCCGCGTGGATAGAGTCATTGCACGGGGCCGTGCCGCGATCTCAGAAAATGAAGCCGAGCCCCGGTCTACACGGACGTCGCGGTTAGTAACTCTGTTGTCCTGCAAACAAACTACTACGTACTCACCGCCTTGATGACGTTAAAACGCAGAATGCATTAGAAGAGGTACGCTAGTTAGGCTCAGTAAACCTAGAGCTGCTTGCCGTGCGGCCCCACACGGATAGGCACCAGCCTGGTTTCAAGCCCAATGTTCTGTTGCTCGGATCGGAAGGCGATACTCAAGGCAGAGGGCGAGTAGGTCCAGGCAGTCGCGGTGCACCCAGCCTTAACTGACTTTTCTGTCATCGTCTTTTCTGAAGCTCTAAGCTCGCAGAGAGGCTTGAGGGAAATATGACCAACTGCTTATCCAGAGACCCTCGAGCTCGGGCCTGAGGCCGTTAAATCGTCGCTGAATGCGAACGTGGCTCATCCTTGGCTGCGGCTCTTCAATCACTTCGTTGGGGCGTCTCATGGGCGGGCAATCCTATGTTGTGTTTGACAGGCAGCTTCTTTGATGCTGTATATGGTCTCACATGGCCAGGAGGCTACGGATTGTTTTCAGGTCTAGTCCCTGTCCTGTTTGCTGCGACTTCAGCAACAAAATATGCATGGACATAATATGGTAATCGGATTAATGCATACCGTAACCACTCATAGCAGAACTAAGGACATCGTCAAAGGGTCCATGGTCCATGGTAGGTAATGTCTATCGAATGACCGTACGTCTCGCAAATAACGGAGCGATATTCAGAGAGCAACATAAGGAAACATATTATCTCCGTTGACAGATCGGAGGCCGACCGCCAGGTTCGCCTGTCGGCATGCCAAGTCTGTCTCAGGCTGCCGACCTCCGTCCTTGTGTGACCTTCTCTTCGAAATTTGTAGAGGCTCATCGGAAGCCGCGCAAAGCACCACGTATAAAAGGTGAGTCGAAGAGGTGCTTGAACAGCAGGTCCTTGCCTAGTACAGTCCTCTACACTCCCAGCATCATGAAGTCCTTCTTCGCACTCGTCGCCGCGTCGGCCTTCTTCCTGCAGGCGCACGCCCACCCTGTTGCGGCCCCAGCCATCGAGGTACGCTCTTCTTCCTTCTCGTACCGTCATGCACTCACAAATTTTCCCTATGCACCAGGACCGCGCAACGGCTGCCTGCGGCTCCTCTACCGTCGCGCTCCTCCGTGCCTACAGCTCGAGCGCGACGGACCACTTCTACACGACCAACGCCGTCGAGCTCGAGAACGCGGTCAACAACCTCAACTACCGGTCGGAGGGCGACGCCGCGCAGGTGTTCTCGACCCAGGTCTCGGGCACCGTGCCGCTCTACCGCCTCTACAGCTCGATCGGGGGCGACCACTTCTACACGACGTCCGCGAGCGAGCGCGACAACGCGATTGCCGAGGACGCGTACAGAGACGAGGGCGTCGCGGCGTACGTGTACCCTAGCAGCCAGTGCGGCGCTGTGCCGCTGTACAGGATGGACAACCCGGCGGTAACGGACCACTTCTACACGACGAACGTGGCTGAGAGGAACAACGCGATTGCGAACTTGGGGTATGTGGACGAGGGGATCGCCGCGTACGTGATCGCCGCGTGAATATGTGTCCGAGTACTGGTACGTATGTTCTACTCCCGAAAGAATTACTCCCGAGGCTTACTCCTTGTTCTCGCAGGACGATGCGTTGGACAATGACCTGTGGGATAGTTGTACGCACTAGTTATCCTGTGGCGAACGCATGTAGTCTATTCGACGCACGGGGGGATGGCGAATACTCAGTGTGTCCAGTTGATCTGAGTGGTTATTGGCAGGAAGTCAAACGAGCCTCGAAACGCCGGATTACACAGTGTATAGCGGGTTTTGGACGGGGCCCTTGAGGCCTGCATGATACTACACCTGCCAGAATTCGCTTGCAGTGGATGTGGAAGACTCTTCGGCAGGTCTGTACCCCGCTCGATAAGCAGCGGATGAACGACATTAGAAGATGTGTGGCTGTGTCACTAGCAGGCTTACGCCGGAGCTTACGAAGTTAAACGCGGCATTTGCAGTACATAGCGAATCCCAACTAAAGAACTCGACGCTAATGCCTCTTCTCATCTTAACATAGAAATATGCCGAACAAGGGGACCAATTCCTGAATGCCATGTTGCTGCATGTAGCTTATGTGATCAGTTTCGCTCGTCCTCGCGCCACCATCCGATAACAGTTGGTATATATTGCTCGTATACGATACACCCTGTACGGCACGCGTTTGCCTACGAGAAACCGTCATCTTCGCCCTCTGCTTCTTAGGATAAACGCGAGTTTCCGCCCCTGCGCCCGGAATCTTAACATGCCAAACAACGCCGAGCCCGGTCTGGCCACAATCTGTGGTTAGTATGTCCGTCCGCGCCTGGCAGAGTACATGCAGTACTTACCGCCTAAGGACTCCCATGACAACCCCCAAGCATAGTGATCATCGCCGACAGTCAAAGTTCGGCCACTGTGCTTATTCCCTGTCATGTCTTCCCCCAACCGCCCCGGGGTATTGGGCAGGAACGCGGTTAGTAAGTCTGCGTACACGACCCTTCAACCTCAGTACTTACCACCGAGGGGAGGGAGAGAGGCGGTATGGAGTGGTGGTGGTAAAGAGCAGAAAAGTGAGCGGCCGTGAACGACGGAGGGCCGGATTATATAGGCAGGACTGCGAGCGAGGCTGACAAGTGTCAGCCCTCGGCCAAGCCGCCAACCTCAGCTCAGGCCTAACACCAACGGCCCGAGGGTCATCCGCAAGTATGTAAATCATGCTAGGTATTACTGTTGCAGACGTCCCGTACGCTGTGTGTCAGATGGCCTGGGTCTACTCGGGCTCGTTCATCGTGCATGTCCAGCACCTTAGTATTCCATCATTCGGGGGTATAGTACACACCACCGGATAGTATGAGTTACACATGATGGTTGTCCGTTAGTCTTGAACAATGTACATGATTATGGCATCTATGCTAACGTTCAGGCTCTCTACTTTGGACCAGGGAGGCGGCGGCTTTGTGTACGAGGATTACTCAGTTGCTTGTCCTCCAGCCTGTACAAGTCCAGTGGCAGAGGGGATGCCGACCTCCACCTTTGGAATGGGCGTGGAAGTCCCGGACGCAACGTCTTGGACAGGAATTTGACCAAGCAAGATGCGCAGGATTGGGCTGAATGTCTTCAGTTGGTTGGGAGCAAATCGGTCGTAAGTGGTTGGCTTCTCGTACACGATTTCTGCAACCGCGATCTGTATTGGAGAGCGTTGTTGAGAATCCAACTGTTAATATATCAGACGAAAATGGACAGGACACTAACGAGGATGTCAGAGGTCAAGCCTTTGATTGCGAACGCTCTTGACCGGAAGCGATGCATGCGATACGTGCTGTTCTCTAGCCATGGCAAGTCGATATCGGACGTACACTGACCAGAACGTCAGTAATGAAGAGCAACAGGCAAAGTCGACAACGGGACTGACATGGAGCTCCTCTTCGTATATCCAATCCTCGCTACCTTTAGGAGCTAGGTCTTCATTTGCAACGAGGGCAGGATCCAGGATGGCTTCGAGGGGATGGTCAAATATCCTGTCCACTTCGCCAGGGGAGGGGACGAGCTTCTCGAGGACCGAGAGGTCTGTAAGAAGGGCGATGACTGGGGTGACCAGGAGCTTGCTGGAGGCTATATATGGTCGCAGGGTGCATATAGTGTAGATATAGGGACAATGTCGGGGAAGGCCGACTTCTTCATGTGCTTCGCGGTACTGCGCCGGTGAGCTACCGCACCGGAGTCCGAGTGAAACTACAATAACACTCACAGCAGTTTCATACACGTCTGCATCGGTGTCATCTACCTTGCCTCCGGGAAGCGCGACTTGGCCGGGGTGTGCTCGGAGAGACTTGTCGCGGGTGGTGAGCAGAACACGTAGTTCGCCAGCTTTCTCGTAGAGAAGAACGAGGACCGCTGCAAGTTTGTTCGTGGGGTACTCTGAGCTGAAACGATGCTCGATATATGCGCACCGCTAAGAGGGAATGGGACGAACGAATCTACAAGCTCTGGCTGGTGGCGTCTGAGCCGCTCGACACCGGTCCGGGTTGTTAGCGAGAGGGCGCTGAGCACTTGGAGTGGGACCTCATGAAGGGCGGTGGACATGGTTGAGTAGCCAGGGAGCACCGTTTGAGTAGATTAGGAGGCAGTGAGCAGGAAAGCAGTGGCATGTCGTCCGACCTGCTCCCGGCTCGGGCAACCAGATGACGCCGAATGACATTGGCGGTCCTCCGCCGGTCGACCGTCAAAGCGCCCGAGACAAGAGCCTGCTCGGCTATGGATTCCGATTTTATCGCACTCGGTCTGCCCGCTGCAGCCACTCGCCCTCCTCCTTCTCCGCCTCTCAGTCTCACCCACCCAGTCTCTCTTTGCTTGCCACGCTGTAAACATTCCTTACATCCGCACCCTTCGCTATGGACAAAGACAATCGCGATGACTTCACCTTTGCAAAGCTCAGCGACCTCAAGATGCCCGTCACTTTCCGAATGTGCGTTCTTCCATCCCTCGCTCTGCCAGCCGAGGGATGAACTCATCGTGCCTTGTTCGTAGATCCCAACTGGAAGGCATCCGCAAGGCACACCCTTTCACAGAGGTCTTGGAGAAGCCCGAGTTGCGCTTCCACGGCATTCAGCAAGCCCCGTAAGTACCAGTTTCGTGACCATTACTCGCCTTCTCAAGAGTAATGACCGCAGTGAAGGGACTACTCGGACCTATACGTGACATGTCAACTCGTCGCAGACAACAAACCATTGACAATACCATTCCGCACCGCGTTCAAGGCCTTCCGCAACCAGTATACGTGAGTCCTTCCTCCACGTCCTTCCCTGCTCACGACACGTCTTGACTTATGGCCGGGAAGATGGAATGAATGGATCACACTTCCCATAAGATACTGCGACTTGCCTCTCAACTCGCAGGTTACCTTCACTGTGTGGGATATTGCTGGTCCGCGGTCTGCGGTCCCAGTCGGGGGGACGACGTTCCGTTTGTTTGGGAAGAAATGGTGCGTGTTCCTTGCTTGAGGGTTGAAAACAAGTCGTCATCTCTGTCGCATAGGACTCTCCGTCGTGGCAAGCATCGTATGATCCTATGGCCGGATCGCGAAGCGGATGGCGCAAACGAGACCACGACACCAACCAAGATGGGGACAAGGGACGAGACCGGCAGGCTTGAGAAACTGATCAAGAAGTACGACCGTGGAGACCTTCCAAAGTCTGACTGGTTGGACACTCTGGTGTTCCGTAAGATGGGTGAGATCCACAAGGTGTGTTCTCTTCGTTCGAAATCAAGCGGCTCAGTGCTGACGATCGCGCCAGGCAGAGACAGCGAAATCAGAGAATCTGTTTTTGTACATTGATCTTCCGCGTTTCGACTTTCCCGTCATCTTCAGTGAGCCAGTAAGTACATCGCCTTTCCTCAGCCCGCTCAGCATTGTTCAACCACCGATCATCAGGACGCGTCCAATGTGCCGGGTCCGTCTACCTCTCCTGTTGCCCCTGTTCCCCCGACACCAGCGCCACAAACCACCGCCTTCACAGCTGATAGTCATCTATGGGCTGTCGTTGATCCTGACCTAGCTCGGGAGAACCCCGTTGAGGACAAGCATCGTCGTCTGGTCCGGAGTCACAGGAGCAGTCCATATGACCGTGAGCTTAAGCCAAACGCAAAAATTCGCGACGAGCTATCGGTACGTCGTGGTTATGCCCTTTGTATACCTGCGTTTGCTCACCAGAGATATTCTCTAGGTCATACTCAACTATGCTCCAAGTCAACCACTCACATCAGAAGAGAAGGACTTGATCTGGAAGTTTCGTTTCTACCTCACGCGAGACAAGCACGGTCTCACCAAGTTTCTCAAGTCCGTCACCTGGCGAGACCCCTCGGAGGTCAAGCAGGCTGTGGAAGAGCTATTGCCACAGTGGACGGAAATCGATATTGATGACGCGCTCGAGTTGCTTGGCCCCGGGACTGTTGACTCGCGTGTTAGAGCGTATGCAGTGAAGCAACTTAGTAGGGCGGACGATGATGTAAGGACCCTCCTTTGCTCGACTTTGCAGATGTCGCTCACGACACCATAGGAGCTCCATCTCTACTTGCTACAACTTGTTCAGGCGTTGAAGTTCGAGAGCACGGCCAGCGACCAACGATCATCACGTTCTGCGACGAGTGCTGTGTCCTATGACGATAGCGGCCTGGCTGACTTCTTGATCACCCGGGCGGTGCGAAATCCGGTACTGGGTAACCGGTTCCATTGGTACCTCATGGTTGAAGTCGCGATGGAAGACAAGGTCATGGCGAAGCTGTACGGCAGGGTCGTGTTCAAGTTCATGAATATTCTAAAGGTAGTGTCACCAACGCGTCATATGTCCTTGTCTCACTGACGCCGTGCCTAGGACAATGGGGACGAGCGCCGTGATCTCATGCGCCGCCAAGGCGAGCTCGTCGACACGCTCGCGAAGCGCGCAGCGGAGCTCCGCACATCGAAGGACCCACGCCCAAAGAAGATCGAGAAGCTCCGCGCATTCCTCGCAGACGGGAAGAGTGGTCTCGCGTCCATGGCGCCGTTGCCGCTGCCGCTCAACGCTCGCGTGCAGATCACGGGCATCGTCGCGGACAAGTCGAGCGTGTTCAAGTCAAACATGTTTCCCATGCTGCTCTACTTCCAGTGCGCGGACGGCGGCGAGTACCCGATCATGTTCAAGGACGGGGACGACATGCGCCAGGATCAGCTCGTCATCCAGCTGTTCACGCTCATGGACCGGCTGCTGCGCAAGGAGAACCTGGACCTCAAGGTCAGTCCGTACGACGTACTCGCGACGGGCCCAAGCCAGGGCATGGTGCAATTCATCCCGAGCAAGACGATCTCAGCTATCATCAGCGAGCACGGGACGCTGCTCAACTACCTGCGCGCGCACTATCCCGACGAAGGGAGCGTGGGGACGTACGGTGTCGAGCCTGGGGTCATCGACACGTTCGTAAGGAGCTGTGGTCAGTCTGCTTGTCGGTTAGTCACAGGGTTCGGTTTCTGACTGATGCTTCTTCGTAGCTGGGTACTGTGTCATGACCTACTTGTTGGGCGTCGGAGATCGTCATCTCGACAACCTCCTACTAACCCCCGACGGCCACTTCTTCCACGGTGAGTGGGCCCACCTTGGCATTCGTTCCACTTTGCGTCGACCCTGACTCTCGCCACAGTCGACTTCGGGTACATCCTCGGGCGCGACCCCAAGCCCCTTGCACCACCTGTCAAGATTTGCAAGGAGATGGTCGACGCGATGGGCGGCGTGCAGTCGGTGCACTATCAGCGCTTCAAGTCATTCTGCTTTACCGCATTCTCGATCCTCCGGAAGAGCGCGAACCTCATTCTCAACCTGGTCACGCTAATGGTCGACGCGAACATCCCGCACATCAAGCAACGCGACGTGCACGAGCAAGTGCTCGGCAAGTTCTGCCTCGAGATGACCGAGGAGCAGGCGATTGAGCACTTCGAGCGCCTCCTCAATGACATCTCGCCCTTTACCGCGGTGCTGGACAGGATGCACGATTGGGCCCAATATTGGCGTAGCTAGATTCGGACGGGATGTTTGTTCTGCTGCTTTGTTTGTGTATCTACGGCCATGTTGTCCAAGTTCTCGTGTTGTATTCTTCGCTACCAACGTACATCGCATTCTCAATCTATGGACTGCTTGCACACAAACGCCTGGATATATGCCCACGAAGCCAGCCCGTGTTTCGAACTTTCCACGCCCACTCCAGAGTGCTGACGAATATAAGTACAATGGGTTGAGTCGCCATCTCGGGCACGAACGCCGCGCTTCGACTCACCTTCGCACCTGTAAGAGGCTAGAAGGCGGTCAGCTGGAGAATCTTTGGTAGAAATAATGTAAAAACCCACTAGTTCCGCTGAAACAGGGGCCCACTCGTTGATCCACACTGCACCGAAAGTTAAGCAAGGAACGTTGTCAATGTCTATTCGCGCTACTAAATTATGACCCATACCCATGCCAAAGTATAACTTCTCCGCGATCCTTCGAACACGCTCCATGTCGGAGTCCCAGACAGTTGAGCCGAAACCGTACTCGCTGTTATCTGTGATAGTCGGAGTCAGTACAACTTTGAAAGCTCCGAAGGTCTCTGAAAGCACTCACTTGCACGTGCCACCACATCTTCCTCGTCTTTCCATTTCAGCAACGGGACGATGGGCCCAAATTCTGTATCCAGTGAGCGGGACCCCAACCGACTTGTTTACAATGCACTCACGTTCCTCGCGCACGATACGTGCATCGTCCGGGGGGTTGTCGACGATGGTGATGGGAATGAAGTACCCTTTTCCACCTTCGTCGGAAACCGTACCTTCGAACGCTATCTTGTAGTTCTTGCTTTTACAGTCCGCCAATAACCCCCTGTCCATGACGGTCATTATCCCCGACAAAACCCCATACCGTCGTATTCGGTGGCGAAAGCACGTACTTCAGCTTGTCTTGCAGCGTTGGGTTCTGCATTGGGCCAATAAAGGTGTCCTTGTCGAACGGATCCCCAACTTTCGCCCCCTTGGCGAGCACGACAAGCTCGTCCCGAACCGCGTCGTATATGTCCTCGTGGATAAAGATCCGCTTAATCCCGAAACACGCCTGGCCGCCGTTGCCAGTCGCCCCAATGAACAGATGCCTGGATTTTCCATGAGTACCGCGCGCAAGGTCAAAGAAGCTAATTAGCGTCACGCACTGGGCGACCTTCTTGACGTCGACGTCGGGGAACACGATCGCAGGGTCGTTGCCCCCAAGCTCGAGCGTGATGCTCTTGAGCTCGGCGGCGGCTTCACGCATGATTGCCTTCCCGGCGTTGGTCGAACCCGTGAACGAGATGCGCATGATGCGGGGATGTTGGACAACACGCTGCCCTCTGGTGCCATACCGCTAAGCTTAGGTCTATAGTGATTGGAGCGGGGGGAGGGAGATACGTACAAGTCGTTCCCGCCATAGAGAACGGACAACACGCCGGGAGGGAAGACCGACTGCGCGAGCTCAACAAGTTTAAGCGCGGCGCATGGCGCGGTCGGCGGGACCTTGATGATGAGGCAATTCCCAGCGAGGAGGGCATGTGTCAATTTCAGGACGCTCAGGCCCAGTGGGAAACTGTGTGCAATATAAGCCAGGGATCGCCGAGTATTAGTGGTAAATTAACTTACTTGAATGCTACTATCGCAGCGCACTGGTGACAATGGAACATCAGGATACAGAACACCGCAACCCGACGCACGACTCACGACTCCATACGGCCTGTACCGGATCGTCGACACCCGGCCCAAGGCTTCATCTGTCGACACCTCCTCCTGGAGCCTGTGCTTCGCATACTTGGGGATCCACGGGAAGGCGCTGGAAAGCTCGAATCCGCTGGTCATTCCCGTCAGCGGATAGGATACCGCAGCGCGATCATTCGCGTTGGGGGGGCTTACGTGCTCATGCGGTCCTTGCCGCCTTCGCGCATGATAAGTTCCGCGAACTGGTCCGCGTGTTGTCCGGCGAGGGCTCCGAAAGCGACAAGTGCGTCCTCGCGCTGGTCCCACGTCTTCGCGCTCCATGCAGGAAAGGCGCGGTCGGCGGCGGCAATGGTCTCTTCGAGCTGCTCGTTGGTCGCGACGGGGACATGTGCAATGACCTCGCCGGTGGTGGGGTTGACGATCGGGGCCATAGTCGGAGAGGTGGCAGGCTTGCCATCGATGATGTGGGTGCTAGTGTGGGGATGGGTGCGTTAGCGAGCAACGGGAGGGATAAGGTCAAGGATGTCAGCACAAACAAGTTGGTAGTAAAAGAAATGTCCTTGGTGATGCCCATGATAGAGATAGTTGCGATGAGGGGAGTTGAGGTGGGGTCTTGTCCTCCTGCTCCGGAGCTTGGACGTTTTATACTACTTATACTGACAAAGCTCCGGCGTTAGGTCTCAGGAAGGGGCAAGCGACGAAGGTGGCGTGTATGCGCACCTACCGCAAGTGCAAGACGCGTACTCCAAAAGTTCGAACCTTGGGTCAGAACGCCCTGACTACCACCGTTTAATGCTGAAGGTGACACCAGCAGCGGGGTGCATATGACGGTGGCGTTTCAACAGACGGCTTCGTAATGCCTGCATGCCATAAAACGGCGTTTGAGGCTTTTGAATAGCGTAGCCACAGACCTCACGGGGCTTTGGCTTTGACAGAACGCAAACCTGGAACAAACGACGTACAATGAATTAAGGCGCCGGATAGGCCAAGCAGAGAACCAAATTAGCACACACAGCGATGTTCCCCCTGCTGGGCCACTCACATTCAGCTGTAGTTGGAGGCAAGCTCACTGGTATTCTATTGCATGTGCTTGGTTTCATCACTCGAGGATGTTAGAAGCACAATTTCCACGGACCTAGCATCTGCTGGGGGAAAAGGCGAGCGAGGCCTGAGGAGGGCTTATCCAAGCCTCACGATGGACTCGTGGAGTCGAGACCATCGAAAGTTGAAAAGAGAGCGGGGTTTGCCTAGAAAGCACTCGGGGAATTGTTTGTCGTACGACAGTTCTGAAAAGATTACTGATAGTGACTGCGGGAACGAAAGAATTTTCGACGGGAGGTGGAGGTTAAAGTAAGGAGCAGCTGACCTGTGGTGCGCGGTCAGGCTGAGCGAGGTGGTTGCACTGGCGGTGAATCCAGAATTCGTGTATCGGATTGAAAATGGACCAGCCTGGCCATGGGACATGGACGACAGACGTCCAGACGCGAACTGCACTGTGCTGCCTAATCTGCACTCAGTCTAAGGCTCCAGCGCTCAGCGCTCAGCGCTAGCACTCGCATCAGCTCTTAAGCGCCTTTGGCATCCTGAGCGCTGGACGGTTCAGGGTCCAGTCGTCCTCTGTTTCCCGACAGCTCTCTCGACTCGATTCCCTCTCTCATCTGTCCTCTGTAGGATCCCCACCCTCCTCGCCCTCATAGAAGGCGCCCCATTCAATATATCTCCTTCATGGCTCCCAAACGATCTACGGCGTTCGGTCTCAGTTTTCCTGAAGAACCCACAGGCGCAACCATCAGCCTACGCCAAGACTCAATCGCCGATGCACCTTCTACAGCGAATGCCGCAAAGCGAAAACATCCCGATAGCGCACACAAATGTGACGTGAGTATGGGGCACTCGGTCGAGGCAATCCCTGACTTTGACCAGGCCAACAAGCGTCTGAAGAGGGATGCTGCAGCAATCCACCACAGACACGCCGGGCCACCTGTTCAAAGTGAGTTTCCGCCTTCTCATCCAAACACTTCGTTCTTATGCTGCCTTGAAACTTTAGAGCTGGCATATCATCCTCATCCGGATGAGATCAAAGAGGACGCAGAGACCGTGGTCCAAGGAGAGGACCCAGATGATTACCGTGATGGGGAGGGAAAGCCAGTCCGACAGCTCTCAGGCTTCGTCGTTTTCGACCCCAGTCCATCTCGCGGCTTTGAGCTCATACCGCTCGACCTGCTCCATGACTCTGCCAGTACTGATCGGCAGTTTGAGGCTGCTGGTTGCGTCTCGCCTGTGTACTTGAACGAAGAGGATGAGGGTCAGGAAGATGGGCTAGAGGATGACGAGCATCTAGAACCGCAACATTTCCGAACGACTGCAATATTCAGGTATATCATAGACTATGAGGCCATAGATGAGTGGGTATCTTTTCAGCTGACCCCCTCTTGATATCTCAGCTGACAGGTTTCAGTCCGCTCTATGTTGAAACTCAGTATGCGTGGTATATGGTCAAGAGTCCGGCAGACTCATACAAGCATATATACCGAAACTTTTACACTCCTCATCGCATTGCACAGGTTGTGATCTCCGTTGCACAAGAAGGATCAGTGATGAACTATTCAGAGTTTGAAGACCTCTACATTGGGCGGTGGGATAGCCTCCTTGGCGATCTCATTGAGTGGACGGATATCATTCGCTCGGTATGACATTTGTCATGATTCTTGGATCTGGCTAACAAATGTCCTCAGGTACCACTTATCAAGAATATTCTGGATGATGCTGACAATCACGACCTGCGGGAAATTGTCCTCTCTCGTCCATTCGCAGACAAGATTCTTAATTCTGTGGACACCACACATACCCCATACCCCATTCGACGAATACCAAGACTTGCAGACTCGTCCCGAGGCCATCCAAACCACTCCCTTCTCGAACCCACTACCTTGACAGGAAACCTTGATATAGCTGTCCTTCGTCCGAAGAACCAACGCCCTACTCATGTCACGCCGCTTATCGATACGCTCGCCCTTGGCCTATTCCGGGAGCACCTCCAGGTCATCGGGGCTGCGCCGAAGCGACTCACCTCTCACGAAGTTAAGCGACGGCAGATGAGGGTGCACGAACACATTAGGGAGCTGCTTATGCGAAGATTGGAGGACCAGCCCGAGATTGAGTTCTCAAATGGGGCACAGGTTGAGGGGAAGTATTGGAAAGGGGTCAAGATTCGCGGAGAAGAATTCAAGGTACGTTGTTTAGATATATAAGGAGAAGGATATCGTCTCTTAACATCTTGTCTTTAGCTAGGCGACTGTCTCATCGTTGACGCTGAGGAGTATCGTAACCGGCCGAAACCTGATATACCTCAAGACCTCGGTCTTGTGCCGAGACACGCGCTCCTTGCTGATTACTTTTGGTATGTCAAACAAGGGTTCAGATATGTTGCTATCTTGATATCGAGCCAGTTCTTCCTCTATTGAAGCTGAAACCCTCACGTCATAGGTTCGGTAAGATCATCTACATCGACCAGAAGAAGAAGGAGGCGCATGTCCAGTATTATGAGCCCTCCTCCAAGACGTACCTTAAAGAAATCTCAAACTCTCAAGAATTGTTCCTATGTCTGCGGTTATGCGGGACTGTCGCTCTCTCATCTGTGTTGGGAAAGGCCATTGTACACAGTGATTACTGTCCTGAGAGCGGGGACCCAATAGACCCCCTTCATTATTTCTGCCGGTTTGTCCATTCACCCTCTCCGGCCTAGCCATATTAACTCAGTGACTCTCTAAAGCTTTCACTATGACGAGACGGATGGTTCGTTCACGGACCTGAGCGCCAGCGCCGCGGACGTCCTTGGCCCCCCTGGCAACTGTCCAGCATGCCTGCTAGAAGTTCAGCGTAGGAGCGACATGGAGCCGGTGGTTATCAAGGATGGCCTTAATTATCTAGGCAAGGCCTACCACCACCATGACTATGCGCTGATCGCGGAGACCGCAACCCAAGCCCCCGCCTTGGTAGGGATGATCATGCGCATACGACTGGCAGGGAAGTCGAATGATGGTTCGACGCTCATGGTAACGGTGAGGCTTCTCGGGCGCATGTCTGATCTCCTGTCCAAGGAAGCACTCGGAGCCACCGCGCCTGACATGTGCGTAGACGAGGTAAAGTGAAAGAACTACGTTCAACTTATGCCATTTACGCTGATTTGGCTGTACTAGCGCGAGCTCTTCATGACCACTCAGGAGATGGATGTAGATGCGAAGTCCCTGTTGCAACGCTGCACCGTGATCCACCAGTCGCGGAAGGACCTACGGGCCTGGCTCGCTCGGTCCCCATATCATTTCTTCGTGCAGTACTCAGCTCAGACACTGAAGCCAAAGCGGTGGGAGGAGCTCAGACAGCTCAACTCCAAGGACATGAAGGTCTGCAAGGAGTGCTATTTGACTGGCGAGGAGGATGCACGACGGCTCGAGACCTTTGCCAAAGTGCCCCGGCTGTCCCTAAGAGCGTTCGATCCTTTTGCCGGCGTCGGTGCGTTCGGGCTTGCCATGGAGAACACAGGCTGTGTTAAGGTGACGCACGCTGTGGAGATCTCTCCGAGCGCTGCGCAGACACTGAGGTGCGTAATCTTTGTCTGCCCTTCAGGTTGACCATTCATTAACTGCGTTGATCATCTTAGGAAGAACTCCCCGTCAACTACGGTGTACAATCAGTGTTCCAATATCGTCCTCCGTTACGCAATCAAGGCACATGCTAAACAATGGGAGGGCCCACCGCCGGATGACGTTGAAGGAAAGTCTCCGTTGCCTCTTCCGCCTACTCCGGACCAGATAGACTGTATCGTCGCCGGCTTCCCATGGTACGGGACGTTGACATGTTCCTAACGCATCTGATTCGTACTCATATGTGATGCCGTTTTGCAGCCAACCGCATTCAAGCCTTAACATGTTCCAGAAAGCCAACGACCGCAAGTCCCACCTGATTCTCAATCTCCTCTCCTGGGTTGACTATCTGCGTCCTAAGTACTGCGTATTCGAGAACGTTCGGGGCTTCCTGTCCTACAACCTCAACGCGTCCCAAGCTGGTCGCCATCGAGTGCGCGGTGGTATCAAGATGGGCGGTCTGAAGTTCCTTGTGCACGCGCTCCTGACAATGGGGTAAGCCTGCACTCGTGATGTTGCCCTCCACCGTAGCGCTGACCTCGCCAACTAGGTATCAGGTCCGGTTCAGCCTCCTGCAAGCCGGCCAGTATGGCACACCGCAGAGGAGGGTGCGATTCTTCCTCTTAGCATCACTAAAGTCGTACCCTCTACCGTCCTTCCCTGAGCCGACTCATGCTGTTCTACATCTCGATGCGTTACATATCAAGATTTCGACCGACGAAACTATAAAGCCAACATTCAACACAAACAACGGGACTGCACCATTCAAGGCGGTGACCATTCGTGACGCCATCGGCGATCTCCTGCCTTTCGACTGGTGTGTTTCCTTGGGATCTCTTAGCTGCCTTCGTAAGTATTAAACCTCTGGACATGTAGGAAAGACCCAGGGGAAGAACCCTTGAATCCCCGCAAGGGCAGCGTAACAGTAGCTGTCAAGTATACGGAGCCCTACTGCGGTCCACGCAGCGGCCATTACATATCCCCACCAAAGAACTCGTATCAGGCAGCGTGTAGGAAAAAGCCGGCGACAGACATCCAACACTACACCAGGGTGTTTAAAGACTCCATGATATCGCGGTATGCTTATTTTCGGAAGGTTCCGGACGAAACTCACCTATTCCCGTAGGATTGCCAATGTGCCTCTCCACGCTAGAGCGGACTATCGATGTGCGTTCCTGGTTTGATCGAGCTCTTCACCCACTGACAAACGTTGTTCATGTTCAGCCTTGGGACCCTCATTCGCCCAGTTTCAGTTTGCGAATCCAGCGTCTGCGACGGCACGTAACGGTTTCAAGCCAGGCATGTACGGCCGGCTAGACGCGAAGGACTGGTTCCACACGACCGTGACCAACGTCGACCCAACTGCCAAACAAAGCTATGTTCTCCATCCAGAGGTCTGTTAGCGTTGTGCTATCTGTATGATGGGTTCGAACCTGACTTGTCCCATCCCCAGTGTCGACGAATCTTCACCATCCGAGAGCTGGCGCGGTCGCAAGGCTTCCCAGACTGGTTCATGTTCATTTCGCACCGCGACCGCTTAAAAACTGTTCGTGTGCTCCGTATTACTACCATATGTTTTACCGGTACTCACCGTTTAATAACGCCTTCTTTCACTTAGATGCACCGACAGATCGGGAACGCTGTTCCGTGGCAGGTGGGCGAGGCTCTGGGGAGGGAGTTGAAGATGGCTATGTTCCAGAAGTGGAAGCAAGACCGGGATGCCGCCATCGATGTTGACGCGGACTAGGGATACACGACCGCATCCATTACGACACACATTTATGATATCGATACCACAACACCTAGTTTCCTAGCTTAAGTACCATCGAATTAACAATGTATTGCTTGCTTGATAAGGAGGCTGAAGCTTCCGTCATTGTTGCTCCTACTGAAGCTCTTCGATGGTAGCCCTCCTCGACGTTTGTGCTGATGACTGCGCCTCGCGTCGAAACGTCAAGCTAACAATTACCTCCTCGAAATTGAATACGAGTTATTCTACTAACATAAACGAATATCTGTGGCGAATAAAATTGAATGTCATGATAATGAGTATGCTGTAGGTTCCTCTGTACTAAATAAAGCGGAGGGATGGCACCAAGGAGGTGCGAGAGAGATGGAATACCGCATTATGCCAGTAGGGTGGGACCGCAGACGCTACTCGTGCTCGAGCCCCTCCAGGATCCAGCGCGCACGATCTGAACGCGGTTCAATCGAGCATCGGAAGGGAACGGGGAACCTGCAGAATCCAAGCCGCCATCAACAAACGGCACCAGAGAGAGCAGCGCTGCAGCGGGACATACGTGATGCCACCGTTGGTACTGTCGTCTGACGGGATGAAGGGGTTCCCATGCTCGTCCTTAATCGGGGCGATGTCGAACAGAGCGAGCATCCGCGCGACAGTCGTGAAGACAAGTTCCTCGGCCAGGTGCTGTCCTGGGCAGGACCTGGAAACGTCCGGCAGTTTGATGAGTTTGTGAACGACAACGTTGAGATTGTAGGGGTATAGAACTTACCGTCTTCCGAAACCGAAGGCGATGTTGAGCGGGTGCGTTGGGTCGCTGCGCTCCCTCCCGATCCAGCGCTCTGGATTGAAGGTGTGGGGGTCGGGGTAGTGCTCCTCTGCTCGCAGCATTCCCCTGCGTCGACTTCGTGAGTCCACGAACAGATACAGGGGGTATCGGGTATATTTACCAGAAGTTCACGAGGATGACTGTCTCCTTCTCCACAAGATACCCGTTGTGGATGTCGTCCTCGCCTGCTTCGCGCGTGACTGAATCCGTGCGATAAGCATCAACCGGTCAGGCTTCCCTTTACAACACGATCGGCTGTGCTCACCGACGCTGACCGGTGGACGGAGGCGTAGCACCTCGTTGATGATAGATTCGGTGTATGGGAGACTATCGCGGTCGGAGAACGAGGCCAAGCGGTTCGAACCGATAATGCGGTCGATCTCTTCCTGAGCCTTCTTTTGTACGTCGGGATTCTTGACCATGAAGAGAATGAAGGATGATAGTGTAGAAACCGTCTGGACATAACTGATCAGTTTCTAGTAGTTGAAGCAGGACCTGGAAAGGTAAACTCGCCGTATCCGCGCCACCAGTGTACACCTGAGTCGCAGCGAACGCGATGACATCGTCGGGAACTTCACCGGGCTTTCCTTCGACGAGTGCCTTGTAAGTTAAGGACGGGCGCGCGACACCGTTGTCCTGCAGGAAGACCTCAGCGCCACACCCAGAAAAATAGACGATGAAATACGCACAATATCGTCCTTGACCATCCGATGGCCCTCATCTGCAAGCGAGAAGTACTGCTCTTTGAACCTGCGCGCCTTCTCCTTGAATCCCATCCCCGGCAGCCATGACGGGAAGCGCGCCACTGGCCCCCGAGGCTACATAAGCACGCATGTATGATCCCAACTAAGAACGCACACTCACAGAACGGCAGCCAATCGACGATATGGTTATTTGGTAGGCTCGCTTCTGCAAAGTTGTCCGCGAAGATGTTCGCCCTGTGGACGAACGGGTCGTCCCGAGAGGTCACTCGATGACCGTGCGAGATCTCCATCGCAATTCCCGCAGTCAAGCTGTCCACATCACATCGCCCAATCCAAGTTAGCTTTACGTTAACGCTGCTTAACCATGGCTCAAACTCAAGGGGACTCACTGTCGGATATGGTCAACGTAGCCTTCCGGTTCGTGCATTATGTTATGGAGGAGGACGTCCACGTGATGCTCAAGGATCTCGCGATACTGAGCCAGCGGTCTAGGCTGGAGCACCGAGTGCAGGAGCTTCCTTGCTTGACGGAGGCGGGTAGGATCATGTTCGAGGACCACCCCCTTGTCAAACCCAGACCTACACGTACCGCCTATAGTTAAGTAGCAGGTACGCCATCTGCGTCTCACACAAGCGGCGCTCGAAAGTGCAGCACTCACATTTCAATGATTTTGGGTAGGGGGCGGTTCCCGTACAGTGCTGACTTGCCGTCGAGCATCTCGCGCCCCGCTTCCCAGGTGTTCAATACGAGTAGTGGGGTCGAGAACAGGCGGAACTGGTAGATTGGGCCTGGAAATGATTACGGTTCCGTGTCCGCTGTGCAGAAGCGTTAAGGTATTCACGCACCATACGTCCTACCCCATTCAAAGAGCCTCTCCCAAACTTTGGTCGGCGGAAGTTGCAGCAAGTTGCCGATGATTGGAGCAGGGGGTGGACCGGAGAACGGCGTGCCCTTCTTGCGCTTGTGCTGAAGAGCAAAGTAGACCAGGAACAGGATAGAAAAAGCAATCAAGACGGAAGCCATAGAGAGGACGAGCGACAAGGGCGAGGGTGGTGGATAAGAGGTGGGGGAGAAAACAATGGGGCACTGGCTCAGCTTGTCCAGCTCTTAAGGTCTTGTCTGACGAACAGAGCTGGATACATGGCGACGAAAAAGATTTAATATACGACTGAGTGCAGTGTTGCCGGAGGATAGTGCCAGAAGTTCTATCTCCGCCCACGCCGGGAATCCGGGATGCTGGAGATGGTAGCTTATAAAGTTACTTAGGCGACAGCGTAACGCAGGGGACACACGAGTTAAATAATTGCATTCCAGACTTGTCTGTGTTTACTCACCCGAACGCTGGCCCCAACTTTGCACGGCTTGGTCTGCACATCTGACTCCGAGGACGTTAACGGTGGCACATAACTGACGATTCAAGGGTGAACTAACAGTACTTACGTGCTTGTACCTTGACTGACGCGTACGGATATCCAGAAGAGGATGATCCCGAAGGCCAGTGCCAAGAAAGACAAGAGTCGCGCGTGGATCGTTTGACAACCGCGCTTGAAGATCCGATCCCAGGCTGTAAGTTTCACTCCGACTCGGGCTCCGACTTGAAACGACTGTCGACGTCAGGGCCAGGTTGCTCGCATCGCATCTGCAGGTCCTCCGAGTCGACACCTCAGGCAGTCGGGAAAACGGGCTACATTATAGACGGCATGCTTACCAAGAACGCATCCAATGTGGTCCAATTCTACTTGGTGTGCATTCAGTGTGCATTCCATTTGTTTCACATTTGTTGTGAGCCATCCAAGTCGCTCGGAACGAATGGAACCGGCGCGACTATCGGTGCTGCAGCGAAGACTGCCTCGCCGTACGCGTATCATCGTGATCAAGTACCGCGGTTGATAGCCCCGGGCCCATTGGGGTTGGTCCCGCGTTAGGGCATCCAGCCCCACGGCCTCCCACGGCGAGGTAAATCTTGGCCCGGCGACTCAAGAGTCAAACCCTCCGCCAGAGTCCCAGACCATGTCATCCCCGCACGGCTTTTCTCAACACTTTTCTGCCCAGACAGCACCCGCGGCCGTCCAGACGTCCGTCCTCCACTCAGTACTAGTGATATATCCAACCGCATCTCCCATAGGAACCACTTAACCTTATGTAACGTGACATGACCTGTGTGTCTCACGCGCGAGAAATCAGCCCCCTGTGACTCTGAGGCGCACTGGCACTCTGGGTCATGTAAACAAGATAACCGGTTAGACCAACATTTTCCAATACTATGAGGGGGACGTACCCTTGGACAGCCACACAGAGCCCAAACTTCTTGTAAGTAGAGGTCCGGAAATTCTCAAGGGCGGCCGTCCGGCGAGGTCGGGAGAGGCTTGTACAATCATTCTTTCATGCGTCAGGTGAGATGCGACAGATGCTACAAATGCTCTTGATCCAATGCTCCACGCACAAACCCACACCCTCTCCACAACCTACAGAGTGACATCACCTTCGTCCCCCCACATCCCGATTCCCCCGGCCTAGAAGTTAAACCCAGACGCAGCAAGCGCCTGCACGAACGGCCCCGTAATGCTCATGTCTGTCGTCGCGATCCAACCCCTCACGCGCTGATCCCTCGCGGACGCCTGGGAGAGCTCCCGTCCCACAAACGCCTTTAAGTCCTTCACGTGCGCGACAGGGTCGACCGGTGCGGCCTCAGCGGCCGCCAGGCGCGAGTACGCGGCCTGGTACCCTGCGGTCTGCTCCTCGTAGTCGATCTGTGTGAGCCCCGCGTCGGGGTCTGTCTCCTCTTTCGTGAGGAGCTGCTCGGTCTGGAAGAGCTTAGCCAGCGCTTGGAAGGTCGGCGCCCTGTTATGCCACGATTAAAAAAACAATGAAAATCACGAACAAGCGGATGGCGAGGGATTTTGATCACCACTCACCACGCCTGTGTATGGGGATCCTGGAACATCAGCGCGCTCTGTGCGAGCAGTCGACTGAGCCCGACTACGACGACCTTTCTCTCCTTCGGCGGTGACTTGGGGGCTTGAGGAATGATGAAGTTCACTAGTAGCTGTGACCACAACCTGTAGCGCGAAAACATCAGATCACCGCTCTTCAACCATGGACTCGGGGACTTGAACTAGCTCACCCTGGCTGGATAGCGTCCACCTCGCCGATGATGTAGTCCGGGGTGAGGCCCTCCACGTTGATCGCGAGGCAGAACCCGAGGAAGTACACAAAGTGGTACACGTATTTGTCCGTCTTGCTCGTCTGCATGCGAGTCAGCAGCGTAACGATCACGCCGCGGAAGTACTGCTGCAATGCCGCCCTGAGTACACCAAAACAGACAATCACAATAGTCAGCATCGCTCCGGAGAGGGGGGGTGAGAGATGGGGATGGAACGAGCAGACTCACGCAGGCGCATGTTGGATGACGGCCTGGATGAGCTCGAACCCCCAGCCATCGTTGATCTTGGACGGGATGAGACGCTGCTGAACGACGCCAAGCACCTGTGTGAGTTGCCCCGCAGCGACCATCGACTTCGCGTCGTGCGACAGGAAGGCCTTGAGGAGCTTCACGAGCCCGGGGATGCTGCCCTTCTGCTGCCACGATGCCGGCGTGAGGAGGAGTGGGAGCAGGCCGCGGTACTCGGGGGGCACCTCGCCCGTGTGCAGGTCGAGCATCTGGGCCAGGATCTGGAAGGCATACGGGATGTACTCTGGTGGGCCGAAATCAAAATCGGAAGGGTCAGAATGAGGTGACACTGGCGAATGGTCGGAGGGCACGTACGGTCGATGTCTTGTTGGAGGATGATCGTAAAGGGACCGAAAAGAGCGCGCTCGAAGGTGGGCAATGTACCTGGGTTGGCCTGAACGGTGAACCTGTCATGTACGATAAATACAAATTGCCGATACACTTCTCGTCGGATTTGCGGACATACCTCATTAGGGCGGAAATGCTCTCGAAGATGTACTGATCGAAGTTCGGGTTACTCGGGTTCTTGGAGATAACACCGAGGATCGCAACCAGCCGCTGGAGAATCTGCTCGTATCCGCCGGCAAGTGTTGACCGGGCAGTAACAATCACACGCATAACACCTGAACCCACATCGGTCAATATTTTGCACGTCGGGCGGGCGATTGCACGGGGCACTGACATTTCATGAGGTAGTCATTCTCTGCCATCTTCTCTGGCGAAGGGGCCTTTTCGACCTTCGAGAGAAGGGCGTTTAGGAGCCCTGGAGCAACCTCACGCACATCTGCCTCTGTGAACCTGCAAAACCTCGTCAGCCTACCTTCGCTATAACGCATCTCAATCACGTACATGAGCTGCGTACCCTGGCGGATGAACAGAATACGCTCGATGCTGATCGCCGCATAGGTATATGTGACGTAGTTGTCGGACGACAAATGTCGAACGAGCTCGGGCAGTACAGATAGCAGTTGCTGCTTGACAAGCTAAAAACATCGTGCTCAGCATCGTGCTCATCTAACAACTCAAAACCAGGCCGGACACCGACCTGATTCCGGAACGTATGCAAGAAGCGAATTGCGTCGACTTGCAAGATCGGGTGTATGCTCCCTTCTTGCGCCTGCAAGTCCTGAAAGACGTGGTCGGAGAAAAACTGGACAACGTCGATAAGCGCGTTCGTCGACGTCACGCCGTGCTGCGTCGTGCTCCCCCGCGTCGCGATCGCGATGAGCAGGTAGATCGCCGTGTCTTTCGCGCGCCAGCTCTGTGCCTTGTTCGCGTTGTACTCGTTCAGACCCTGCCCTATCCACGCGCCCGTCACCTCCGTCGCCTCCGCCTCGTGCCCTGACCCGACGAGTGCGCGCAGGACGTCCGCGGCAGCCTGCCGACGGGTCACACCCTCGTTAGAGACGCCGGAGCCGATGGACGGCAGCGCGAGGTCAAGCCGGATGTACTCAAGCGGATCGTCCTCGAACTGCTCCAGCTCGTGTTCTGCGAAGGAATCAGCGCCTCTCTCGCGCATACATTGAAAGGACGATGGCGAAAGTTACCTCGAAGAGCGACATTTGGCACGACAACACCCTGAACAAGACCGGAGATAGTGTCTTTTGAGCCAAATAAATCTTTGTAGTAGCCCGTCCGGATTGCGGAAGCGATGAAGCGCAAGGACTGCGAGACAAGCTAGGTGGACGAATGGAATGTTAGCGCCATTTCGCATCCGATGAGTAGGACGACATACGCCGTCGTCCGCAACGCCTGGTCGCTTGCCGCCACCGATGAGGTCCCAGATTGCTCGCACGAAGGCTTCGACGGTGCCCGAGTTCTGAAGAGTTTCCGGATACAGCTTCACAAAGAGCTGTGGTTGCGAAACATGAGGTGCGAGTTGATACGGGATTAGCATAATTCGACATACCTCGATAATCTCAAGGATTCTCGTTTTGATTTGCGACGGGAGAGACGGTGTCGTGTCGTCGGGCTACAGGAGCCGTTAGCACATCGCCTTAGCCATCTGCGAACATCTGCGCGCACCTCGCCCTGGAGTTGTGGTGGATCCCACAGAAGCAGTCGAATGAACAGGCCATCCTGGGCACCGAAGAACTGCGCATGCGAGTCCTCGATGCCGGGAGGAAGGTCTTGGCACGTCAGGTCATAGAAAATATCAACGAGGAAAACCATTGCTTGAGCGACTTGTGCAAGATTGGATGGAGGAGGCCGAGCGAAAAGCAAGGTAGTTGTGTGAAGGAAAAGTTCCAGGAAGGGGTTCGTGAATCGAGTGAGGACGTAGTTGATTTCTGTGAAGAGGGCATCCGAACGAGTCTCTGCGCGCCAGGGACGGAAGATGGAATGCGCGGTCTCAAGGACTCCAACATTAATTTCGAAATTCGAGTGGGAGAGGGAGACTGTCAAGTTCTGCAAGATATGGTTAGCTATAAGCAGCGCAACTCATCGAAATTTCGATGAAGGAAAGCCCTGGAGGCCAAGTCCTAGTCCCCACCCAGACTGTATGGACATGCTTCACCCACCCCTCACGTAGCGCGGTGCGTCAAAGAGTGTATTGCGCCGCAAGGAAGTGAGGCACGCAAAGGTATGACTAGAACAGTGGAGTAGAACGTGTAGGCAGCTGGTCGCGAGGGCGCGCCGCCACCCCACTCTAGAAGGAGACGAAGCAAACTTTGGCACTGTAGCGCAGAAGTGGCGTTATGCTTCCCCCACAGGCGCGACAGGCAATGCTATCTCCGCAACATCGCGCGACAAGCGAGCCTCGCTATCAGCCCACAGAGCACACTGGCAAGTAACACAGACAAGGATCGTGGAATTCGAGGGCAAGGGGAGTAGGATCGCAGAGACAACGCCAGTGCCCCGATAGAAAGTAGGAGAAGGCTGCACTTGGGGAGAAGTGACCAGCTTGCCGCAGCAGACGGCGTTCATTGCGCAAAGTACAAAGAAAAGAGCACTCACATCCACTAGATCCGGCCATCGCTCAGGGAAGTCGCTCTTCGCGACCAGAGATATCGACTCCGCGACCTGTGCGCGCACCGCCTTGTCTGATACGTTGGAGAGCTGGATCATCGCCGGGACGAGGGCCCCGCGGAGGCCTGCTCTGTCCGCCTCCGGGATGGGTGGCTCATCCTGCAAAGACGCGTCGTGGCTCGTGAGATGACGGCAGATCAGGATCCAAGGAACATGCACGCACATCTTCCCATCGCGACTTGATGAGGTTTTTGAGGTAGACGCTGCCGGCGAGGCGGACGGCGCGATCTTGGGCGGATTGGAGGACGAGGGAGAGGAGGTGCGTGAGGAAGCCGGGCTGGAGGCTGAGGGAGTGGAGGCTCTGCTCTGCCTGTTTCCTGGAGTCGGGGCGGAGAGAGGCGAGGAGGAGAGAGGGCAGCTCGGCCATGGCAGTCGGAACGGAGCTCTCAGCGGCCGCGCAGTCTCAGTCTCAGTCTCGAGCAACCCTCCAAGCCACAATCCCAAGACGCCCAGACGCGTCCTCTCAAGCGCCCATGACCCGTGTTTCGCTACGCGCGTCCTTGGTTAATTGGGCCAAGCGCTCGGCGCGTCCAGCAAAACATTCTTGGCTGATGGTATGCTACACAACGGCTCTATTACCACGCCAACAAGGCGAAAATCATGTAGCGTACAGGTCAAGCCGACTAATACTACTGGATAGACGGTGCGACACCCAGAAGTTTAGTCCTTCGCGCCCGGCACTGAGTCTAACGATCTTCCTAATGCACAACAAAACGGAAGAGCACAGCGGTTGATCTGCCCGTGTGCGTCGCCACGTCCGTATAAAGCTCGTCCTCGCTCATACCGATGACACAGACGACTCGGACTCGACCTTGTCCAAGCCTGTCGATACCACTGACGTCGCACTTGGGTAAGGCTCGCTCTTCAGGTCGACGTCGGTCATCTCGTGCTGCTCGACGCCGATGATGATCCGCTCCGGAGCCTACCACCAAAAACGCAGGTAAGCACATGCACACCCCAATACCCCGGACGCGAGAGAAGTGCGGGAGGTGGCGGGAGAAGGGAGAGATGGAGGTGGAGAACACCGAGAGAGAACGGACCCGGCTGCTCCTGATTTCCCCGCCCCGAGCGACGCTCACGTTAAACATATGTCGCTCTCCGCTGCCTACGGGAAGTCCGAAGAAGTCTTCAGCGTTGCTCGAAGCCTTCCATTATCCATAGACGCTGGGAGTTCAAGGGGACATGAGCGAGTTCGTGTAGAGCTTGGCCAGAGGGATGTTGAACATCAAGCATCGCCCGAAAGACTAATGGATAATCAAGGACAAGGGCATCAGCACTCAACTCTAGAACGGCAAGGCGCAAGGTGACTTCCAGGAAATGCACTTAGATATCCTTACATACCTGACACGAAAGCTGTAGAAAAACCACAGAGTTACAGTCACTGACAGGGAGCAGACGAAGCGAACTCACTCTTGGTGGCCTTCTCGACTGCCAGGAAATCCCCTGCCGACATGCACGAACGAAACAAACACCTGTTCACGAATCCGTCGCCTGCCGCACAGGTGATTTGATTAAGGGGAGTCGCCGATCACCTTTTGGACGTGAATTGCCAGTGGTTAGCCTCTGCAAAAAACAGAAATCCTACATACTTACCAGCTGCATGAATCGGTAAAGCCAAGAAGAGGACTGGATGGCGGCCGAAATACAATACAATGGGACTGACCAATCGCCACGCACGAGACCATGGCGGCGCCGATGATCGACGACCTCACTCAGATTGTTTTCGCCGCATCCAAGCTGCATCCTTGTGAGCTGCGGTACCTGAGCGTGTTCATAGTGACTAGTCTAAGTATACGGAATGGATCGCGACACCTAAGTACTCAAAGTATTCGAATCCGCACCCCGTTGAGCACATCCGCACCCCATTAATAGCATGATACCAGAGTCGTCGCGATGGTGGGGTGCGGAAGTCGCACCGTCTGGCCACGAGAAGTTGAACATTGCAAACCCTCCGCGACAGCCGCAACGAACTCGGGTGAAAGAATCAGGACCATCTCATCAAGTACGTACACGCTTTGTTAGCCCTTTTCATAACCGCAAATTCTACCGTCTCTCAATCCCCACATATAGCCACGCTGACGCCGCCGGTACCATGGCAACCTCTTGTGGGAGGGCCGGGGCTTTCGCGGTGGATGAGGCTCGAGGTGGGCTCCTTGAACTTGAAAATCGACGACTCGGAGTGCCAGTGCATTTAAGGAGAAACGCTGACGGAGCCAGAGACGGAGCATTGGAAAAGGGATGACCGAGGCTACCAAGCGCCACTGGTCAAGTAACCCGCAGTACTGCTCCCGGATGGCGCCGAAGGTGAGTGGATCGAAGGAGGACAAGACCGACGGCGACGGACATGCACGGACTGGTGCCACTTCCAGAGATTGAATATTGAGTAATCGGAGATGGCTAAATGAAGCACGTCGGCAATCAATGCTACAGATTTGGTTGTAGCGCAGCACCTCACGAAGATCAGACTCTGCATCAGGTATGTCCTCGCCGCCGTGTCGATCCGCCGCCTCAGTGCAGCTCAGTGCATCCTTGGACCTCTCGAGACCTCGCAGACTTCACTTTTCAACGTCGCAGAGCCATCCGAAGGCAGTTGCCTGCATGCCAGAGATCAGCGGACGCGTATTTTGACGGGATGAGGTTGCCGTCGTGGGCTGGGCCCTCTGCGTGGCCGGGAAGGCGGGCTTCGCAGGTTGTCACCGGCTATAACTGGCGCTCGCTTCCGGCCGCTGCTGCGGGTTCCATTTTGTTCCAGGGCCCAAACGTTAACGCTGTCCACCCGCCAAATACATACTCGCTCTTGCATAGAATCATGGCCCAGCTCGGGGCACACAGGTGGGAGTGGTCCCGTATCTCTTTTTACGAGATCCTTTGTGCTCAGGCTCCAGTTTTATAGGAAGTCGTGAGCCGCGACTTGGTCCATCGCGGAATGTCAGATCGGGTCCAGGGCGGCTCGGACATGTCTCGCGAAGCCTACATACGTCGGCTGCGATGCGCTGCCGCGGCGCCCATTCTCGACGGGGTGTTTCAAACGTAAGAGTAAGACACTGCTAGCGCCGTTGTGGCAAGCCGCTTCTCAGTCGCTTCCCTGATACGAATGCGAGTCGAGGCCTCGCCGTCCAGTCCCGGTGAGTGCCCAGTCAGGGTTGACCCGTGTTCAGACGAAATGTCACTTACATACTCCAGTGCCACTCTACAGGCGCGCCGTGCTGCCCTATAAATCGCCGTTCATGCCTGCAGTCGGTTCGGCTTCCTGCTCTTGCACCCTCGTCCGTCTTCCTCCCCCGGCCCTTGTCCCGCCCTCGGCTTCGTGCCACCCGTCACTCTTTTGACCCCACTCGTTCGCTGCTCTCGGGCTTCTGAACCAATCTCTTGCGGCCGCCTACCCCACCACTACCAAACATGAAGTTTTCGTACGCTGTTGCTGCTGTCATCGCCGCTGCTGCCTCCGTCCAGGCAGTCGAGACCAACGGCCAACGCATGGCCCGCGGTCTCAAACCTCTCCCTCCCCGCAACCTCCACCATCGCGCCTCCCGCACCAGTGAGTATTGTGCATTTTCTACTCCGCTTGCTTTCATATAATCGCACGATCATACCCGCTAAAACCACTTATCAAAAAGATGAGGCAAGGGGCGCTAAACCCTCCGGCACTTCTGGTGGCGACTACAACTGCAACACCGGCAAGGTCCAATGCTGCAACCAAGTCTCCAAGGCCAATGACTCCGTTATCTCCACAATTCTTGGCCTCCTTGGCATTGGCGGTGTTGCCGACGACGTCCTCGTCGGCCTCAAGTGCTCGCCCTTGAGCGTCGTCGGCCTCGGTTCTGGCAACAGCTGGTGCGTCTTGATTGACAGCTCTCTTCGAATTCCATGACGAACGCTCGTGCTGACGCTTCTGTTCCACAGCTCTCAGCGCCCCGTCTGCTGCGAGAACAACAGCGAAGGCGGTCTGATTTCCATTGGCTGCATCCCGAGTGCGTCCATTCCAACGATCTAGTGCTTTGCTGGCAGCTAACGTGTTCTGGGAAAAAATTTCAGTCACTCTCTAATGACCGGTCTATTCGCTCCGCAATGATCAGAGCTCCGCGCGTACGGGAGGGCCCAGCGATATCCTCACCCCCGTTTAATAGCTTTACCTGGACTTATATAGTAGCCTCCTTCGTGATCGGCTCTGTATGTACTCCGCCCTTCAAGTCCTAACCAACCTTGCCAAACTCTTTTCTCTCGCGCGCCTCCTGCGCGCTCTTTGGGATTCTGACGGCCTACATGACGGGATCTTGGATTATCTCTTGCCTTATACCCCATCGAACCTGGTAGACAAGCTGTGTGTATCCAGTGCTATAGTACCATCGACTAGACTTGAAGCTTCATCCACCAGGCGTCGACGTCGTCGGACCATATGCTCCCTATGCACTACGATACACGCAAGCAGCTTTTCAATCTTATTGGTGCGTCGAGTCTGTTCGAGGCTTTGGGCTCGAGCCTCGACGCCCGTGTTTACTGTACGTGTGTCATTCCAGTGCGATTCCGTCACCCGTGCAAAGAAAGGTCGAGAATGGTTTACGGTTTCAACTTTATGTACTGACTGAGCAGGTGAGATTCTGGACTTGGGATTTGTAGGTTGTTGGTGCTGATCCGATCGATCGCGTTTCTGTGGTGGCGTTTCGGACTGGTGGCTGTCTGGTGTCCGAATATGACACTGACAGCAGCCTGGCAAAGCTCCGCAGCCGCCTCCCCGCTCTGCGCTGTCTGATCGACAATTTTCGGATCATTTATCTCGCTTTGGCCACAGCGCTCAACCTCAACTCGCCTTCGCGATGCGCATAAGAAACCAACAAGAAGCCGTATGTTCTCCAGTTCATCTCGTAAGTTCGGTCGGCCTTTCTTCCTGCAATGTCCACGGATAGCGCCAAGAAGACAGAACATCGATTAGCTCATGTAGGAACTTGACAAATAGTATCTCTTACTAGTACCACTCAGCCAAAGGATCCGGACCTAAATATATACGTCAGTAGTCGCTCCAGACTCGGTCAGCACGGTACACTTATTGACTAGTACCATCGTAGACCTTCAGCGGGAGACAAAAGCCGACACTTGGTCTGAATTTGGGTCGCGCGGGGGCGTTGGAAGCACAGTCCTGGCACAGTATTACTAGTCTGAGGCAGCTGTCGCCGGGGCTTTTAGACGGGACAAATACTGGTTACGGTCACGTGTCTTAGGCCACGCGAAGGGATGTCGACGACGCGGTCTACCGCAGACTACCGGGTCTTGGTCTTTTGTGCAGAACGGCCACGAGGCTAAAAGGCTACTCCCTCCTTCCGCGGCATTCGACCTCGACGACATGTCCCAGCGGCCGCCGAACCTGCCTCGTACGAGAAGCGCGTGGAGTCTCGCATCGAGCCCAGCAGCCTCGCGTATCTCACGACGTTCTCCCAATTGTTTGCACAGTGCCCCCTCGCTGTTCCGAAGTCGCGATGCCCAATTGTTTTCGGCCTTCTCTGGCTTAAAGTTTAACTTACACCTTCGAGGAACCCACCACGATCCCCGCCTTTTTCCCACTTCCCCGTCCTCGCACCACGTCGTCAGCAAGACGTCCCCGAACCCACCGACGCTAAGTGCGTGCAACCCCCTTTTCATACCGTGTTCATCAGCTGGAGCCTTTCTAGATCCCACGATCCAATCACCGTTGCAGGTCTCCAATTGTCACCAAATTCCGACATGAAAACGAGCACGAATCGAGGCACCCCTACCCTCCCAGCTTCACCGTGGCGTACGCGCACTTACTTCACCCAACCCAGCTTGTAGACGCGGCCTCTCCTCGTCCAGCGACAACAGATGGTACTGGTGCAGCAGTTTCGCAGACCCGCGTGCGGGACGTCTACCTTTTTGTGGTGCGGCATGAGGACCGAAAACGGTACTAGTACTGCACTTAACACGCGTTTGCTGCCGTCGCTCACGCTACTCCACCTTCCTCCGGCCCCAGGCGTGCATATTTCCGGTGTACGCGAAGTAATCGCTCGGCTCTTCTAGGAACAGTACCCTGCTTCCCATGAACGAAGATAGATCTACGAACGGCCGAAAACGAGGCATGTGCGACACAGCGGACTCCTTCCACGGAGCTTGAAGTTGAAATCATCGTTCGTGGTGAGACCACCTGTGGAGCGTCTCCGCAGAGCGTTATTGTTTTGTGCCTCCAGCGCCGAGGGGCCATTTAAGCCGCCCTGGTTGCGTACGATGACAGACCGATCCACCAGCCCGGGGCGTCTACAGCTTGGCATCATCATGCATATGCCACAGCAGTCTCAGGTTCTCTCCTCTCCTTATGGTCTGTCTCAGCCCAGCTTGGGACGCCGTCTGTTCGCCTCCCTCACGAGTATATATACTCGGCCCTTAGCGAGCACGATTTTCAAGCTCTTCCCCCTCTACCACAGTCTCCCTTCGGCAGCGACCTCCGACAGCGACCTTCCCCAAGCACAGGTGGAGCCTGAAGTCCTCATGGCCGATATGTTGTTCAACGATGAGTTGTGAGTTTTTCCTCCCCCTTCCGCGGGTCTTGCGCGCGTTTCCTAAATCTCGCCTCAACAGCGCGAACATCATCGATGGGAAGAAAGAGACCTCCCCCACTACAGCGGACATCATCAACCCCGCGACCGAGGAGGTCTTCGCGCGTGTGCCCATCGCCACCCCCGCACAGCTCGACGCTGCGATCCTAGCCGCCGAACGTGCGTTCCCGGCATGGAGCGCGACGCCCTGGGAAGCACGGCAGGCAGCGCTCGCCCGGCTTGCAGACATCCTCGACCGGCACGCCGACCAGTTCGCACAGCTGCTCATGCGGGAGGTGGGCAAGGATCGCGCCAGCGCGTAAGTCGCCGTCCTCAGTGTTATGTTACTCCTTGCGTTCGAGTTGTGAAACCGGGGGAGCCACATGTTGACACAGCCGGGTTGCATTTGTATTTGCAGGGGGTTCGAGCTGAGCATCTCGTCGCCGTGGCTGCGCGGTGTCTCACAACAGAGGCTGGAAGACGAGGTTCGCACCGAGGCGTCTGGCCGCGTCTCAAAAATACGCTTCCGGCCGTTCGGAGTGGTACGTGCCAAGCACCCCCTTGCATATACTTATCTCGTGTGTACTCACGTGTGTGTGGCAGGTTGCAGGCATTTGTCCGTTTAAGTGAGACGTCCCTCCCCTCTCGTGCTTAAGGTTGTTTCTGCGAAGCTCGGAAGCTTACTTTTTGCGCCGCAGCTTCCCCCTGACGCTGTGCATCAACAAGTTCGCACAGGCGGTCCTCGCCGGCAACTGCATGATCCTCAAGGCGCCCCCTACTGCGCCCTGCGTCGTCCTCAAGTTCGTCGAGCTTGCGCAGACAGTCCTCCCCCCCGGTGTCCTTCAGGTCCTCAATGGCGGCAATGATCTGTCAGTGATTTTGAATAGCTTCCGCGGGTCATGGCATTTTGTTCGGATGCATGCTAACTTCTGTCCAGCGGCCAGTTGATGGTCAAGCATCCCCGCATTATGCGCGTATCTATGACGGGCTCTACCGCGGCAGGCAAATCCATCATGCGCTCGGCCGCGGACGAGCTCAAGAGCGTCACCCTCGAGCTTGGCGGTAACGACCCGGCGATCGTCCTCGACGACGTCGACGTGAAGCAGGTCGCACAGTATGTATTGCCGCTCGAACCACAGACTCGCTGCTTACCTCCCCCCCCTCCCAAAAATAGGGTGCTCTTCCTGGGTGCCTCGCACAATGCCGGCCAGGTCTGCTTCACGATGAAGCGCCTCTTCGTGCACGAAAGGATCTACGACGCAGTTAAGGCGGAACTTATCGCGATGGCGAAGGAGGTCAAGCTCGGGAACCCATTCGACCCGGATGTGACCATGGGCCCCGTGCAGAACAAGGCGCAATACGACAGGCTGCGGTGCGTTTATGGCGCCCCCCCCTCTGCCTGGGCATTCCCACCATTTCGGAACTGACATTTATGCGCAGGGGCCTTCTCGCCGACTGCGAGGAACACGGGTACAAGATCGCGTACCAGAGCGAAGTCCCGTCAGAAGGGGAGAAGGGCTACTTCATCCCCCTCACCATCCTCGACAACCCTCCCGACGAGTGCCGTGTGGTGCGCGAAGAGCGTGAGTGGAATCCTTTTCCACGTGTATTGTGTGCGCTTCGTGATCTCACCCTCGTTACAGAGTTCGGGCCGATCATCCCTCTCCTGAAGTGGAAAGACGACGACGAGGTCATCCGACGAGCCAGTACGTACCTCGTCAGCATGTCTAGTGGCGGGGGATGCTCAACGTTACCACCCTAGATGGAACCGAATTTGGCTTCACCTCGTCCGTGTGGGGCCGGGACATGGACCGCATCCAACGTATTGCCGATAAGTTGTACCATGGCATGGGTAAGGGAGCGTCTCCTTCCGCCACAACTCGCGCTAACCCCCTCTTCTCTGCGTCAGTTTGGATCAACGAGTGGGGAGCGGTCTCAGCTGACCATGTAAGTCTTCGTCCTTCGCGCTCATCCTGAGCCCCGTGACCTCGAGCTATTGGCTGATGGCCTTACCAATTTTACCTAGCCCATGAGCGGAACTAAGGTGGGTACTGAACTGCTCCCGCATTGACATGATGTTTCTGACCGCTCCATCTAACAGCATTCGGGTGTCGGTGTGGAATGCTCAAAACACGGCCTATCTTCGTGGACCTTCATCCAATCGTTCGTTGTCAGGAACGCTTGATATTTTTGCTCGGGGAATCCTGGGTAATCCGAATCTTTGCAGTGATAGATTTTAATTCCTGCATGTATTAGTACATTTTTGCACTTCACGGGCGCCGATAGGCCATAATGTACTGTATAGTATACGACGACTATGCCCATACCACGTCCACTGCCATTTGTTCTATCCAGGGACGCTCCCCGATTGACTGCAAACGGACTAACTTTTTATCGATGGCGCCAACTTACCTGCTCGTCTGGTGGATCTGCGGGAAGACATGAGTCATAAAAAGAAAGGTTCGTTTGCCTGGCGATCCTCGAGCGGTATTGGCCGACTGACGGTTTATCGCCCGGGTGCAGGTAGACGTACACACCCAACGTCGACTAGAGCTCCGAAAATCACGAGTATGCGATAACACCAAACAAGATATGCGTAGTCTATACATGCATGTGTCCGGAACATGACCAACGAGTAGTAGCATGAGCAAAAAGCAAAAAGCGTCCATTCCTCGCGCTGGCTAATCCTAAGTCTGAAACTGTACCACCGTCCTCCATCCCGCGCTCCTGAGACCTGCATAAAGGGGTGGGATGGCGAGCCTGGAACACTCTACATGGCCGCCGACCACAGGGGAACCCCCGGAGTTCTTTTCGCCGACCCGAATCGTGGCGCGTTGTGGCGTCGGCGGGCCTTCGGCTGGGATAGGGAATAACAGTGCGAGCGTCAGCGGACCATGGCGCAGAACAGGTCGACATTGCGGCAGATTAAGGAGGTGTCGTTAATTATACACGAGTGATTGTAGTGATCTATGATATACCGTGTATGCAAGGCATGGGAATCGTGGATGTCGTGGTCGTGACCCGTCGTAAGGGTGTAGGCCATAGTAGTGTCGCTGTCGCGTGGTTTTGTCATGAGCGCCTTGCATATCTGGACGCGCTGCGAATGCGTTCGCCGTACTTCCACAGAAAAAGTGGCCTAGACATATGTGCGCGATAAGTTTCTGTCGCAGGAAATATAATAGAGAAGAAAGGGGGTATGGACGTACGTGGGGATGCCGACTGCGATGGCAAAGCAGGCGAGGATGGTATCGCCCTTTCCGTAGCCGAGGGCGTTGTACATCGCGGGCGCGAATAACGGGAAACCAAACCCGGCCAACGACCGCAGGAATGTTACCGCAGCCAGAGCTAGAGATATAAACTGAGACCATTGATGTATACGAGTATCTGGGGAGACCCAACATACCAGAAGCAGCATGGAGTGTGAACGCGTCAATGACGTACGTCTGAATGCCCTGGAAGTTTAGGATTATGCCAGCGCCGACAAGTGCGATGCCGATGTCAGGCGCAATCCAGGGGATGTCTGCCCTCGCCGTCCAGCCAGTGATGAAAAGCCCGATAGGGAGCAGGAAGGTCCCAGGAATCACAGACGCTGCATATGAGACGCATTGGTCGATTTCATAAACAGAGGCAAATGCAAGATGGGAGAGAGTGACGCACGTAAACGGTACTCGGGCTTGCCCTCGCCGCCGTTCTTTTCCTTAAAGTACCTGTACATCCTGTCAAGCATCCGCGCGTTGATCTGCGATGCGCCCGTAAGACCGACGCCGAGCGCGAGGTAGTGCAGGCCGGCGATGCCAACCGGCTGGTGGTAGGTATCCCCGAAGATGGTCGGCATCGTTGTGAGGAAAACTGATGGGGGGTTAGTAACTGTTGATACTGTTTGCATGTACGCAACGCTTACGGTACATGGTCCCGTAGATGAACGCCATGTAAATGCCCATGAGCTGGATAATCGGCTCGCGCACGAAGAGTGCAAATGGACGAGTGAGTGCTTTGGTGACGATGACGCGCCAGTGCCGGTCTGCATTGTCGTAGATTGTACGAATCTCCCGAATAGTGCCTTTCTCCGAGTCCATGGTCTTGCGGATGTTGTTCGCTTTGCGCTCTAAGAGAATGGGTGCAAAGGCTGTACACCAATACGACATAAGCATTCCGTGTCAACAACAAGGCTAACAACTACGCACTTTCTTGCAAGAAAAAGATTCCGAGGACTTGAATCATTGCGTCGATGATGGATGTTGACCAGAAGACCCACCGCCATGTTGATCTTTGTGCAATCCAGGCCCCGCAGGTAGGTCCAAGGACAGGGCCCAGAAGAGGTGCCAATGAGTAGACGGCGATGGCCTGTCCTCTTTCTTCTGGTTTCCAAACGTCACCAAGCACGCCACCGCCGATCTGTGTAGCATACAGCCGGTCAGTTTGCCGGATATGGCCTAGGTTGGCGGTGACAGCCCAAATTGCCGGAAAGAGTTACTCACGGACAGTGGTGCACTGCCACCAAGCCCAGCCAAGATTCGGAAGGCGATCAGCTCGCCTTCGTTCTTGGCGAATCCACACCCCAGGTTCCAGGCTGGTTAATGCAGTAAGTAGCAGCCCTGTGAGCTTGTAGACTAAAACGTACCAAGGTACCAGAGGTTAGCTAATTGAAGAACCCGAGAGCGACCGTAAAGCTCGCTCAGAGGGCCCAGAATGAGGGGGCCAAAGGCTACAAAGCGATGAGGGTGAGTTCGGGCCACCAGCACCACAGTGACACATATAGTCACCATAGGCAGCCACAAAAACGGAAGTAAACAACGCGATGATGGCGGAACTTGTGACGCCAAAATCTCCGGCGATTTGTTCACTTGCGGGGGCCATCATGGAAGAGGAAACGGGGCTGATGAACGTGAAGGCCGAGACGATGACGGTGGCAGCCCATTTGCGCGAGAAATTCCAACTGCAGATGGAAGACAGCGGTTACGGCCACAAAGATCAGAATCTGTGGGTGCGAAAGATGACACGGTAAATGACGTACTTCTTGGGGTTCTCGGGATCATCGGGACCTTCCCAATTGACGACCAATACACCATCCTCGAGCTCGGCGTTTCCGCGCGCGTTGGTGGACACCTTCTCGCTCAACTTCTGCGACTTGGGATCCGTGTCTGTATCCATGTTCACCGCGTCTGGTGTTTCGTGCACGGTGGGAGATGTCGTTGATGAGGCTGAAGAGGGTGGAAGCTTTGGTGACATGGTCTACACCTCCGAGTCGTTCAGGACTCAAGGCTAGCAATTGTGGAGCGTGGTTGGAGGGAGGCAAGGGTATATGAAGAGGTCGCGGTGCCGATGCGAACGGCATCATGGGTCAGCGTGTGCGCGTACATCGACAACTCACAGTGTTTGCCGTTGAGTTCTCCGCTCGGCTTTGGGTCTGTTCTCTTCTTTGCCCCAGCTCGACCGAATCCCCGATTCCCACCACCACTCCTCTTGCCTCTTCGGGACATCCTTCACCCTCGTCGGCATTTCGGACCCTTGTCCGACGCCCAATCTCCGCGTGTTTGCTGACCAATTGTGATGTCATGTGAGATCCGGATCCTCGCACTTCTCACCTGCACAGCCACTTTTGAAATCCCGACCCACCAGAGGATCACCTTCGGACTCCTTACCATCCTGCAATAATACCTTCGGAGCTGCAGATTTATGTACAAAATAAGCTTTAGGACACGAATATCTGCATCCGAGCGATCACACGGCATGAGAACGAGTTCGCCGAGCACAAAGTTTGCCGTCAGGAGGGAGCTACTGTTAGTACGTGGCTGTTAGAGTGGAGCAAAAGCCCACTCAGATTCTCGGCTCCGCACAGTTATGGTCTCAATGGCCGTTGTAACCGCGTGGAACCATATAGTCTTCAACCGGCGATCTTACTAACCTCATTTTGCGGAGCTCTGGGTGGCGAGTACACTGGCTAGAGAGGCCTAGGAGTAGCAACATTACGGCCAAGGCTTCACTACGGATGGGAGCCAGACTTGAGGACCGCTCGAAACTCAAGTATCAGATTCACCTGACCTGCGGCGATCGCTTATACACGGACCATCCACACGTAAGTAGCTGCACCGCAGGGAAGTTGTTCGGGCGCGAGCATTACTATCTCCCCCGAGCGCGAAGGGAGTTGGGGTGATCACCAAACCCGCAAATGGCGCCCTCCGGAAAATGCGGCTTCTGGCCAGATACCTCATGCTGCATGGCCGATCAACCGTAAGTTACGAAGTTAGCGGTGTTCTGGGTCGACCGAGTACACCAACTTCCATTCTGGGTACTCCTAGCCGGCGGCCGGCGGTATCCAATATGGCAACAGGACGAGCTTAAGCTTGTATACTAGAGGAAAGATATTCAATTGGGCGGCCAATTTCAAGGGCCCGAGCAGCCGAAATCGACGGGACTATCGGCTTGAAGTATGCGCAGCACAAACCCAAGACAGAGCCGTGTCCTACACTCTTGAGTTATCCCCGATCTGCACAGTCGTCACTACTGGGATCGAGCAGCCCGAGGAAGCCATAGGACCAAAGTTGAATAGCATCGGATTCCGTTCCCGAGAAGCTCGCGAGGTCTGCCACGCTGAACGTGTTCGTCGCGTTGTCAAAGGAGTAAGACCAGACCTCCGAGTAGATCTCTGTGTGCAGTTATTAGCACCAATCATGAGCACAATTATATGAGGACGCACCGTCTTCCGCTCCGCGGATAGAAGTCCATAGACGCGTCTGCGCGTCACGCAGGGACTGCACGAAGGCGGTGTCCGAGCACCACTCAGGGGTTTGGGAGGGCGGGGTGTTTGTATCGACAGTGGTCACATTGTCCTGAGAGCAGAATCCGAGCTGCCGCGCAAGACCACTGGCCATAAGGCCCTGCTGGAACGACCTATAGGCCGTGCAGCGCGGCGATAAGTAGGGGGCCCAGGTGCGGGTGGAACTCAACCAGAAGCCCTCACCAAACGACGGTGCCGTGATACGCTGCGCGGTTCAGAACGCCGATCAGCGACGTGTCTGAATCATAAGCCGGGTTTGCGACGACCATGCCAATGTTCGTCAACAACCCTTCGCGAAAGTCGAAGTGTTAGCGCTGCGGAGGTGAAGGGTAGAGTCTCAAGAACCTACCTCTTGGATATGGCTGCAGGGCGTCGACAACGTGCTGCAGGAAGACCCGCGACACGTTTGCGCCATACACCAGATTGAAGCTGAGATCAGAGTTCAGCACCTCCACGGGGGTCCCGTCCTTCTTCAGCGACAACGCATAGAACGAGACGTTCGCCGTCGTCGTATTCGACGTCGAGTTCAGGAGCGCCGTGCTGAGGCCCGCCACGGAGACGAAGTTCTTCAACCGCGCCTCTGCGTTGGTGCTGTTCACAGTGACGTCGAATAAGGCTGGAGCCTGCGCCTCCCAAACGCTCGCAACGGCAGCGACCTCGCTGGCGTTGAGCCTTGCGAAGTCCAGCACGCCCGCCTCGAGCAGGTGTTGCGTCGCGCGCAGGGAGGCGGGGACGAGCGCGGTGTTCACGTCGAAGGGGTAGAAGCCATGGCCCAGCCCTTGGTTGCTGTCGCGCCAGTTCCCGGCGGACTGGCCGGGCCGGAGGCCGATCAGGTTGGATGCCTTGGGCGACTGGGAGAAAGGGATCGCGCGCTGCAGGTTGTAATGGATCGTCCTGTTCAGGATTTCCGCGTATGTGCCGTTTTGAAGGAGGGCAGTCTTTTTGAAGAACCGGGCGGTGCGCTTCTTGCCCTGGGGTAGCTCGAGGAAATAGTGGCTGAGGGCAGGGAGGAGCAAGAGGTCTGAGACCTGCGTAAGCGTAACGCTGCGGAGACAGCTAGGGAAACATACCAGTGTCGATCATCTAGGAGAGAGGTTAGGTCGACATGGAATAAAACGTTGAAGGTTGAACATGCCTTGTAATCGTAGTATGGCTGATTCCCCAGCTCTGGATGGCCATTGCCCATGTTGACCTAAAGCGTGTCACGTTAACGACGTTAACGGTGTAATTCTGCATGACTTGACGGAATGACTCACCAAGGACGCATAGTCACCTATTGCATTATTCAGTAACTATAGCGAACAGAAGATTGATGGCACTCACCAATCGTTTCTTCATGACAAAACGCACCCGTAGAATTTGCCCTCTCGATGACTGCGCCCAATGCCGACTCGATGGCCTCCGAGGTGAGAGTCGGCATCAACAGTCGGAGCGCAATCAATGAATCGCGTCCGAAATACTAACGGTAGTACGCACATCAGCATGTCAACATTCATTCAGGGCCAGCGAACACACCGTAAGGAAACGCCATCCACCAGCAGTAAACTTGTCCACATACGTCAAGAACGAGACTTGCTGAGCGGCCACGTTCGTCCCGTCCGCCAAGCCCTGCAACGCTGTTTCCAACGCTCGCGTTCCGTCCCTCTCGTTTTCGGGCAAGAAGAGCGCCTGGGTATCCAATCCTGTCAAGCTCGTCTCGTTGGTCACCACCGTCACCCTCAACGTCCTCGCCGAAGCCTCTGCGTCAGCTGCAGATGGAACGACGATGTCGACTGCAGGAGGATTCCGCGTGTCGTTTTTCGCCGGGGTAACGACAAGTCGAGCCGAACTCTCCGCCGGGACCGTCAGGTAGACGTCCGCTCCTTTGTAGAGGGACGAGGTGGGAGAGGTCGTGTTGATCCATTGGCGGTGGAGGCGGACCGAGGTGTCGTTATATTCGCCAAGGGTGTAGTTGAAGACGCTATGTATCGTGCGACCCTCCACATAGTCTGGGGCAGTTCGCAACCCGTTAATCAACTCTACTTAGATGAAACAAAAAGCGGCACGTACCTCGCATGGCACGTACAGCGCCTATGACTGCAACACCAAGTGTCGCGTTCCCGTCGAAAGCAAGGTCGGCCTGAATACCGGCGTTGAAGTAGTCCGCAGTTGCGCTCTTAAACGAACCATCCACCAGGGTGACACCGAGCGGATTTGAAGTCGATGGCAAGAAATACACTAGAGCACCGGAGTTTCCAGCCGGGAGCGCGACGACAAGTCTTCTGGCCTTGTTGGTATTGTTGGGACTGCTCAACAGTAATTGCGCACTCGTCAAATTGTCCCTGAGGAAGTAATTGTTGTTTCCCCCAGAAAGCACATCGAACGACAAGCTGGGGGTCGAGTTGACGGTAATCCGTGCCGACGCAGCACAGCATATCTGCAACAGAGTCAGCAACATGGGTAGCCGGGGCGAAGGCATGTCGGTTTTAGTCGGGGTTTAGGCGTGCGCGTGAGGGTTGGACAGAGGGTCCATGGGTCCATGGAGGGGAACCTAAAGCTTAAATACGTCGAACTGGAGGGCCGTTACCGTCATCAATAGGTCAGGTGTCCTCAGTGCAAGATGCCGGGAGGAAAGAACCAAGGCGAGCATATGATGACTTGCCATTTTGTGACTTTTGCGCACTGCCTGACACGAGGTCGAAACTGATGTCGAGGGCCACCAGACAGCGCCTTTTCTCAGACATCTACGGAGTTGCAATTGGGAGAATGCTTGGGAGGATGCTACTGTACCAACCTGATCCATCGGATGTCCATTCCAGCCCACTCTAGTCAGTGTGCAGTGAGAGACAGCGTGGTGTCAATCGTCTCTTTTTCGTGATGATGAGCACGTTCCCCAAACCATCACTGTGGCAGACTCCTGTATCGCGTACGAAATGCAGTCGTTAAACAACGCTCTTTAGCCTACACCAACACATTGAATATAGAATACAGCACCTGATAGAGTTGCCATTCAACCCCCGCCGGTACAAACAGCGGGATCCCCGAGGAGGTTATCATTGTCTCGGACCCCTCCGAAGCCTCCGGAATGAAAGGCCTTCTTCGAGGCTGATTTGATGGCGAGAGAACTGCCTTGCGCAAAAAAAGGTCGAGTGCGTTCGCGTCCTTCGTCCTCTGCTTCTAGCATGCCCCAAATCTGTGATGTTCTGTGTGCTTGAGGAACGAACAGCATGTAAGTAAATCTACAAGTAACCACCGACTGCCGGACATAGTTATCCTGAGGACAGCGAGAGAGTTCGGGCAGACAAACGAGAGAAATCGATCGAACTCAGCGTGACCAACTACGAAACAAAACGTTGAAGTATACGATGGTTCAACGTCCAACGTTCAACGATGGATGTTGGCAAGATGACGTTCAACGTGCGTCCCGATCCCCGGGCGTGCCACGGGACATTGCCAGCTAGCGCGGGGCAATGGGCGGCAACGAGGTCACTACCCGAAACGACGTCGAGCTCCACGTGCACGTCGCCAAGCCACCTCCCCATGTGCAGCTCCCGCTAGGACGACGTTCACATAAGTATACTTGTTACTGTATCCCCTTGTTATTCCCGTCTCTCTTGATATCTCGGGCATCTAGAAACTCCGGGCGGGCATCGTGAGTACCGCTGCCTCACATCTCTATCCTCTATCCTCGCGCTGGCTCTAACCTCGAGCTTGACCAGACGATGCCGTTTGTAGCAGACGCCCTCACGGCGACATACAAGGGTATTCCGCCCTCCTTCCAATGGCCAGTCAAGTTCTGCTTTTATAACTCCCTCATCGCCTTTGTCCTCGGTGCCGCGACGGGCAACGTTTCCCAGGTCGACAGGGTGTGGACCTTCCTCCCCACCATCTACGCCGCGTACTATGCCCTCTTGCCCCTCTGGCCAAGCAAGTCTCCCCTCCCGCTCTACCCATTCGTGCCGGAGACCGCGCACCCCGATGTCATTCGCAACTATAGTCCCCGCGCATTGCTCATGTTTGGCCTCATCGTAAGTCTCCCATTGATTGTTGTCTTAGACCCTCTGGCTCATATTCCTGCTAGTTTGTATGGATGTGTCGGTACGCATCTGACCTTTACGACACAAATTGAACTCTGAACGATCATCCGTAGCCTTACATTCAACACTTGGAGACGTGGCTTGTTCAACTTGTGAGTAATTTTTCAGTCTATTGAATGTGATGGTTTCGAGGGTGGGCCTACTTGAAGTGTGTCGTTTGTCTGATCAAATAAAACACTGACGTATCGCGGCCTGTAGGAAAGACGAAGATTACCGTTGGGAGATCCTCCGCGGCAAGATGCCTCCATGGCTCTTCCAGATGTTCAACCTCGTCTTTATCGCTTTCATGCAGAACGTTATCCTCTTCGTCATCGCCGTTCCCGTACAAATCGCGGCGATGCAGCAGCCCACTGGGCTCGGCACCTCCGATTGCGTCCTCGCTGTCCTAGCCTTGCTTGACGTCGCCATGGAATTCGTCGCAGACAACCAGCAATATGCATTCCAGACGTTCAAGCACACCGGAAAGAAGGACGAATGGCCAGGTGCTCATATTGCCTGGACGAAGACTGATCTGAAGCGCGGTTTCATCACTCGCGGACTGTGGGCCTGGTCACGCCACCCGAACTTTTTCTGTGAACAAACGTTCTGGGTACGTTCGCACCACCACTCGCGCTGCTCTCCCACAATCTACTGATTGATTTGTGAACTAGGTACTCATTAATTTCTTCCCCTTGGTGGCACCCGAGTACCCCGGCTATGCGCCGCCGCTCCCTCTTGGCGCTGGGACGTCCCTCGAGTCTCTCTTTCCCATCATCCCTGGCCTGGTCATCTGCTCGCTCTTCTTCTCTTCGACGAAGTTTACAGAGAGCATCACCGCGGCCAAGTACCCTGAATACAAGTCTTACCAGCAGCGCGTCTCGATGTTCGTGCCATTCCTCACGCCGGTCTGGGGCCTCTACCTCACGTTACTCGGCAAGAAAGCGGAAGTTGACATGGTCGTGTACGGGCAGGATGTTGCGCTAGATGAGAAGAAGAAGGCGTAGTGAGTTCGGTTTTGTGGACACATGGACTGATGTTTGTATTTCTTGGCAGTTCTCGTTGTGGTCGCACTCGTGTACCAATACGATACATTCTCATATTGAAGGGCTTTTCAAACCGTCCACCGCGCTGTTCTCGAATCTCCCTACCGCCGTGTCCTGGCTGCTCGTGGTGCTTGCTGAGCGCCAAGCTCTTGGCTCGGATGTCAACCTCCTCCTGAATCTCTGGTCTCGATATCAATGAGGATACATCCAAAGGTCGCAAGGCCGTCGGCCATCCCTCACCTACACTTGCTTCACACCACTTCCCATACCCTCTGTCACTTGCTCCACCGCTTGTTCCTAAGCTGCTGCTTGTTCATCATGTCTTCTACTCCCCCCTGCACCGTCATCATCCACGTCGCTGGCGACGTCTCTCCCCCCACCTCTCCGACGCTCTCCTCCTCCAACCTCCCTTCCCTCTCCCCCAAGACCCCCGCGCGCAACTTCCTTCGCCCTCCTGGCCCCCGCCCTTTCTACGGTCGCCGCCGCCCGAGCCTCAACGACTACTACCCTCACTTCCGCCCTTCGTGGAAAGTGGCCGACGGCTCCGACCCGGGCTCCGGCAAGCTCACCCTCGTGCCCATCGACTCGCTTGACCTCGACCCCGACTTCGCTCCCGACCAGCCTTGGCACAAGCGGTGGAAGGCCAAGTCCAAGGCGCAGCGCAAGACCCGCGGGAAGTTCTCGGGCCGCGTCCTGTTTTGCGGCGCGGTCGTCGCGATCGTCGTGCTCCGCGGGCTCGTGTTCCTCGTCGAGCTTGCTTGCTTACCGCTTGCGTTGCAGAGCTCGTCCCAGATCGTATAGGTTATGTTTTATCGCCATTGTGCTCGAGTCAAGACTGCAACGACATGGTCATCGCCTAGAACTACAAGGACAACGCGCGGCCCCCCTCTTCTCTAGCTTCAAGTTCAAGTGCTCGGGCGATCATCGGTGCTGGCACCTCGGACGCTGCCTCGGACATTGGACACGGTGTTGTTGGCTCGTTTCTCTGCGGACATCTCCCTTCTCACGTTCTGTTCCAGGGTGAAGGACTAGGACTTCTGGCGTTCGGACTTGGCTCTTTAGTGTAGATAGATATGTGTTTGGCGGGGTGCGAGGGGGTGGCTCCCTCTCTGTGCTTCTGTCTCGGTCGGGCGGACGGTGGAGGAGGGTGCGGTAGCGTGGGGAAGTGGGAGGGGGCGGGGTCGGTGGGCCAGGAGGACGGGGCCACGTGGGGTTGGCGCGGGGGGTGGCTGGTCGGGCGGTGAGGGGAGTCGAGAAAGGAGTGTTGGTCGGGCGGGAAGGGGGAGGCGCTCGGGCGGGAAGGGGGCAGCGGAAGGGCCGGTGTAGGGAGATGGAGTATTGGGCCGAGGGGGTAGGGTGGATGTCGGGCAGGAAGGGATCCGGCGGAGTAGGAGGTGTTGGTAGAAGGGTGGGTAGGCGGGTAGGCGGGTAGGTGGGTAGGTGGGCCGGAGGAGGCTTGGGCGGTAGAAGGGGAGAAGGGCTGACGGGCGTGAGGAGGGTTTGGCGGGGTAGGTGGTCCCCCGTACCACCCATACCAGATAAGCAGCGTACGTTATCCTGCGGGAATGAGATACTAATATATACAGGGGTGAGATTCGCTGCAGGCGTTGGAATGGATAGAAGTAAAGATGCCGCTGCCCAATACTGACAAGATTGTCAGGGCATGGATGGTTATTTTCAACCCACCGGCAGGTAAATAAATATTAGTTTCCACGCCTTGAATATCTGGGTATCAGAGTAGCGTAGTTTAGAGACACCTAGTCAGGGCAACGGGAGAGCATTCAACTAGTCATAACCTCCAATTTGGATGCCTTGCGATGTGTATATCATCATGATAGTTCATAATCATCTTTACATCATTCTGTCATGTATGTAGATATGTCATGAAACCATCGCTAGCCTGGGTTCAATTCCATCCTTTTTCAGCATCATCGCTTCCTGTGCGAGCGACTTCTTCGATAAACCCAGCACTCATGGATACCACGCCTTGGGAAAGCGTCACCCTGCTCGAACTGCTCGTAGTGCTGCCTTGTGTGCTATCCACGGTAATGGTGCCATTCATGGAGGTGTCTGTGCGCGTTCCAATCGACGTCGTGCCGAGGCGAGTACGACCCGAGATCGGCCTGCGCACAAACTTGGGCTCTGAATATGGCAGCGCCGTCTCATCGACTCCCGATTCCTTCCGGACAAGGGACAGGATATTGATAAGAACACGCGTACCCGACATGCACGGAACGCTTTCAAGGCGACATGAGCTCGGTGCGGAGAATGACAGTGCAGTCAGCGGACTTACACGTCGAGGAAGCCACTGAAGAGTATCTGGAATGTTGCGTTACCGAATCGGAACATGAACAGATTCAACAGGAAGACCACTGGAGCTTATACATCAGCTGGATTTGTTTCACTCGTGCGTTGGAGGACTCGCTCACCAGATACACTTCAAGATCATTGTGAAGCGTTAGTTTTGCACATCGTTCCCTCGAAACTGAGTTAAACCTACGCCAAGTAATAGATAACCCCATCCCGCACTATGTAGCAAAGCATCAGTTGACTTTCGTTCGCGAAGCTGAGCATAATACTTACGAAACAACGTTATCAGCGCGGATCTTGCAAATTCATGTCTGAACCGCATCGTTTGGTGTACCGTCAAGATGCAAAGTATTGACGTCTAGGATACTCGATCAGTTAGTAGCAGGCAAATAGAGAAGTCATTCCAGATACTCGCCGTAACATTGCCTATGATGAAGGTTCCGAAAAGGGAAGTGGGAACTGGATGGTGGAACAATGGTGAGCACACAAAGTAGAGATTCCTCTGCACATCGTTACTCACCCGTTGCGAAATGTCCCGTGGCGGAAGCGCCTCTCGTAGAGGACGAGATATAGTCATGACATCCGGTAGCTACGCTTCCTAGTCTAGGAAAGTATAGAATGTAAATGTGACAATTCGAATAAATGAAAAGCCATAGTCAGTTTACCCAGGAACTCCAACCACTATTGCCAGATGTACAATGAGTTTGGGTACGCATCGACATCCGCATGAGGACTCACGATCTATATGGAGCAGCCCCTTCATCAAGAGGACGATGCTAGATGGAATTAATAAATACCAGTTCCATCCGAGTCATAGCAACAGCAATATCTCCTCCCACCTAACTCCGATGGATACTATACCCGACAGGATCGTCAGCTAATGCTTTGTGTGTCGAATACACCAGTGCAACTGACCTGTATACATAGCGGCAAGAAAAAGGAGGAGCTTTCGTGATCGCTTGTACAATATCCACACCCTAGATACATGGAACCGTCACACAGACATGTAAAATCCAAGTCTCTGATACGCACCTTAGAGCAAACACGAACTCTACCGACCACCACATAACATTGGGCTCCACAATCTGAAATTTGGTTGCTACATCACAGCTGCGCGGAAGTTAAGATTATGAGCCGACCTTAACGGCCTCGGGAAATGACATACAACTGCTCATCGTCAGAGGGTTGTGGCCGGCGATGAAGAAAATCGACCACTCACCGTGGGCGAAGGGTCGGCGATCAAGTACATGCCGCTAATGAAAGCATGGATGGCAATGCCGGAGTATCGTATCTAGTGAAAATGTTCGGGGGGTTAGACACCTTAATATCTCTACCCTATGCTGCCCTACCCATAACTGGCAACAGAGTAAGCATCGATTGCACACACGGGTGGTGCTGATTGACCCACAAACAACAGTCTACTCAGTCGCGCCTTCGACATCCAAATCACGTCGACCTTAAAAAGGATGGTGAGATCAATGAAAGGCGCGATGAGAGGCTAGGGACACACCTCGTCTCCGAACGTCAGTTGCCAGTCGTATCTAGGCCATGTATTGAGTTAATTCAAAAATGAGCATTTACTTAGGTACGGCCCACTCACATGAGCAGGGCGAGGGAAGCGACTATATGTGCCGTTAAATAATCGTCAGCCTATAATTCGGACGCAACAGAAGCGCACACACCATTCGAATAAACCGAGACTCGCAAGTTCCAAAGTTGTTGGAAGAACTCTGAAAAAATGTCAGCCATACTATCGTCCGGACTCCTTAAAGCAAGCTCTACCGTCTCTGAGAGCCTGCAAGACCCTCCGCTGAGACCTTTATACCGAGAGAAACCATCCCGAAGCAAGATTGATAGCACCGGTGTTTGCACCGGCCTTTCAAGGGGGCTACACAACGAAGCGTGTAGGATGTACTAATGGCGCCGTTGAGAAGATCTGGCCCACGAGGAACGAGGCTTCGGGCCCTGGACGTGCGCCGTGGCGTCAAGACCAACCGGGATGGTTCAGAGTAAAATAAGGAGTCGAGCAGCTCCCCAAGTGGCCCACCAGTTGCTCGCTAGACTAACAAGATCGTTGCGCTTTTAGCAATATGGTTGTCTCCTACGACCATGGTCACAAAAGGAATCTGCAAGCATACGACGAGGAAGGTTAGCTTCCGCCGCTGGGTTGGTCATATCCCACGATATACAGATCCACGCACCGCAATGGATCGTCCGAGTCTCGAGCTGACGTCGGGGGTTATAAACCTGTCTGCCAATTATACTCCACACGCATCCGCTCGGGCGTCGTGGCCAACTGAGAACAAGCCGAACCAACTTGCCGGGCACTGGTGGATGGGGGAAGCACAACTCGGATCCGTCGGCAGGCACCGACGCCTTTTCATTTGGGGGCAAACCCATGGCAGGCTTCCGTGTCCAGATTCCAACAAAGACTTGAAGCCCAGCCCGGCACGGAAGACGGCGTCTTCCCACCCGTCCAGAGTTCGAGGTCGGAGCGGAGTGTATGCGCGGGTTGAGCGGCCACCCACAAGTTCGAGAATAGCGAGGGCCCGAGGAAGGACCCGCAAGCCGCGAGAACGTGATTCAATGGAGGCAGCCAGTAACTGGGTCCGCAGTCGGCTTGTTCCATGGACCGGCCAAAGCATAAAATCCCGTTGTTCGGGGAAGGCTTAACCTAAGTTGACAGTAATTTAGGGGCACCACGCTGCTGGTCCACCGTGACGACGCAGCAGCCATAATGCCTTCGCTCGACATGTCCGGAGATTCAAGCGATGGATGGCATACGCACAGGGGTACTTCAATAAGACAGACCTGGAGGCTGGAAAATGCTCGTCAGTTGATCCTGCTTAATGGTCTGTCTGACGGCGGCCCACCTAAGTAGGAGATGAAAACGCATTCCGAGCACAAGAAACCGTTCCTACTGCACCCAGCGGGGGCACAGCCATGAAGATTTTGAGTGTACGTAGCATATGGGTGGTGGACGTCGACCAAGAACAAGACGGGAGAACCGCATACATAAGTAGATAAACGCTCGTCCGAGCGCGCGCACGCCGACATCTCGTCGCAGTCACCGCCCTTCCCAGCTTCGTCGACGTCGAAAGCGGAGGGGCCGCGTTCTGAAGCTAAAATTGAAGGCTCGGGAACTATGCACTCATGCTCCAGCCTCGAGCTTCAATAGGCAAATAGACATGCCGAGCTCGCCCGACATCTCATCTCATTCACCATTCAAAGGCGGACAGCTGCAACTCGCGAGGACTTGCGTTGTAGCCACCGGCGGAAGCGACGGGTACCGGGCCAATACTGGTCGATGACGTGCGTGCCAATGGCCGCGCATGTAAGTAAGACTGTTCTCCGACGAACGCAACCTTGAAGCTTGACGTGTAAAACCTATGCTGATGACCACGGAGCGGGGACTCGGGAGCAGACGAGGTCCGTCAACCGGAGCATACGGAAGGGGCGACATGCAATCTCACGCGACGTCGAGATAATGTCAGAGGGTGGAAAGCAGAATTGACAGAGAAGGTAAGACTCCAGGTAACGACAGAAACGCACTGGCTTGCGAATCAGCACCCACGAATGGCACCAGCAGCATCTAGAGACAGGATGATAAGGTTGAGGATGTGTTAATGGAGACGTCGGCGGTCAGATGAGATATGAGAGTGAAGAAAACAGGAAGAGAGACGCAGAGACGATTACATAAAAACAGAAGAGCAGATCGATGAGATGATAATCCGAGACCAGAAAATGCTACGAGTGAGTGAACGGGAAGGCATATGGGGGAGGAGGTGGTGAGGTAACGCAGGGAAGCAGGGAGATGGGGGGGCGGAGGAAATGGGGGTGTGGGAGATTTACAAAACGATGCATCCGCCACAGCATCCGCCCGCACCGTCGTCCGGGTGCTGGTTCCCTGAGTACACGCCGGGGGCACTGGGTGCACTTGTCTGCACACCGGGGCGGCCAGTCTGCTGCTCCTGGGAGGGTGTCAGCACGGGTCGCTAGGAGACAGGGACTGGAAAGACAACGGACCTTGTTGTACTTGCGGATTTCGCGGACGAGCTGACTGAACGCCTCATCGACGTTGATCCGCTGCTTCGCTGAAGTTTCAATGAACTTGCAGCCGAAGTGCTTCGCAAGATCGCGACCCTCTGCATGAGGACAGGCAAAATCAGCCAAGGATTCCGAAATATCAAGGATTGCGGGGTACTGACCATTCATTCCCACCTGCCGCTCGTATTCCAGATCGCTCTTGTTGGCAACGACGATAACTGGGAACGAGTCCTGGTCCTTCACACGCAGAATTTGTTGGTGGAAGGTGCTAATTTCCTCAAACGAATTGCGGGATGTGATGGAGTAGACCAGGAGGAACCCTTCTCCCGTGCGCATGTATTGTTCGCGCATAGCACTGAGTCCACCCGCATGAGCTTGAGTTTACCAAGGATAGGGCGGGAGACGCACCCGTATTCTTCTTGACCGGCAGTATCCAGGACATCGAGAAGAGCGACCTCGTCGTCAATCACACATTGTTTCCGGTACGAGTCTGCAGGGCCAATAAATTGTATGAGTATATCGGGAGGAGATACAGCAAGGGTCCAGATATCGGCCACGCCTCAACCGTTGACCCGGAGGGAAGCGAGAGCCGACGCGATTGACAACGAAGCACTCACCCTCAATGGTTGGGTCGTACTCGTCAACGAAGTGGCTTTGAATAAATTGGATAGTAAGGGCAGACTTGCCGACACCTGAGGGCCGAGGTCAGGGCCAGGTACAGGGTTAGAGGGGAGGCTGAGGGCGTACCACCACCGCCGACAACAACAAGCTTGTATTCCCTCAAAAACTGAGACTGTTATGGCTGTAACGTCAGCATGGCACTGAGAGCAGGGTGGGGGAACGCACCCTAGACATGGCTAGAAAAGCAAGATAACGGGGAGAAGGGTTATGTGGGGCGTGACACTGAATATAAGGGGAGGGAGGTGATCCGTCGAAGGAGGACGAGGGACAGAGAGCGGGAGACGCCCTCTTCTCTCTCTCGGCAGAGATACAAATACGCCCAAACACGCGCCCTGATCCCGCGGGCGCCTCCCGCCTATCGGTTGATCCCAGATTCGATCCGGCTCGGACACGCCCTCCTCCTCGACATTGCATATGTCTCCCTCCAAACTCTCCTCTCTCGTGTCTCGTCCCCCTGCTTGGCATATCCATTTGTCACGAGAACAACATCCTCCGAATCTTGCAGCACTGCCCGTTATTCCGTCAGTTTCATAGCCCTGCTTCAGCTCACCTTAGCCATTGCATAGACTCCGGGCGTTCATGATGCCAACACCTCGGAGTCAGATGGAACTTGCCTTCTCCGGCATACTCTACCCCTTCTCGAGCTCGATACTTCCGATATCTGCCTAACAGCCTTCGGAAGTTCTCGATGACCAGCAAACCTGGGAACCTTCCGTGGGCTGCTTGTATTCGGAACCCAAGGACCTGTCGTCCCCAAGTGCGCGCAGGCACAGGTCAAACTAGAAGAAAGAGGGCGGCAACCATATAGCGGGCTGTACGGTGCCCATCATCTCTATCACTGACCGCCTTGACGTCCCCTCTTCCGACGCGTCACAAGGCTGGTACGTGAGTCGCGGTGTTAAATACAGTGCTCATGGTGTTTTGTCCTCGCGCTCTTGCTGCCCCCGAATAGCCTCGGAGGCCATGACGCATTGCGCTTGATGCATGCACCATAAGTCTGGGATCCCCCGGTTAACGGACTTGATCTCAACAACATGCGGAGCCATGAACTGGACGTTTAGCAGGTCTCATGCAGATCCCTACGTAACTGGACCGAAATGGCCTAGCCCTTCATTAAGCCATCACGTCTACTCCAAGATCTTTCGACATTCAGTTGTGCTATCACGACGACGTTCCCTCGGAGTCTGGGTCGCTTTCGGTGAAGCCAGGGCTGTGAATGTAGCCGAATATGTCAAAGCACTGCCGCTTCCGCTGACAGGTCGGCGCATGCAGAAATAAGGATTTCAGTATCCCCACGCGAAACCTGCCTAACTTACATATTCTGACAGAAGCTCCCAATTCTTAGGCACTGCGTGGCAAGTCCTTGGCATATACAGTAGCAAATGGCTATGGGTCACCACAGGTCCACAGCTAGAAGACCGATCCTCGCCTGAGTCAAATTCTTGGCCGGGCCTGAGGTACCACCTCGGTCGCGTGCGCTCAAGTTAAGAAACTGTGCAACGGCGACGGTCCGGAGAAGGAAAGGAGCGTGGCATGCATCTGCTGCCATCGCTTCCTTGACATCATCCCGAATCTGGGAGCACACGATGCACTATGTAAAGTATCATTTAGAAGTCGGCGAAACCTCCCGAGCGCATCGAATATCGTGATCACAAGTGGCTAACAAGAACCCTGAAGTACTATCATTTTTCCAAGGTTCCGCGGGGGGTTCCCAGCTGCCCAGACTCTTCGGACTGGTTGTAATTGCCCTAGGTACTGTACATCCGGAATACACAACTCCCTTCTAGACCTCTCCTCCTTGCCCTCTCCTTCATATTCTACCCAACCGAGCCCTGCTTGTCTTAAGACATTCATATTCGTACACTCATCATTTTACATACGTGCAAAAAGGATGTGCGAGACAGTGCTCTCACGGTTATAATATACGTATACGCTAGCCTGCATACCTCGTGAATGACCGACCCCCGACAGCCACCGACAGTCCACCGACTAGGCCGAACGCGAATGACCCACGCGGACGAGGACAGGTCGCGCAGGGTTGACCATGCCGACAATCTCTCTGGATCTCTCTAGATGTACATCCTGCATCAGCCTGCATCCTGCTCGATCACGACCTGATCACCACCAGATCCCGTCCGGCAGCCTGCCCCGGTCATTTAATCCATCGTGTGGCGCGCCGGATTCGCTGCGCGCACAGTGACCCCAGGACGGCCTCCACGCGAATATTTACACCCCCACAGCAGAACATAAACGAGCCAGACGTATGGCCGCTGCTGATGAATCGATGAGTGTCACACCCCGGGTCAGGATCGCACTGTGTGGCTGCGAGGCATGTCGCACAACACCTGCTCGATCGTTCGCGGCAGACCACAGCAAGGACCTAGCTCGCACCCAGAGCCATGTTATCATGAAAAAAAACATACGGTTTGACCGCGACCGTAAGCTGTACATGTAGTGTGGATGCGCAGGGCCCTCGACTGACTAGTCCTGCTGCGAATAGGTCTCTTTGACAGGCCAGCTTGTCAGGCTTGGGTTTTGTCCTGTACATCATGTGCGGAGACGAGGATGTAGTGGGAAAGGACCGTCTACCGCAGAGTTCTCGCATTCGTTGACTGGACTATGGACATACGTATGACCGTCTAGCTGCACTGCTGTCGCTTCGGACTTCTCGGACGTGTGAGTCATTCAAGTAACAGTCGGTGCTGGTTGATCAAACGACTCAGTCATGCACCAGTCCGTCCCTCAAGGCCTCACGACTTACCAAAACCACGAGCACACCCATGCGAAAAACACACATGAAAAAGGGCTGAGCGCTAGAAATACATCATATCAGACACAAACGAGCGTGCAGCAGCGAGTCCGAGTCGATCGGGGGAGGGGGCGGTGTAAGTACATCATGTCGACTACAGGTCGGGTGTAGCACAATCGTTGCCGCGCGCGGGGTGTTCTCCACGTCCATAACGCACAGTCCAGCTATCACATTACGGAACGAAGAGGGGTGGGGGTAAAAGTGTCAACGCGTCGCAAAACACCACAGCTGGCCAAGCCGCGGATGCCCTGTGAGCGGACAAAGGGTAAAAAGGGGTCCGAGATGGCCTGTGAAGGTATATAGTACAAAGTGTCTCTGGCTGGTGCGTAGGGCATGGGCCCCGTCCCCGAAACCGAACCCTGTTAGGGGACGCGTAGGGACGGGCGAAAGGCCGTCTGCGGTTGTGTCGTTTTGAAGACGGGGGACAGCGGGCGCGGGTCATATCGGCTGCTGCAGGGGCGACGAAAGAGCGACCATCAGTCCCCAGGGTTCCGAATCCGAGGTCTGGAGTTCATTAGCATATGGGTGCGCTCCAATCAGACGTATCCCGTCCGGCTCGCCCCAGTGGCAGGAAAGCGGCGCCCCGCCGCCGACACAGGCGTGCGCGCCGGGACCGCGCTCAAACTCCCGACGCGCGAGTGGGCGGCGGGGGTCTGAACGCCGAGCGTGTTCCCGTACATCGGGGTGCGCAGGGCGCTCGCGGGGGTGGGCGCGGCGAGATCGAGCGAGCGGGAGCGGCGGCGCTCGTCCTTGACGGTCTTCGCGGTGCCGGTTGCACCCCGGCGGACGCGCTCCGCCCACTCATTACTCGCGAACGCCTCCTTCGCCCCAGTACTGGAGAGCGCGCCGTATTTGACGGGGACACGAGCGGAGCGCAGAGGCAAAGGAGAAGCAACAGCCGAATCTGGGCCCGGACGCGCGGAGAGCGGGATGGGCGGTGGGCGCGGCTTGGGCTGTGGCTTAGGGGGCGGTGAGGGCTTCTCTATCTCCTGCTGCTGGGGCGTGCGGGAGAGGTACATCGACAGCAGGGACTCGTTTGCCGAGGTATGGCGGGAGCTGCTGGTCTTGGTCGACGCCTGCCGTTTCAGGGGATCCGGCGTCTTCAGCGCAATCGTGGTGAAGGGCGGTTCCACTGGCTCGACGGGCTCGACATCCATGGTGGGCTGCCTGATGAGAGGGGAGCGCTTGTCGCGGCGCGGTGCGGGAAGGCCGAGACGGGGGGAGGACGGCAGCGTCGGCTTCCTGGCGGTGGGCTCCGGGACGGTGATCATCGCGTTCAGCTCGGCCACAGGTGTGATGGGGCGCGCGACTTCGACCTCGATCATGGGGTTGAGCTGGTTCTCCTTGCGCTTCAACGAGATGTGACTGCTGACACGGCTAAGACCGCGAGCAACAGATGTACCGATTTGAGATGCGGGTTTGGAGACTGTGCGCGCAGGTGGTGTCCACTCGTTCTTGCCCTCGTGCTTTGAAACGAAAGCCCTCTCGGGATTCTTGGGTGTGTCGGGGGCTACGAAGCCTATTGGCGACTTCGCACCGGCGAAGAAGCTCTCCATATCAGCATCACGGGCCTTCTTTTTCTCGCTGCTGGCGTCGCTGGTGGTGCTAGGGTTGAGGTTGCCCTCAAGGAATGGGCGCAAGATGCGGAGCGTGTTGACGAGTATCAGAGCGTTAGCAGTGCCTGGTGGTCCTCGTCAGAGATAGAAGCTTTTAAACGGTAAAACCACTCACCGAGCAACGCCGCAGTGGCACTGGCGAAGACAGAGGCCGGGAATGGGACGTTGATACCTGACGCCTTGGTAAGACTGACGGTAATCTCCGGAAGGAGGAGGATGTTATAGGCGAAGGGATACCTAGCACATATACATCAACCATCGTTATATCCATACCATGCGGAACTTGACGTACCACAGCATGCTCCTCGCAATGGCAGCAATGAAGCGCTGGTACTCCACGGTAGCAGTGCTAGATGAACTCCATCGGTGAGACCGGTTTAGGTTCAACTTGATGCCGTTCTTGATCGATAAAGTGCCGCGAAGGATCAGGAAAAGCAGCGTATAGAAGATCACAGAAACGACAGAGCCTAGCATAAGCTAGTGGATCATCAGTAAGTCTCTCCGCAAACAAAAACTGACGGCAGACGGCTTACCGGAAGGAGATGAAGCACCACGGAAAGGATGGGGTGCTCAATCGAGATCCCGCAAGAGAGCCCGTTGATACCGTAAACAGGGCCGAAAGGCAAGTGAAGGATCCAAGTTGGCGCCGCGGCTGAAATATATGCCGCACAAGTGAGCGACCTGTTACCTCCCGCTGAAACGAAAAAGTTTACCCAGAAGGATCGCTACAAGCCAGCCGAAGACGGTGGCACCCAAGCAGAGCCATCCTGGGACCTTGTTGCGGAAAACAAGGCTGTTGAAAGAGTGGATGGCGATGGTGCCGGCGAAGTAGGCTCCTCCCGTGTCCCCAATCTGAGAAAGAATCCCTGTCGCACTCGCGTGAGCACATTGTCTCCACCTCATTTTCACAATGCAGTTGCGGACGCACCTTGAGCGTTGCAGAGAGTCCCTGACGTAATGAGACGCGTCTCAATCCACCGGCCCGTGCACGCGAGAACGAGAACACGCACCTTCGAATACCATTTTATCGGTTGCCCACTGTCCATTAACCATCTGACCTATGCTGCTCAGCGCGTTGCAGAGCATCAGCGACGCGATATACGCTCCAAATTGGGTGTGGAAGAACGCCTTGGAGTGGTGCCTGTTCTTCAGTTGCCGGCGCTTGAACAAGTTGACAAGCGGCTCCCATGAGTAGCGCAAGAACACGGCGGTGATCGCGAGCAAAGAAATGGTGGCAAACAGAACAACAGCCTGGAAGGAAGCGGCGACTCAGGCCTCTCCTGATACAAGATGGGGGTAAGAGGGAGGGGGGACTCACGATGAGGCCTTCGGCCTGACCCTTGTCGTAGACGAGCGCCGTGACAGTGGTCGGGAGGCTAGCAGACTGAGACATGGTGTTCGACAGGGTCTTGGACGAAGGCGAAAAAAGGTGCGCAGGACAGAAGAACGAAGCCGAAGGGGTAGAAAAAAAGGGCTCAAAGCAGTGAACTGTCCCGGACAGACTGGCCAAAACTTGCTGAGAACCGCAAAGTTGAAGGTCGTCCTGCGCCTGTGGTCGAAACGAGGGGTCTGACCTGAGCAGACGGGGAACCGGTCCAAAAACGAAGGGAAAGAAAGAGAGAAAGGGGACACAGAAGAGGCGAACGAAGAGAAAGCAAAAGGCCGCACGCGAAGGGTCGACGACGGTGCAGTCCGACTTGTCTTCAATCCGCCGCCACCAGTCCCAGGCGGTGCCATCATGATATGTGATCTGAGTCTGCGCGCGTTGCCGCCATTCGCCAGCCATCTCATACCAATGCGCATCACTTCCGTAAACCTTTCTCGCACTCGCCGACATCCAATTCAAACCACCCTGTGCCGTCCCACCAATCATGTTCGCCAACAATCCTATCTAACATACACGCACCGCCGTCATACAAATCCCCCTTGCAACCCACGTCAGATTGGTATATCATTGCTTCCTGCTGAAGAACTTGGCAATCCCATGATTTGCCGCCTTCTTCTGTCCCTTCTTGGCAGTAACAGTCGAACTCGACGCCGGCCTGTCTGCAGGTCGAATGACGCGCTTCGGGGCGCGATCATCCCCCGCAGCAGCGAGCTCCTCCGCAAAGTGAAAATCAGCGTGCTCGAGACGCAAGGCCGCGAGGGCATCTTCCCTGATCGCGTCGTCAGCAGTCTCACCCGCGCCACTTCCATCCGAATCGCCCTCCACTTGTGAAACTGCTGGTGCGTCCGCTAGCCATATCCGCTTATGGCATTTCTGGCACAGGAACGAGTACCGCACATCCCGGACCCGCGCCGACAAATCTGACCTCATGTCTTGATCTTCAAGTTCACCGGCGTCGTGCCTTTTGCCACTCGCCGTTTCAGGGTGGTTGTTGGTGCTCGAGCCGGACCGCTGGCGCTTTGATGGTGGTTTACTTGTGTCCCTCATCGTGCGTTTTGAGGGTGGTTTACCATTGGAGTCACTGACACTCGTCACGGCGTCAGACTCGGATGCGTTCTGGTCGTCCGAACCCCCGCGCGCAGCGAAGAATCCTTCGATCCTGCGTTGACCAGCTTCCATAGACCCGATCCCCGAGAACGACAGCTGGACGCTGGTTATTTTGAATGGGGTTGAGCCCGCAGTCCCAACCAGCTCCTTCCATAGCTTGTTACCAAAGGAGGCGATCACATCGGTCGTGACGCTCCTCGTGAATGGGAACGGGAGCTGTTTTGACCGGGCGGTCTCATACCCTATACAAATACGACGACATGTCAACTTTTGAACTACCATAGAAGAGAAGAAATAGAGACAATGCAGGTTTCCCGGGACACCAGAATACTGCACCTCACCTTGTCGTATGTGCAGGACGATGGTCCTGGGCCACAGTGCCGGGTCGGCCTCTCGTGCTTCATTTAGGCGCAGTGCGAGCTCCGCGGCGAGAACTCGAAGCCAATGTTGTCCCTCGGCCGCCTTCGTGATAGGCTTGGGTAAGTTCTTCGATGCAAGCATACTCTTGTTGACCGCAGACTTCTCCTTGACTACCAGAAATGGTGCGACGATAGTAATGAACGGATGTAAGATGTTGCATTGCTGGCGTGGGAGAGGCGATCAGAATGAGCGAACGCACCTTCGGATCGGTCAATCCCTCTCCAGGACAATGTAAGCAATCAGCGAAGGGAGACGACAGGCACAAACCACTCACCGAAGGATCTCGTAGACCCAGATGGAGTTTTCTCCGAACTTCCGTTGCATTTCCTCTGTGACCGGAGGCCCCGTTCCCTAAGCAATCGAGCGATATTCCGTCGCGTCGTCGACTTACCCAGGCTTATTGTTCTGCGAGCTCGTTCCCATTTCAAATTTCTGACGACGTAGGGCATGGAAAAGAACGCACAGCAGGTCGCTCACGGTGGAGACGTCGTACTCCTCCGCGAGAGCTTTCCCCAACTTGCCGCCCAGGAATCTGATCTGCAAAGCAGTCTTGGCTGAGAATGTAGCGACAAGGCGTGTACTTATGGCTGCGTACCTTCTGGAATGGCATAGGTTTGAGATAATTGGGGATGGCGGAGTTGCGTAGAATGGTCTGTTGGTGGCCACTCTGTGAATTCCGGACTGTGTGTGGAGCGTAATGTATATTCTAACCTGGTTCATCGGTTTCTTATACGACGCCGTGAGCTGCATAGATACAGTCAGCGCGCCTGTCCATACCGAGAACGCAGCTGGATGAGACGACCTTAGCCAGGAACTTATTTCTTGCAAGACCGGCAGAAGTGGTGTATCCGAGCTTCGTCCGAATGTCTTCTCGTATTCGCATCATGAGCTCGCCGGCGATGGACAACGCGACATCGTGCCAGGTCGTCTCTTCATCGTCCTCCTCTACAGCATCCTCCTCGTCCTCCGGCCCAGAGGCATTCGAGGCTTCTTCTGTCGCAAGTGACTCGTCTTCGATACTAGACTCGCCATTTGGAGGTTTAACCTCCTCTGCCTTCGGCTCCTCCTTTCCGGGGATCACTGGAACGATTGTACCCTTGCCCTCCCAGGATATCGGTGGTGGGGGCGGTAAGGGCGTATCCAATCCATTTGGTTCGTCCGGCGGCACGCTCGCGAGGTGCGGGTATCTTCGAAGCAGCTCCTCGCGGACCGGCCGCGTGAAGTCGATGAACGCCTCGTCTATGGACGCCTTCTCTGACCCAAGCAGCACGTCAGCCCCTCGCCACAACAGCCCCCTCCCCTCCTACTAGCCACAAAGGAACGCAATCACTCACCGACCTCGCCGTCCGGCAGCCCCTCCTTGAACATCTGAATGATCTTCATACTCTCCCTCCGATAGTGGTCCAGCGACACCTTGTGCGTGCGCGTGTCAGGGTTCTTCCAGTATCCGGGCTCGGGCTCTCCCTCCTTGTACGTCGCGACATGGACGACGACGAGGTGCGGACAGCGCTTCTTCGCGTCGCGCACCTTGTCCATGCGCGAGATGTCGTACTTGCGTGCGGGGTAATTGACCGCGATGAGCGCCTCCCACTGCTGCACGACGAGTGGAAGCGTGGGGTCGATGCCCAGCCGCACCTGCTCGCACGCGGCGTAGAAGGCGTCGCTGTCGCACAGCGCGATGACCCGCAGCGGATCGCGCACACCGAGGTTGGAAGATAGGAGGTGCCGGTAGGTGATGGTCGGGTTGAGGTCGTCGAAGTCGTGCTCGGTTGCCCTCCCCTTGCCTTTCCAGTACGATGTGGAGGGTGGCTTGGATGAGTTTCCACCTGCAGTAGAGGCCATAATCTGGTGCGTAAGCAGGGGAGAGCTCAGAGGGGTGGTGGTAGTGGTGGGTGATGGTAGTGGTGGGCTGCAGCCGAGGGGAACGGGCGCCTAGTGACTTCGGCTCCGACGCGTCGTTGACGCGTTCACGATCACGGGGTTCGCGTAACACCAATTTTGTTTTTCTTGACCGACTTCAACGCGTACGACGTCGACGGTCGAGACTCGAAACCATGTGTTCTCACTCAAACATTTAGCTCAGGCTGTTGTGCTACGTGATACACCGCTATTTTACATTTCCGGTAACGTAAAGTCCTCTCTGTACAATACAACAGTTCCTGACAGCTTGGTATTCGTACAAATCCAGCTCTAACTTCGACCTACGCCACGCTCGCCTTCGCGTGAACAGTCGAAATGTCAATGGAGAGCAGGTCCTGACAATCGAGCAATGAGCGTAAGTCATACAGACTGGTTGCAGCATCCCTACCGTAACCTTTCCCGACCGGATGTCGGACGCGGAGGGCATGAGTCCAAGCCTGAGCAGCTCGGATGCCTTGGACACCACCGGGTCCTTCTGCATGCTGTTCCTATATCAGAAAGGCAGATATCTGGAAGAGGAATGGGGACAGGGTACCTTGCCACTGCGACAATCTTCTCTCCCTTGGTGTAGTATGCAACAAACTGCACAAACGCATGTCGATGGTGTAGAAGTGCTGATGCATACGAGTCCGTACCTTCATCTCCTCCGGATTGCCATCGATAATGACGTCGTCAAACCCAGCACCGACGCCGCAGTAGCGCAACTGCTGCCCCTCTATGCACTTTCCGTGAGTATGAATGGCCATCTGGAGCATGGTTGGGTACTTGCGTGCACTCCAGAACACTGGGACCTTCACGAATGGTTGACCCTTGCCTTCCGCGATGGTCTTACCAACAGTACGCCCTTGGTTCCCAGCAACCTACGTTCATGTAAGTCTCAAAATGTAGTGCTTGTGTGCCGCTTGCAAGTACTCACATTCCAGTGTTCGATCCTCCTCAACTCTCCGGTTCCCGGCTGGGGGTACAATGCAATATCACCTACGTCGAAGCAGTTCTGTCAGTGAATATCGAGCACCACGGACCCCCCCCCCGACGCACCAATGGCATAAACGCTATCAATCCCCTTGACCTTCAGGAACTCGTCGACCTGTACTGCCCCATCCCGTCCAACAACCTGTTCGAAGCCTTTGCTGTTCTTCAGGTACTCGGTCGCAGGGGCAACGCCGACACCCATGACCACGACGTCCGCTTCAAGGGTCGTGCTCTCGCCGCTGCTGCCCTGTATAACGACGGACCCCGCCAAGGAGGAATCCTGCCCCGAAGGCACGATCTTCTCGATCTTCGACTGCATGCGGAACCTGACGCCCTTGGACTCGTGGAACTGGAAACCAACCGCCGTTCAGCGTCTTACTTCCGATGAATGCCTCATAATAGGGAGCATGCAAACCTTCTTGAGGCCAGCACCGATTTTCTTACCGAGGACCAACTCAAAGGGATACTCCTCCATTCCCACAACATCGATGGAAGCCAGTTTGCGGCTTGCCACGGCAACGACGAGCTCCATGCTGATGAAGGACGAGCCGATAACGACCAAACGTTTGCCCTCCTTGACCGCTGTGGTGCCCAGACCCGGTGAGCATCCATGCCTGGCGAACAATTGCCAAGCGCTGACATACCCGCGTCGATCTTCTTCGCGTCCTCAACGCCGCGCAACGTGTAGATATTCGACAAGTCCTTACCCGGGATTGGGAGGCGGCGCGGCGTCCCGCCAGTCGCGAGAACAAGCGTGTCGTACGGCACCTTCTCCTGGTTTGGCCCAGCGACCACCTCTTTCGTCGTCACCTCGACACCAGTCACCTCGATGCCCCCGCGGAAGTCGACGCCGAACTTGGCACGGAGCTCCGCAACTGACCGGTATTCGAGTTTCGACGCATCCGTGATGAGAGCTTTGCTCAGCTTCGTTCTGCACAAGACCGAAAGCTTGGTCAGTGCTCAGTATTACACTAATGCAGACGAGATTGAGCTTACCGGTCAATTGGACTGTAGGGCTCCTTAGACAGGACCGTAATCGGGCCCTTGTACCCGTGCTGGTCCCCATGGTCATTACCTCCAGCGACAAGCTCAGGCGCCGGAGGATTCTCACCTCTCTCAAGCTCTCAATGCACATGAAAGCCCCACTCCCACCACCAACGATGACGACACCCTTCCCCTCGGCACCGGTACCAGTCGCAAGCAGGGTCGGTGGCCGGGACTTGTTCGCGCTTAAGGTCGCACTTGGGTCGGCGGTGACGAGGACTTTACCGTCCTTGACCTCTGCCTTGAAGCTATGGAGCGCGGACGGCGCAGGCGCATCCTCTAATAGATAGATGGTCAGCTACTTGGTTTCAACAGGGCAGGACGGATGAAGGACGTACCAATGTCACCGTTGCACACATTGAAGCATGCTATATGCGCGACGGTGTAAGCAGGCATCCTTCCCTCCCCCCTTCCGATAATGATTCACTTACCTCCGTGCCAAGGGCTGCGCAGTTCATGGCCACCTCAGCTCTCCGGCGAACCGCGAGAAAAGTCACAGGGACGAGGACGTACCAGACTACACGGCCGTCCGCAGTCAAGACACCCTTAACCAGGGGTGCGCCGTAGTGGGTACAGAACGCGCTCGTCGCGTAGATCTTATCCCCAAGGCGCGAAAGAAGGACCCTGCCGTCGCCCTCAAATTCGACTTGCTTCCTACATCGCAGATTTCAGCACGTCAGCTACGAGTGCGAGGATACAGAGTCGCCTCCTGAGGAGCGAGGAGCGGCCGGGGCCTCGATATCGTTTGCATCAAGAAATCCGTTCGTATGGCAGTCTGTCCCCATCCCCCTGTACGCTGCTGTTTCGATATGAATCAAGACTCACATCTCTCCATCCTTCAACTCAGATACATCGAGCACGGCGATCGTCTTCTGCGACATACTGCGACAGTGTTGAGCTCGGAAACGGCTGTTCGGGGCGTGGAGTAGCTGTGGTCGTAAAGGAAGAGTGCGTGTGCGAAGGCTGATAAATCTCTTTGTGCAATAAGCAGTCCTGGGAGAGAGCAGGCGGCTAGGCATGAGTTTGCCAGGCCCGTAGCAAGTCGCGCGGGGGCATGAAAACAGCGATCGCTCTGGGAAATGACGTCGGCCTACACAGTTCCGCCAATCACAAGAAGACGATTACTGCCATCGCGTGGCCCACCACGAGATCGCATCGATACTGTCTAGTCAACACTGGCACAAGCCCAGATCCCTGACAATAATAACAGTGGGCAGAACTAATGACCAAGCTTTGCACGTAACTCGGCGGACAGGCGAGTTAGATATGGCAATGATATCGATAAGTATGCTGGTCCTTCGAATGTGCACTTTTTCTTCCACTACTTCCGCCCTGTTGCGATGTTTTCAGATTGCACAAACGCCTTCTCCTTGATGTTGAACGTTGAACGTTGAACTATGACCAGTGCACTGCGCCCTCTCTCTTGATTGCCGGAGCTACTTACTTGTTGCTTGTCTCCTCTAGGACAAGAATCGGCGCGCGAACTGGGCAGGACGACTCGAACTTTGGACTTTGTGGGTGAATATCGAATGGCAAGTAAGTATGTAACTTATGTAGAAGAAGGCGATGATCAACATTCCTCAGGATCAGCCTCGAATGTCGCGATTGGCGGTGCGCGACGACATTACAGCACCCCTTGCACTGGTTGCAGCGGCGTGGTCTCCGGCAATGCCTAAGTACATAGATCGACTGTCATCTATACCAAGCATATGGTCGGCAACGGAGATTAGGCAATGCCGGCATGATGGCGCGCGTACGGGTGTCGTCGCCACTTTCAGTGAAACTTGCAGTCTCCCCGTTCTGTGACGGCGCGGATCAGTCAGTCTCAACCACCACCGTCCGCGTGCCGTGCAGGGGCGGTGAGGTCGATGAAGACCGATTCTTACGGGATCAGTTGTATCCTACTTAGTCTCCTTCTCATCCCCACACTCTGACCCCCAGCTGCTCCAAGGCTGCTCTAGGACTCGCCGTGGACCATGCCTTCCGGTTTCCTGCTCGGATCCTCCAAACTCAGTCTTCTACTGTCTTCTCTGCTTCTGTCGGCGCATCCTTCGCTCGCACAGCAAACTAATGTGGCCCGCATTCTGATCTACTCTGCAACAGCGGACTTCCGGCACGACTCCATACCCACGGCCGTCGACGCGCTCATGAAACTTGGACCTCACTCCAATATCGCGTTTGATCACACAGAGGACAAGACTTGGTTCAACGACGATACCCTGGCGCAGTATGACGCGTTGTTGTTTTTGAGCAATACCGGCGAAGGTGAGCACTGCTGCTAGTCCCTCGAATGCACACACAACCGTGTCCAACCCGTCCGAGATAGTGCTGGACGACGCGGGGAAGACTGCACTCCGAAACTACCTGGATCTCGGCGGAAACTTTGTCGCCGTCCATGCTGCATCGGATGCGCTACGGAATACCACTTGGTATCAGGAAGAAGTCGGTCAGCACATTCTTTGTCCTCCATCCATTTCCCTCGGCGATTCATAACATCCCGTTATGCAGGAGCCGCGTTCGACTACCACCCTGAGATTACCAACGCTGTGAGCACAGAAGTCACCCATCTTCTGCTCACGAAGTGGCTTACAGCATGCTCTAGAACGTTGACGTCGTTGGTCCACCACACCCCAGCACCGCTGGTCTTATGAACGTGTGGCCCGTGCGAGACGAAATGTAAGTGTTTACTTCCTTTGATTGTGAGCTTCGGGCTTGGGATGGGTACACGTTACCGACTCTCGCTGTTTATGAAACCATGCGGAGGTCCCGTTGAGCATGTGTTCGGCGTGTAGATGAGGATGCAACGCTGCATATTGCGACAAGGCATATTCTGTACACCTATGCTCCGTGCGTTCGGGGGACTCCTCCTGAGTACCACCGGCGGACATACAATATGGGAAATCACCCACTCCATGTTTTGAGAAGGACCCCTTGTGCGGTTTGATTGCATGGCATTCATATTCCGTCGAACGGAGTGCACTGTTCTTCAAAGCGGCGTACAGACACCCAAAACTGACTTCTGTTTGTTGATACAGGTACAACTTTAAGTCCGACCCTCGAGCTATCGGCGCCGTTGTCGTTCTTTCCGCAGATGAGTCGAGTTATAAAGGCTAGCCTCTTCGTACCGTAAAGCCGGATGGAGCGATGGTCTAAAACCAAGTATAGATCCCGGACCTCGCAAATACGACCAAGGAACCCCTCACCCCACCGGTAATTTGCCCCGTCATTCCCATAAGCCTCAGCCAATTGACTGTGGCTTTTGTAGCATGGTATCAGGAGCATGGTGCGGGCATTGACGAAAATGGTACCGCCGGGCGTAGCTTCTACACAAGCCTCGGACACCTTAACGAGACCTGGAAGGTTCGTTCTCGTTTTGCATTCATTTATATTTGTTGTTTTTGACACGCATTATATCAGGACTCCCTGTTCCTCGGCCATGTGATGGGCGGGATTACATGGACACTGCAGTCCAATACCACCGGTGCATTCAACGCCAGCGCAAGGGTGGGAAACGGGGTTCCGACCTCGAACGGTACCAACAGCAGCTCCACGGCTTCTCACTCGGGCACCGGCACTTCGTCCCCTAGGTAAATCGTGCGCAATGTGGTCAATTTGGCTTGTTGCTGATGAGCTTCTAGTTCGACTGCCACGACGCCGAATTCCAGCACATCACTTGCAAGTGCCACAGGGATCTTTTCGCTGGGATTGGCACTATTTATCTCATCTGCTTGGACAGTACTCAACTAGCCTCTTGTCTCTCACTAGGCACTTAAGAATGAAGTACTCAGTGTCATTTCGAAATGCCATGGATCCTGATTAATGATTCTTGAGGCGTTTGATTTTGAAGGATGGGTGGAGCCCAAAAGCGCTCGCCTTGAGTTCATGGTTTGGGACGGCAACGCGCCCCATTCGACGTCCAAAGTCTGACGAGGAAATGGATGGTACATATTCTGGGTGCTAGCCTAGGCATGCGACGAACAGCGGCGTAGCCGAGACAAGGTGCAGGGAAGGCGTCGTTGGAATGGCGGGCGCCCGAGACGAGTCAAGAATGGCGTGAGCTGGCGCTAAAATTTAAGGGCCTATAAACTGCCTACCGAGTCACGGTCGCGTAAAGGTATTGCTCCTCCAACCGCCATGTCCTCCTTCGCCCTCCGTGCTGCTGCTCGTGCTGCCTCCCGTCGTGCCCCGCGCGCCGCTGCCCAGGTCACCAAGGCGTCGTACTCGGTCCTCGCTCCCAATGCCGCAGCCCGGTCTGCTGTTCCGCGCGCCGCTGTCATGGTACGTCCAGTCATCACCGAACCTCCGCATTCGTGCTAACGTTTGCCTTGAAAAACCCGGTAGACCACGCGCGGAGTGAAGACCCTCAACTTCGCTGGCACGGACGAGGTCGTCTACGAGCGCAGCGACTGGCCGCTTGCGAAGCTCCAGGACTACTTCAAGAACGACACGCTCGCGCTCATCGGCTACGGCTCGCAGGGCCACGGCCAGGGCCTCAACGCCCGCGACAACGGCCTCAACGTCATCGTCGGTGTCCGTGAGGGCGGCGAGTCCTGGAAGCAGGCTATCGAGGACGGCTGGGTGCCCGGCAAGACCCTCTTCCCCATCGAGGAGGCGATCGGCCGCGGCACGATCATTATGAACCTTCTCTCGGACGCCGCGCAGTCCCAGACGTGGCCGAGGCTCGCGCCCCTCATCACCAAGGGCAAGACCCTCTACTTCTCGCACGGCTTCTCCGTCGTGTACAAGGACGACACCAAGGTCGTACCCCCAACCGACGTCGATGTCATCCTCGTCGCGCCCAAGGGCTCTGGCCGCACTGTCCGCACGCTCTTCAAGGAGGGCCGTGGTATCAACTCCTCCATTGCCGTCTGGCAGGACGTCACTGGCAAGGCTAAGGAGAAGGCTGTTGCCCTCGGTGTCGCGGTTGGCTCTGGCTACCTGTACGAGACCACCTTCGAGAAGGAGGTTTACTCTGACCTCTACGGCGAGCGCGGTGTCGTACGTGCCACTATTTTGTCCATTGTAATCCATAACTAACACATTTTTTGTAGTTGATGGGTGCCATCCAGGGTCTCTTCCTTGCCCAGTACAAGGTTCTCCGCCAGAACGGCCACACTCCGTCGGAGGCATTCAACGAGACTGTTGAGGAGGCTACTCAGTCTCTCTACCCCCTCATTGGCCAGTACGGGTGAGTGTACCTACGTTGCTTGTGTGCACTCCCGTCCCTCAGATCTTTATTTCCACGTACAGCATGGACTACATGTACAATGCGTGCTCTACGACTGCCCGTCGTGGTGCGCTCGACTGGGCAAAGGAGTTCGAGAAGATCAACCTTCCCGTCTTTGAGCGTCTCTACGAGAGCGTGAAGAATGGCACGGAGACTCGCCGCAGCCTGGAGTTCAACGGCCGCTCTACGTACCGTGAGGACCTCGCGAAGGAGCTCAAGGAGATCGACGAGCAGGAGATCTGGCGGGCCGGTGTGTTGCTTTTTGTGGTGTGTTTGCTAGAGCTGTTTATTGACCATCCTCCCAGGCAAGGTCGTCCGTTCCCTCCGCCCGGACAGGCAGTCATAGATCACTCGCTCGCTTGTTCTCTAGTCGAGCATACCCAAAAGCACTTGCGGGGTGCACTGTTGGACCGTTGGTTTACAACTACCTTAGAATTAATTCCGTCCGGACCGATAATCCTGTTCCGAGTGCCATCAAGACGCGCGAAGTCTGTTCGAAGGCTTTAGATCCGCAAGATGTACTGCTTACTTTAAGTCTAAGTTGTCCTTGTTTCGTAGAAAGGGATATGCTCGGGGAAGTATGACATATGGTTAGACTATGCTGCAACCTTGCAGCCGACGTTAATCAATGGCGAAGCTCTCATGGTGCGAGGACGAAGCACACCACGAGGAGGGGGGGTAATAACGGTGAGTCATCTGCTAGCTTTTGACCTTCCAGGAAGAACCACTCGCCGATCATGAATGCAGGCCGCAGATCGTGGCTCGGCCGCAATTCATGTTCTTGAAAATTGCTGGTACGTACTCGTCCTCATGCACCTGCAGTTTACCCCGTGGGCGGACACTTAAAACGAGGAACCGCATGTTGGGTTCGACTCGGACGTCCTCCACTGTTCTCCATGAGCAACACTTGGCCTATCATAGCCGGTCCTTCCGCCGACGTCGTTGAGAATGCACAAGAGCATGAAGACCTGAGTCAAGTGCCACGAGGGGAGCGGGAGGAAGGAAGCGGAGACATGCCGGCGAAGGAGACGCCGTTGCCGAAGCTGCAGCTTTTCTCTCTGCTGTACCTTCAGCTCGCCGAACCCATCACGTCGACTGTCATATATCCTTTCGTCAACCAGCTCGTGAGGCACACGGGTGTCACTGGCGGAGACGAGCGCAAGACAGGTTATTTCGCTGGACTCATCGTACGTCCATCCGTCCTCAGGCTGCCAACCGTCTGTGTCGGCGTTTCCGTCCTACTTCGCTGACGTACTCCCTTTTCTGCAAGGAATCCTCGTTCTACGCTGTCGAAGCGGTCTGCGTCCTCCAATGGGGCCGTGCGTCGGATCGCATCGGACGTAAACCCGTCCTGCTTGGCGGCCTCCTCGGCCTGACGCTGTCAATGATCGGGTTCGGGCTGTCGACGAAATACTGGGCCCTCGTCCTGAGCCGGTGTGCGGAGGGTGCCCTCAACGGGAACATTGGCGTCTCGAAGAGCATGATGGCGGAGATCACAGACTCGACGAACCGCGCCAGGGGCTTTGCGTACCTGCCTATGATCTGGTCGCTGGGAAGCACGATAGGGTAGGTTGCCTTCAGATTACTTTGGCTAGCTGCTGACCTGACCATTGGTACCTTCAGTCCTATCATCGGCGGTGTATTCTCGAGACCCGCCGACCACTGGCGACCTTTCCAACATGGAACCTTTTGGACGACGTATCCGTATTTCTTGCCGTGCATCATCACGGCATGCCTGTCCGTGAGTGCGTTCGTCTTTGCTCTTATGGGGCTCAAGGAGGTCAGTTCAGAAAATGTTCGTTGCAAGAGCAATGCTCATTGGTCCGTATAGACACTCCCTCGAACCCTCGGACTACCGGGAGGGAAAAATGCATCGCCGACGGCACAAGTCGATGCCGAAAAAACAAGCGGAACGCGCATCCCAAAAGATATCTCGAGCGAACCTGCCTCCCAAGAAATCATCACTATCCGGACCATATTGGTACCCCGCGTCCTATGGCCTATTCTCAACTACGCGTTTCTTGCACTTATGGACCAATGCGTTCAAGTGCTTGTCCCCCTCATGTACTCTACCAGTATACCTCTTGGTGGCCTTGGCTTCAGCTCCTTCACTATCGGCCTGATCCAGGGTATTGCGGGCTTCATCGGAGGGATCATACAGATCTTCGCCTTCCCATGGATGCACCGGAAGCTCGGCTCGAAGCGGCTCTACACGCTGTCGTATTCGCTGTTCGTGGTGGTGTTCGCGCTGTTTCCGCTCATCAGCTTTGTGACGAAACGAGCGGGGAAAGCCGGCGTGGCGACCTGGGTGCTCCTGGTTGTGCAGTTCTTTGTGTATCTGCACACGTTCATGACCTGGGGTAAGTCGAGATCTTCTGGGTGTGCATCTACACAATGCTCACACGAGTGCATCGTAGGATGCATCTTCATGTACATCAGCGACGGCGCGCCGAGCAAGGGGGCCCTTGGCTTGACCAATGGTCTTGCACAGATGACAGCTTCCACCGTGCGAGCTATCGCTCCCGCCGCGTCGTCCTCACTGTTTTCTGTATCCTTAGAGAAGGATCTTGCAGGAGGAACTCTGGTATATTGGGTTTTGTGCATTATATCTATAGCTGGCCTTGTTAGCACTCGTCGCCTTCCATAATACATCGACAGTCTATAAGACACGTTTTAAACGTTACTGTAAAACTGTAGCTTAGAGATAGCACTCCTAGCTGTTTCTTTCGGTTACGGGTGCAGCATAACGTAGCTCGGAGCTTGGCTTACATTCGCATATTCTAGGCAGTCGCACTTGAAAATGAACAATCGCGTTCTAACACAATTGTCTGGAAAATTCCAATTATGAAGACGAACCTTGGCAGTCCTGCCAGTGACTGATCCGAGTGCGACGCTGTTGTCCGTGGGGACGGCAACTAGCTTGGAGACAGAACTAGTACACGATCTTGTTCCTCGATGAGAATGCCGTGGATTTCGCAGACACTACCACGACCGTCTGAAGCGCTTAGCGCATCTTTCGTCTGGATTTTCTTAAACGTATATTTCATGAACATCGTGACGGACATGATGCCATAAATGCCTAAAAGAATGTGGTAGTGAAGCTCTCCGTCACAAACGACAATGAACTCCACGAACCCGACCGAGCCTCTCCAACGTACGCACATCCTCACAAAAGCCAACGCTAACGGACAAAGCCGTCACGGCCAATTCGTCCATCCGCCGCCTCACCCCACTCAACTCGTCACGCCCCATGGACCATCATAACCTTCTTCTCCCCCAGCGCAAGAGGTCCCACGACCCTGCTCTTGCTCGCGATTCCGGCCCCGGTCGCCCGCCGCTCCCTCACGTTCTTCTTCCTCACCGCCTTCTGCGACGAACCCTTCTTCCCGGGCGTAGGCGGCATCTCCCGCGACCGGAGGACGAGCTCCCCAACCGAGGTCTCCTTCGCCTCCTCCCGGGCAACGTATGAGTACGCCGCAACGATGTCCCAATCCGGGTCCTCTCTGCCCGCCGCCGCCTCCTCCCCGGGCCTGGCGATCGTGAGGCCTCCCCGGGTGCCAGCGGAGGACGGAGACGGAGACGAAAGGACCGTGACATCCGCGACACCTACGAGCTGTTGCGGCGTCATCAGGATGGACGGCGAGCCCGTCGTCGAGGACGAGTGCGACGCGTCTGGCGTGCTCGGCCGCTCCGAATCGGTGCTCACGGAGCCGCCGCTGGCGTTGCTGCTGCGGCTGTCCTTGTCGCTGTCGCTGCTCCCGACGACGGACTCGACACCAGACGCACGCCGCCCGCTCGCCATCGAGTACTTGCTCGCGCTGTCGCACGTCATGTAGCTGTCGCCCGAGGTGCTCACCCTCCCCGCGACCGGAGACTTGTCTGGGGGCGTGCCCCCGCTGCTCGACGCGTTCGCCTGTCCTTCTGCTGGAGTCGAGACGGGAAAGGCCGCAGACTGGGACGGTGTCTCAGGACCCTGCAGGTGGACGTTCGTGAAAGTCAGAGAGGGAGCTATATGCGTCGTCGTGTTCTCGCCCTGGGGCTGAAGAGCTAGGTTCGCAAGCTGGAGGTGGTTTGAAAATACCCATCCTGGATCCAGCTGGCCCGGAGAGCGGTTTCCCCCGCCCGGCACGCCGCCGCGGACGCCGTTGAGTGAGTCTGGGGGACAGGTGCTACACGATAGGGTGTGGGAGTGCGTGTCGCGCGGGAGCGTGTCGACGAAGTCCTCGGTGTCAGTGGGGGGCGGCGAGCCGGGGACGATGGACCACTTCTCGTTGAGGTTGACCCGCACGAGCTTCGAGGAGTCTTCACCATGCAAGCCCTCCTCGGCGATGCGGTCCGCGGACGAGATCCCGCGGTCCTGGCGCCGGCGCCGACGGCACCGGAAGAGGCCGCAGTACAGCGCGACTACGACCGCACCAAGCGTGCCTAGGATGAGGAAGCTAGCGAGCACGGCGGTCTTCTTGGATCTTTCCGCTTGCTGGGAGGACGATGTCGGGTTGGGATGGTTGAGGTCGCGATTGGGTGCGCTTGATGGACTGACAGTGGGAAGGAGGACAGAAACCGAAGAAGCTGAACCTAACATTGGTGAGCCAGATGCAGGAGAAGTTAAGAAGGGAGTCGAACTTGACCGTGAACTAAGAGTCAGTCGTGAAGAAGAAGCTTGAGAAGCGGCAGGGGTGGGGGTAGACACCACAACAGGGAGACTCGTAGTAAGAAATTGGGACTCTGAGCTAGGAAGTCCGGTGGAAACAATCGAGGGCATCGGGGCTAGTGGCAGCAGTGTCGGCGTGAAAGAATCCAGAGAGAAGGATCCCGGAATGTCCACAGGCGGTGTTTCAGTCGGCGTAGACGAGTCCACAGCATCAAGTGGGGGAGCGGTCGTAGCGTTAGGATCAGTCTGGTCTCCAGCGTCCACACCTGGATCTGTAGCCGCCGGGGGATTGTTGGTTGTGTCGTCGAGAATATCAATGCCGATAGGCCCGGTGGTCTGAGACTGGGCGGCCGTAACAGAAGCGTGCTGATTAGCAGTAGGGAAGCTGCTCCGGGTTGGAACAGCTGGGGGCAAAACCGTAGCACTGGTTGAAACCAATCTCGCCGGGCTGGTTGAGGGCAATACTGCAAGGCCAGTTGGGGAAAGTGGCCCAGGACTGGTTGAGACCAACGTCGCAGGGCCAGTTGGAGGCAACACCACGGCACTAACTGGGGACAATAACACAGGACTGATTAGGGGCAGCATCGCAGGACTAGTTGGGGGCAACACTGCAGGGGTAATTAGGGACGACACCGCAGGAGTGTTTGGGGCCAAAGGCTCTGGGATACTAGTGGACAGCTGTGTTCGAGGATCGCCGCCAGCCGCGTGGGGGACCGAGTTAACCTGGTGTTGCTGGCGATGATAATGGTGGCGATGGACGCGAAGCGGTGGCTGTGGGAGTAATGCGACTGCCGGCTGTGAGTCGGCTGTCGTTGTAGAACGCTCTTCTACGGCGCCGAGTGTGGGGGAGGCACAAGTCAGGACAAGAAGGGACAGGCCGAGGAGGGAAGGTCGATACAACATCTCGAAGTCAGAGAAAGAAGGGAAGTGCCGTGTGGGCGTGGTGTGTAGCGAGTGTGGAGGCGTCCTTGAGGCCTGAGGTGAGAGCACGTCGAGGACGTGGAGGTTCAGAGACAAAGGGAAAACCAACACGCACCCGAACATTTACAGCCCCGAGCCACTGGCTCGCGATCGCCGTCGGCACATCCGAACCGCGTCACCCGTCCTCCTCGGCTGGCACGTCCTCTTGCGTTTGATAGCACAGAACCTACCAAGATCCCGCTTATATGTATGAGAAAGGTTGTATGAAGAAATGCAGTTGACAGAGACACTTGTCGAGAACAATGGTCCTTCAGAGGGATCAGGGACATGCGAGTAAGGATATTGACAGACGCCGGCACTGCCGATGACGTTGAGTAGGGTCTTGACGCGCGACCATCGCCCAACCTGCGCACAACCCACCGTCAACACCCTCTTCGCTGGTCTCTGTTCACCATGTCGCGCTTTGGTCTATACCTCAATCGAAGTAGCAAGCTTCTCCGCGATAATACCTCCCGCAGTACGCAGACGTCTGCCATGTCCTCCGAGGCTTCCTGCTAAGGTACAGTGCTCTTCGTGCAGTCCTGCGCATGGAGGGCGCCGAGGAGCCCTCGCGGGCACCCAAACATCTCTTCACTTTCAACAGCCGTGAGGACATCGAACAGTTTGCCACTGGCTGCGATGCGGACGTCGGCGGGATGTCCACAGTGAACTTTGGCCTGGATGAATCCACTGCGAAAACACCCACCCCGGAGAAGAGTCCTTCCCTCGTCAACCGACCGACAGGAAAGTTCTCGGGCGAGATGAGGCTGGCAGTAAGGCATGGGCTGGAGGGGCAAATCCGAGGCGGTTATGCGGGCTTCAGAAGCAAGGTACGTCGCTACTTCCGCTTGCGGTTTGTCCGTCGTGACGAACGGGTGCCTTCCAGGCTCAGTCAACGTTGTTCGGCGAGATAACAGAGGACGTTTCGAACCATGAGTACCTGGCTCTGCGTGTCCGAGCCTTGGGACACCCAAGAACACGCAACTCCTACTTCGTCAACCTCCAGACTGACGGTCCCATCACGACCGACCTATGGCAACACCGACTGTTCTTCAGGAAAGACGACGGCGGCTGGGAGGATGTATTTGTAAGTACAACACCCATCACTTACCCCTCCGAAGCTGAATTTCTGTAGATTCCATTCAAGGACTTCGTTCTCACCAATGCGGGCGAGCTCGTGCCACATCAGGTCCAAATGTATCGCGAACGCGTCCGCACCATTGGCATTTCTTTGTTAGGTGGAAACAGCGGTGTAGAGGGTCTGTATGAGCTGGGTATTGATTCAATACGCGCTGTCAACATCGAGGATGTCACGGACAGAAGTTCCTTGGGTACGTCAGCCGCATATGCCTCACGCATCATTCTAATCGACCATCCGTATGCTAGAAAAAGTACCCACAGAGGGTACACAGTGGCAGAGACCGCCGGTGCTTTAGTCTTTCCAGTCGTTTGGAGCTGCCCTTTTGCATGTGTCATATCTTACATCCGGCTACTATTCACATCCTCCACTTCCCACTCTGCACCCGGGGGTCGGCGCTAGGTTTCCTCAGGTCATCTGTGTCGGCAACGGGATGCATTCTCGGCTTTACACCGCTCCTGCATCCTGAAACATCCACTCCGCCGCCATCACCAAGAAGTACCTCCAATGGTCGTCCACCGCAAGTGATTTACATCTACTTCCGCTCGGTGCATGTTTTACAGTATCACGAACGGCCGTCCCTCTGGTCGCAGGTCTTCCGCACGCTGCGACGGGTGTTTTCCCGTCGCGCCACCTGGGACGCGCGTTCTCTGTTACCATCAACTGTTATCGCACTAGGCATAGTCGGTGATACTCCAGGATGAAGCAATGTGCGTCAACATGATCACCACAATCGGTTGAAGGTCCGCACACATCATGGTCTCTGTTGGAGTGCATCCCATCTCGACGAAGTTTAGCGGGTATGCAAAGCACACGGGCGGTTGTTGTGGTTAATAAAACGGGAGATGTTACTCAGCCCACCATCGCCCACAGGCCGATCCGGCGTGAAGGGCCCCCTTCCGTTTATCTTTCGGCCATCGAGTTTCGATTTTTTTCTGCCAAGTCCACCTTCTATGTACAGCTGCGCGGAAAGACCAAGATCAACCGCAACCCCGCTTGACTCCACCCTATTCAAAACTTGAGCCTGTCTAACTCCGTAGACCACAGTCGCGATCACGGAGAGCAGGTTCAGGTGGATGCTCATCGCGTGGTTTCGGGAGAACGCCCGTTTCTTCAGGCGCATCTCCTCGCTGACGCCTGACGGATCGTCGTGCTTCTTCCCGTCCCTCGTCTCTGTCGCGTTAAGTATCGTCACCATCGTCAGCATGCAACATACAACAGATACAAGATGAGGGGAAAAAGAAAGATGAATCTTGATGCCGAGATGGGACACTCACCCTGGTGCGTGCGCGCGATCATCGCGGCGGTGGTTGCGGGCCCGTACTTGGCCAGGTTCGCGAGCGCCGTCGCGCCCGCGAACGCGAGCAGCCCCGCGTCGAGCGGGACCTGGGCGAGCGCGAGGACGCTCGTGGGCGGGTACGTCAGGGCGGTCGCGACGATCAGGAGCGACTGCATCCGGAAGTAGACGGGGAAGACCCTCTTTTGGAGCATGGTGAACGCCGAGGTCGGGAGCGCGAGGTAGGCCACTTTGGTCATGACGAACGTCTACATGCCATTGCCATGGTGGGCAACGGATCCAGAGGAGTGGTTAGCGCTCCGATCTGGCGGATGGGTGGTGGTTACGAATCGAAACGTTTTGATTTGGGGCTTACCTGGTAGACAGCGGTGCCGAGGAGCATGCCATAGGAGAGGAGGTGCGAAGCGGGCAGGATGGTCTGAGACATGGTGGACACTCGATGTCTAAAAGCGCGGCGGTGATGGGTTGTGGATGCTAGTCCTCGGGGTGGGGACCAAGATATATAGCAACAGCCAGGCAGCAGCAACACGTATCGTGTATGTCGTGGGTATGAATGTCAATCGTACAGAGCTGACGCGTCTCAGCGGCAGCACTGCGCAGGTGTGTCGCGAGCCGAACGCGATAGGGTAGGGCGAAGAACCTATAGGTTATTTGCAAATGTTATTACAGCAAGTTCGGAAAAGAATGAGACGGGCAACTTTTTTCTTCGAGGCTTTGACACCTGTCGAACCTTCCGACCGATCTTCCGACCTGTCTTCCAGCAGTTAGACGCTCACGCGCCCCGAGCACGAACGGGTTTCCCTCATCTTATACTAGGTGCACAGGAGCCGACATGGTTAGAATAACAATAGCGAATGCTTCAGAGGGCCGTAAACCTGTGTTCCATTGAACGCGAGCCCAGGAGTACCAGAGCGCGCCTACCAGGGCGCCCAGGTGATGCTCCCCACCACCACGATCCTCCACCCTCACTCTCAAGTTCATCCCAAGGCCCCGAATTTCATCGCGATAACCAAATTGGTACCGCGCGCACCCTCGCAGACCCTCGCAGACCAGGCGCGCTGGCAATTTGCAAGATCCAGCTCACCTCGATGTGGATGAGATTGTTGGAAGTCCAATCTCATCGCTCTGAGCCCCAATGACTGTCCTCAACAACCAATTACGGCACTTTGGTGCATATATCTTGGACAAAGGAAGGCTATAACGCAGTCGATGTTCCCGGTGGACGAGAGGGCAATGGGCGTCTACTCTGGAAAGTAGGCTGGAAGATCGGTCGGAAGATACGTCGGAAGGTTACGTGACGTCGTCTTTGACGGTGCGAAAAAAAATCAGCTGTCTCGTTCTTTTCCGAACTTGCTGTAACACTGGTTATTAACAGCGTTATTAACATGCGAGAAACCCGGGGGGGTTCTCGCAGTGCGATTATCGTGGGCGCTTATCCGGACTAACACCTCGTCCGGGTGACCAGTTGGACCCACATTGTCGGTCTGGAGCCGTCGCGTATCATTCACTCTACTCAGACTCCTACCTGTTATAGATTCTCTTTGTGTCCAGTAAAAGAATACCTGTGTATTGCATAACTGACCTTGCCATGACCTCTATTGTGCTCGTGTGTTCAAATTTCTCGACTCACCTTTTCCAATCCCCACCTCCATCCGCCATGTCTTCCACCTCCGAGTCTCAGGCTGTCAACATCCTCTCGCAGGGAGAAATCCTTGCTCGACTGGCTCATCTACGGGCATGCTTTGATACACTCCCTCTCACCCTCTCAGACACTACATACAGCTTCCAGCAGCTCGAGCTCTCCGACGAAGACATCGAAGACCGCGGCTGTGTCAGGGCACTCAACCACTGCCTCGAGTGCACTTTCTGTCCCCAGGGTCATGCAAACGGCTCATTTCTACTCAATGGACGTGGTCCTGGCCTTCTTTCACTAGTCGACGTCTTATCTGCTTTTATTGTGGACTTTCCTGGCGACGCTATCCTTCAGAAATGGGTCGAGGACCTCATCAGGGCTGCAGAGCACACCTCAAGCACCACTGGTCCTGTCGGAGGCTCTACGGTTAGCAGCGGTGTTGGAGGGTCTACAAAGGTACATAGTGTCTTTGCTTATTTTGTGGATACATATTTCTCACACCAACTAGAAGCGTGGCCGTCCCGCTGGGATGGTAACGGAGGGACAGGCATCTAAGAAGGCTAAGTCCGACGCTGCAGTTCCGAGGACAAGGGAGGTCGACTGTCCGGGTACCTCCGTGTTGTCACTCTACGACAACGCACAAAAGCCACCACCAAAGGGCCCAGGTGGGCGGGGAGTCTGCCCATTACTCGACAAGGTCTCAATCTATTGTCATCGCAAACGCGATGGTGAGCTGCTTTATCGGTGCGTCGGTGCTAATTCTGGCTGTGTAAAGACTTTCCCTGCTGCTCGGGACAAAGGCCGAGTCTTGAAGCATGCTGGAGGTTGTCAGTTTCTTTCGGACAACCTGCGTCAGGCTGCAAGCTCACTCCTTGCTGAGGATGCCCCAAGTCGTCGTGCCCAGGCTGTTGCCACTCCAGCCTCAGAGCAAACACAGAAACACACTGGCTCGAAAGACAGTGCACCATCAGTAACATCGAAACCAGGTAACACTGGTGGTGCCAGTCTCTTTCAAAAAGCCAAGGCGGAAGGACGTCGGCAGCTCCAGGCCAGCCTTGATGCTGCAATTGTAAAGCTCGTGTGCGTCGCAGGCATTCCACCATGGGTTGCTGACCTTCCAGAATGGAAGGAGGCATGGTCTCTTGCGAATCCAAACTACAACCCTGCCTCAAAATCGAAGCTTGAGAACTCTCAGATTCCGTGTGAAGCTGCCGCGGTTTGTGAAGCTCAGCTTGAGATACTCCGAAACAAAGATAACCTCACAATCTCATTTGATGGAGGGTCTTTGAAATCAATGGAGTCCAACTTGACAATTCATATTACCACTGAAGATCAACAGGTGTATTTCTTCGAGGGGAAGGACTCCACGGGATTCTCGCACACAGGCACATACCATTACCATGCTCTCAAAGGTGTAAGATGCTCACATTCAAACTATATTATTCCATGAACGTAGACATTAAAATATTGCCAGGTTATCGACCTTGTTGGGCCGAAAAAGTTTCATGGCCTCTGTTCCGACAATACAGGCAACACAAGTCACGGACTGCACGAGACATGATCCATCGGGAATACCCTTGGATTATGATCCTTCCCGACGCATGCCATAGGCTACATCATCTATGCGGCAATATTTGTAAGCTTGATCGGTACAAGGAGGTATGTGTCTCCACAACGACTCTAGCTGTCATTCCGGGCTTGAAATATTGCACATTAAATTCAGCCCATCTCAATTGTACAACGCACACTGAAGTTCATGAACAAGTCAGGGGTGGCTCGTGACCACCTCCGGAAAAAGCGATTGGAGCTGGGGATTTCTCGCGGGCTTGTGTCTATTGGGAAGACGCACTTTGTGAGCATCTATCACTCCTCGGCGTCTGCCCTGGTTTGCTGCATGCCGGTGCTCCGTAACTTATGTGGGTCCGGGACGATCAAGATTAAGGTGAACCTGAGCGGAGCGGAACAAACTGACAGTTCTTGGGCTAATGTTCTTCTACTTGTACAGGACGTCAACGGTGTCTTTCTCAGCAGAGCATCCGCCTGGAAGTTTAACGCTGAGTTGCAGGAGCTTGTCGATGTCCTCGCCCCCATGGCTAAGTCCATTACTTGCCTAGAGTCCACCCACTCCACAGTTTCCGATGTCTATGTCTTCTGGCTCGCTTGTATGGCTGGAGTCTATGATGCGATCACCTCTAACAGTGACAGCATGAGCTTATCTGACAAGGATACCATCCGTGAGGCGGCACAGGCGCGGTGGCTCCAGATGATCGAGCACGCACCTTGTGATGTGTACTTCGCCGGTTTCATGCTCGATCCACGTAAGTATCTTTCAGAAATGGACATTTCAATGCTTAATATTTTACTTAGGCTTTCGTAACCACGATATCCTCCATGACCTCAATCCACTCACTATCAAGGGCATCAAGATTCCGAGTCAGAATCCCAACTCGAACACAAAGGATAAGCTCCCAAAGAGCGTCAAGCGGCTAGGCGACTTTCTTCTATCTATTTTGCGCATTGAATATGAACAAAAAGGCTCACCAATTGCTGGCTTACCCGTAGCTCAGGCACTCGACAATCTCAAGGACCAAATACCCTCGTATATCAAGGGTTCATATCTATTCAAGCTACCGCTGTCCCCATCAGAAGACCCACTGGAATGGTGGAAGCGCCTCGACGAGGATTCCAGTCGAAAAGAAGCTGTTCAGCCATTGGCCGTGAGTACAGTCAATAATCACGTTGTGGATTGTTTGATATGCTCACTACAGTTATTTGACAGTTCCTTGCACGAGGCATATTTGCCGTTACGCCCAATTCCATGGCGGATGAACGAACACAGTCTACGTACACTTGGTTGAACAGCAACCTTCGCAACCGTCAAAGTGTCCAGACCGTCACATGGATGATTCAGATCCGGAATTGGTATCTTCAGCAGAGAAAGGTAAGTACGATACACCGACCCGAAAACTTATCTAATCCATCTATACCGCCTCTAGAAGGCGACTATCACCCCGGACCCGTCAACCCACAGTCAAGTTCCGCAACATGGGGCCAATCCTCGGAATTTCTCCCACAGCCTCCCAGGCCGACAACGGTGGTCTTGGATCCAAATCGAAGGCAGCCCGGGCCCCCGGGGTGTCTCAGAGCGAGGTGGTCATTGTCGACAATGACTCCGAAGATGAGTACGAAGATGGCGACATTGGCGACTTACTAGATAGCGACTCAGAGGCTGAGGGCTCCGAGGAACGCCCCGACTCGGATGACGACGACTCGGAAGACCTCGACGCAGTTGTGTATGAGGACCTGGAGGCGGCTGTGAAGGGGTTGAATCTTGAGTCTTGGATGCTCAAGGATTACCTTTCCGATACAGCCATAGCGCCTGATACGGCTGTGAAGGGGAAAGGGAAGGGAAAAGGTAAAGCTACGGCAGAGGGCAGGGCGACAAGGGAGCTCGGCGAGACGGACTGGAAGATGTGACCCCGGCGTGTTACGTAATAAAGCGCCCATGTTAGAAACTGTTATTAACTATGCGAAAAACTCCTCGACATCCGCCCACCTGTTAATAACCCTGCGAGGAACCCTCGGTCGGGTTTCTCGCCCTACCCTAGAACGCGATATGGGAGTCCCGCAGTCGGCCTAGTGCTGAAAGTGGGAATAGCCGAGGAGCCACAGCAGGCTCAGGCTCTGGAGTGCCTCTGCTGGATCTCTGTCCCAGGCCAGGCATCACTGGCGGCCGCCGCCAGGCATGGGCGCCCTATGATACAACTGGGTATTGTCAGAAACGCGGTGAGCGCCCCCCCGCCCACAGAACAAACCGGTCCTCGACCCGGATGTCATCAATCGCGACCAGTACCGTATGTACCCACAACAGTGAGCACGCGCCAGGGCGTCGTTCGAAACAAACCTCCCAAGGCGCGCGCGCTCGGGCGAGAGTGTTGTGCGGCTCGGCGATGCTCTGCGCGCGAGCGTTCTTAGTGTCAGTCCGACCACGGGTGCTGATGGACGCAAGGCTCATCGGGAGTTGTCGTGGGACGTATCCATCGCTTCCGCGCGCGATAGATGAACAGGCGTCCACTGACACCCAGGTCCACCGATGCAAGTAAAAAAGAAGTTTAATGAAACCGACCACGGAAGATCTCTCAAGGCTGAACGACACGAGAGCAGGAACGAAGGACATACGACAGGAAAATGGATGAGCGAATGGCCGGTGAGGCCTAGGATGAGGGCCCGGGAGAGTCTGAGACAGCCGGGATGCGTAGGCGGAGACGCGGACGCTCACAAGACACAGGAAACGAAGAGGAGGCAAACGCACCCGGAGAACCGCACCGTTGAAGAGTATGGTTTCCGGTGGGAAGACGAAGGCGCGAGATATGGTGGCGGCGAGGTGAGGGAAAAAGCTGAATCAGCTGCAGGGCGGGGAGACGCGGCCGCAAACATTCAGGTGGGGCAGAGGAGCATAGGGCTGAAGGGATGCAGGACACGCGGAGGGGCACGCGAGGTGAAGAAGGCAGAGGAACGCATGGACTTGCGAGTTCGGTGGATGTCTGTTCGACAACCCCGCGTCTGCGTTTATGAGCGCCTAATGAATACGAAGGGATCGTCGGTTGGCGCCCATGGGCCATGCTTTGTGTTGCTCCGACAAATTGGAGATGTGCTCATGGGCGGCCTACTACTTTCCACTGTGAGTGCCTCGGAGGCGATACTACACTCACTAAAACTTTTTCCTCGCGCTCGATTCCAAGCTGTGTGCACGTAAGAAACTGCCTCGTGTCTAGTCGTATGGTTCCCCTTCTTCGGTTTTCAGACTTACTTCCAGGACCACGCCCGAAGCTACGTCATGTTGGGATAGCATTCAGCATGACGACGATCCGCTGGCAACAGTGTATGTAGCCACCTCGGCGAAGGCGGACAAAATGGAACAGCGTCCGCCATAACTGTGCGGGAGGTGAAGAGAAGACGGGGACGACACTGCGACAGTGGGAATAACAATGGTCGGAGGAGCATGGAACTAAGAGTGGAAGAACTCCAGGCGTGGGAGACGACTAGATGATTCGCTTCTGCAGGCATGGAGGTCAAGGAAGGGTGGAGAAGTGCATACGTACGTGATACTACGAGGGCTGACCACCGGGAGAGGATACCCAGCTGCCAGAGGTGAGCGGCGTTCCGTTTAGGCTACCGCAATCCTTACCATGATCATGACCGGTCACAGCCAGGTGGGCGTCAGCCGTGTTGTGGTTTGACTTCTGTGAAACTTCTCCCCTAGCTTCAGGTGATCCGGGTGGTAGGTACGGGCGCGAGATGGATTACCTTGCCTGCAAGGTCGCTGGCGCGAGATGGTCGACCGCCAGCGTATATAACGCAAAGGCAACCGAACTCTGAACCTCATCCTCCTCAGGATCTAAGCCTCTTCATCCTCATTCACTCCAGTGGTGCGCTCACTCGCGCTACGATACCCTCTCTTCAATTTTCAACGTCCAAAATACCCTCACATACATTATGATTCCAGTTCTCTTGGTCACCCTCGCAGCTTTGCTGCCACTCGCCTCTACGCACATTGGTACGTCCTTGAGTCTTGCCGTCCAAAACCCCGCTGAACCTATGTCCCCCACAGCGCTCTGGCACCCCTCCATGTACGGCTTCAACGTGACCGACTCGACCTTCCCCTACGACAACCGTCCCGTCGCCCCCCTCCAAGACTACACCTTCTCGCAGTGGTGGTTCCATGGGCACCTCGACTACCCGCCCAACCCCGGCGACATCTTCACGCTCCCCGCGGGGCAGCCCGCCGTGGCCGAGCTCGGCTGCAATAAGGGCGTGACCTCGTACTGGGCGTCGTCCGAGGGCCGCACCGACGTCAGCCAGGGCGACAACCCGTGCCCGTCCGACGACGGCAGCTTCCCCACCGGGGCGATGCACACGACGGGGCTCAGCGACGTCAAGGGTTGCGCGCTCGCCATCGCGTACGAGAGCGACGTGAGCAAGATCCAGCCCGCGGACTTCGCCGTGTTCAGCGTGAACCACACGTGCGTGTGGACGCGCAACACGACGTTCGACGTCCCCGCGCGCATGCCGCCGTGCCCTCCAGGCGGCTGCCATTGCGCGTGGTTCTGGATCCACGCTGCGGATGCCGGCAGCGAGCAGAGTGAGTGCGACCCTGCTTGTTGTCATGTTTGCTTTGTTGGGCGGGCGGCGTGTTGACGAGGCGGTACTAGACTACATGAACGGGTTCCGCTGCAACATCACTGGGTCCACGTCGGATGTGCCGCTCGCGACGGCCCAGGTCCCGCGCCGTTGCGGTGCGGACGCCGCCAATGGCAAGCCTGACGCTGTGCCCGGCAATTGCACCTACGGCGCGAAGCAACCGTTCTACTGGTTCCAGGCGGAGGACAACAACGTGAGCCCCTCTGTCGTCCTCTTCTGCAAGTACGGTTGTTGATCATCACTGGTCTCACAATCGCCTAGATGTTCGAGGGCACCTACTCGCCGCCCGAATACACTGATCTCTACAACTTCCAAGATGGCGCCCAGGATGACATCTTCGCAGACTCGTATCCTAACGGCATCCCAGTGCCCGGCCCGAGCCAGACGAGCGTCCCAACACCTGGTCCCGCTCCCACTAGCACTAGTGCTACAAGCGCTACCTCCACTGCGGCCTCATCGTCCGCAACCTCTGCCTCTTCGTCCGCTACCCCCTCGTCCTCATCTGCCACCCCTTCGTCCACGTCTGCGACCTCATCGTCTTCGTCCGCGACCTCGGCCCCATATTCTTCATCTGCAACCCCGTCGTCTTCGTCTGCGGCGCCGACATTGACGTCTGTGACCCCGTCGTCTTCATCCGCGACTCCATCGTCCACATCTCCGACCTCCTCGCCTTCGTCTGCGACGTCGACATCTTTGACCGCGACCTCTTCGGACACACCTGCGACCACGTCGTCTTCCTCTCTGTCCCCCTCGTCTTCTTCCCCGCCGAAGGGACGCCCCTCCACCTTCCCCTGGGCTCGGCCTGGTCGGCCCGGCGATTGGGGCAGGAGCAGCGGTAGGAGCAGGGGCAACGGCAATGGCAAGGGAAACGGGAGGAACGGCATTGGGAGTGACGGCATCGGTAGCAACGGCAACGGCAGGGATGGCGTCTGGGGCCCTAGGACGGTCCGAAATGTTAAGGAGCAGAAAAGGTCCGGGTGAGTTCCTCATGCCCATCCTGGCGTACTATATTTTGCACTGACTGCTTTGTCTTGCCCCCGCAGTGAGGCTGCTAAGGTCAAGGACCACCTCCTTCGAGCCCGCAGGCCGCTGTTCTGATTGCCCCTCTCGGGCTTAACGAAAGTTCATGATCACGATTACATGTGCACGCATCTCGGCAGGGATCACTCACGACTTTACGATGACATGCCTTTCAACGCCTTCCACCCATTACCACTTGTCTTCGCCGTCGTATGAGGCCTTCCTATTTATTCTAAATTATTGCCTTCCGCTTCGAATCCTCGTCCTCATCTTGCGCAGGGTTGCGGATAAAGGAGACGAAGGAGGTGTACGAGGGCCGGTGGTTCGAGGTCAAAGTTAGAAGTGCTAAGTACTAGTACGCCTACTATCAGGAACGACGAACAATGACATAGCGGCGGTGCCGTTTTGGAATCTACTTTACCGTTATGTGGGCAGAGTGGCAAGACCAACGACTGAGAGAGTCAGAAAGTCAATGCTCTAATTCGGAAGGTTTAGAGTTGTATACTTAGTGCCCCAGCATCCATGAAAAAAATCTAAGTCTAGACGCCCCCAGAGTATATATACAACGTTAGCTCACATCGTAATCAATCTTCGGTCAAGGAAGCTTAGAATGCTTCGAGCGAGAACAATTGAGGGTTAAGAAGACAAGGTAGCTTTATGTACTACACCAGTGCTACAAATATTTCGACAAGAGAATGACGACGATGCTGGTGCGTTCCATCCAATATCCGATATTCGAAAATAAAGAAGCAGAAATGATTCACGTAGATGCAATCTGGAAAAAATCCAGCCTTTGAGAAGTCCTCGATCATAAAACCGAGACCATACGGTAAGACGGGACAACGTTTCAGGACGCATGTGGGGGGAGTCTAAGAGCCAGAAAACCGAAAGCATAAGAATATAATGCAAAGCCACCGATGGCGTTAAACTTAAATGTACATGTACAAGAAGAATAGTTTTATACAACACAAGTGTCAAACCGGGAGCTCGAGAGCAAGACCGAGCTCAACAACGCAAGTACGCTGTACAACAGAAGTGCGAAAGCGACATGAATCAAGAGAGAACGCGGGCGACCGGGTTCTACTTCTGCACAGACCCAAACGTGTTGGACAGCTTCTTCCTCATCCGCACCAGCACGCCGCGCGTCCCCTCCCTGTCCTCTCCCCTCCCATTCCCCGTCGCGACGCTGTCGCTGCTCGCCGAGTTGAACCGCCTTCTCGTGAACAGCGCCATCGCGAACCGGCCCTTCGACCCCGTCGTCCCTTCCCCATCAGCCATCCTGTGCTCCAGAATCGTCTCAGGCGACGGGAAGCCGTACGAGCTCATCGAGCTCTGCGGCCGCTCAATAGGCTCCGCTTCGGGTACCGTGACGAGCGAGGGATTCGTCACGCCGCGCATGGAGCCGAACTTGCGCATGGGAAGGAGCAGCGACTGAGTCGCCGACGCCCGGACAGTCGCGTTCGCCGTGGGAGGGCGGCGGTGGAGGAACGGAGTGGTCGGCCTACTGCTCGGGCTCGTGCTGCTGTTCGCTGTCGGGCTGCTGGCCTCCGTTGGGAGGCTGCGGAGGCGGTCGAGGATGCTGCCGGCGCGCGACGACGGCCGTGGGGGCGGAGAACGATCCCCGGTGCGCGAACCGTTACCGCGACCGTAGCTGGGCTCGGTTGTGGACGGGCGTTCGCCCAGTGTGAAGTCGGAGAAGTCCGGCATCGAGGAGGACGCGCGTGAGAAGCCGTCTTCGATGGCACCGAGCGACGGAGCCTTGAGGCGGAACTGGTGCGACCGTGATTGGGTGAACGGCGACACGGGGGACACGACCGAAGGGGTGGACGCAGACCCCACGGTCGTGGGAGACTCTGGGGCGAACACGGGCGAAAGCGTGGTGGTGACCGAGACGGGGGACGCGGCGAAGTCTTCTATGAGGTCCACGGCGTAGTCTGGGATAGTGACGTCGCCAACTTCTGCGAGGAGGACGTGTCGAGGGCGACGGGAGACCGAGCCCTCTATTCGGACAAAGCCATCGGTGCGGGATGAATCGGGAGACGGCGGCGTCTTCAGCGAGCCGAGCGGAAGGGCCAATGCAGTTTGTTCGCTCGCATCCTCAGCGACGTAGGTGGCATCCGTTGAGTTGGAATTCCTGCGAGTGTGGGTGCCGTCCAACGACTTAGAGCGTCGTGGACGCTCCTGAATAGGGGTCCGTAGGGCAAAATCCATTGCTGAAGAGCGCAAACGGAGAGGCCGCATCTGCGAAATGGTCTTCCTCCGTCCGAGTAGGTTAGGGCTCGTCGAGGGACTGCGGCTGTGGGTAAGGTCGACGTGGGTAGGGGATAAACGCAGGAAGCGCGCCAAGTTGGTCTCCTGATGTGTTGAGCTCGGGATCGCAGAGAGAGGTGGAGGCACCTCGCGGATGGGACTGCTCAGCTTCGTCAAGAGGTCCCTGGTCTTCTCCGACTGGTGCTTCCTCGCGGCGCTCCTGTGCTCCTCCATCCAGTACTCGTGTTGGAGTGTCTTCAACTCGTCTGGCGAAAGCGATTTTGAGTCCGTACCCTCCAGCCGAGCGCGTAGCCTGGCGGCACACGCTTGTGCGTCGCGCGCCTGATCGCTGAGCAGGGCGGTGGCCTTCTCAAGTGCCCGGATCTGAAGTTCCTGGGGTGAAAGCTCCGAAGAACAAACCTCGACGGCAGAGCGTAATGCTCTTTCGACTTGAGAATATCGAGATAGCCTGCGTGAATGGAGAATGGCCGCAGACGGAGATGATGATGGTGACGGAGCGAGACGACGCGGATGTTTAGGGGATGTCATGGTTGGATTGGGGCGACCAAAGGTATGACTCGTATCAGGAGTCCTGGCGGAAGAGGCGGAACTCTTTGAGTATAGGAGGGCGGGAGGGGGCGGGTGCAACATGAAAGAGCGAGACGTGACGTACTTAACAGATAAATAAGACTGCCGATTTGAAGGTGGACGCAGGCAATTCGCACCCTACGGAGCACGGTGAGGACTGAGGACGGAGGCGTGAAGCATTCAACTTACCGAAGAACTGGCTGGCCATAAAGCGTCACCCTCGGTGACAATACGCAGACCTGCGGACTTGACACGCCTAACCGTGAGTCCGCCGCAAGGCTCAGGGAGGGAAAGCAAGCTCTCCACGTCCTCAATGGCAGGAAAAGGTTCCACGATCCTTTCCCCAAGCATTGCGATCTGTAAAGGAATCTACCGACTAATCGCTGAGCGACGCGGCCGAAACATCAGACAAGGCAAATGGGCAATCCACGAGGACTCACCGGTGACGAGGATAAAGAAAGTAGCGGAAAGGAGTGTCAAAGGTGGGGCAAGCTGAACATGACAGGAGAGTTTGGGACGACGAAGGGAGGAGCGGGATTGGAGGCCGGGCTGGCAGGATCCCGGTGAGTTGCCAGGGTTGCCAGTTCAAGAGACGCGCTGCCGATCAGTCTCAAATCCGCCGTTCGAGAACATATGCACACGTCACGGATTCCTCTTTTGGCCCCCCGATCTGTCCGAATCAGCTTCCGTCGCTAACAAGCTCGCCACAGAACTGCCATGGGAGAGCAGACGAGGCCCAGGGCCCGATGTACGCACCTACCTACACAACCTCGTTTACAGGGCTCCATTCTAGTTGCCCTTGAATGTAGGATTCACGGAGGCTCTGCAAACTACTAACCTCATGAGCTTGTCATGAACGTCTGAAGGAAGGATCAACTGAGAAGAGCAGTCTCAGTCTGGACTCGGATGATTTACAGACTGAACAGCCACGGCGAATGGGCGCTCTAATAGATCTGTTGTGCCGCCGGCCGCGGCGCAGTAGGCCGCAGTCTGCACATGGCCATCATTCACACCGGCGGGCAGAGATGCAATCAAATCAGTGTGGTCAATCCAGGGTCAATCAGCATTGAAAAGGAGTAAGTACTTCCGCGCACCGTTTGGCGTTAAACTTAGTGCCTGCACCTCCACGCGTTCAACTGAACCTCGAACAGCCTTCATCCTCCTTCATCACACGAGAAACACAAACCATCAAGCTGCATCAAGCTTTGGCTGCTGGCACCCCGTCAAAACATTCGGGCATCAACGAGTGCTCCAGGGTCTGCATTTTGGTCGATGATCCCAGGCCGGAACGTGCCAGAGGATTGGCAGAGTATGCCGTCATATGTATAACAAAATTGTTTGGGGGGATGTTGAAGGGAGCAAGGTCGTAGCCTGTCATGACCTTGAGACAAGGCGGGAAGTGTGGAGCACACAACGGCACACTTCCATTCGCATTTTGAACTTTGGCCTGGCATACACCTGGCACACGTCCCACCAAAATTCCTGTGAGAACGGGGGCGGAGCCGCATTCAAAGACAAGGCCTGGACGGGGTGGCCGAGTCCGTAGCATGTCGTACTTCTCCGTGAACATCTGACTTGGCTTCCGAGCCCTCTTACCGCAACCGGTAATAGATTCTACGTACTATCGCCAACCTGTACATGCGCGATCAATATATCTTGCTTTCGAAAACCCGACGTTCAACAACCCGCCCCGGCATCCGTTCGAAATCCACTCACCTCGACTTATCTCCCGCTTCTTGATCATATACTGTACCCGTCCGCTTTTGTGCCGCTGACCTAACCCCGATGCCGCTCACGCCATCCATCCCGCGATGTGTCAACATCCAATTGTCGCCGAGACAGGTTTTCCATTGGACAGTGACGATGCCCGGGCAAGTCCAGGGCCGCCAGCTTCTCGGATGCGAGGGTCACGATGGCGCCGTTTCTGCTTGACACCTTGTGCTCCCATAGGTTCTATCGAGCTTCGCAATCGCGTCATTCCTCAGGTATAAAACCTCGGAGGCTTGTGGATGATATAGGCGCACTACGAGAGGTCACCGGGGCACAACCATCGTCGCAGCCATGCTCGGCATACTCTTGCCTGTTCTTGCTCTGGAACTTTGTGCTCTAGTCTTCGGCCAGAGCAACAGCGGAGTCCCGAATTCGTTCCCTCACGCATGGCCTGGCCAACCGAATACCACCTTCGGTAATGACTGGCAAAGCTGTAAGTCCCCTTCACTCGCAGCCGAAGGTATGTACTAACCAACGCATCCAAACCTTTAGACTTCGAGGTCACGGAGAAGCTGCCCAACATCACAGGTGCCCTCCCCGCCCTCCCCCGCAGCTTTGCGGGCAATATCCCAGTGAACCGTTCAGGGCACCCCAACGACACGCTCTTCTTCTGGGCGTTTGAGAAGGTCGGCAAGAACGGTTCCCTGACTGCGCCTGCAGACGTGAACAACACCGACCCATGGATCATCTGGCTACAAGGAGGGTAAGCGCGTGTTCGGACGTTGTGCCTTTGCCGAACGCAAGGTTCATCTCGCACATACCGACAGGCCAGGGTCCTCGGGCATGATTGCGCTTACGACGGAGGTGGGTGGATCTGCAGGCGATTAATAGCTTCGTGCCTAGAACTGATGCTCACCGGTGTGTAACGAACGTCCCATGCCACAGAATGGCCCAATCCATGTGTTGCCCAATGGCTCCTGGGTGTTCAACAACTTCAGCTGGAACAACCTGGCGGATACCATCTGGATCGACCAACCAGTGGGTAAGTTCATTTGTAGTTCGAAGACGGGAACGACGAACAGGCACGTACTGAGCGCTCCCCTCTGTCCCCCTACAGGTACCGGGTTCTCGACGTCGGACACGACGGGCTACGGTATGCATCACGTCCTTCGCCCCTCTTCGCCCGGCGAACTTGATTGATTTCTCGCGCGCGCGCTGAACCTGCTCCTTCCAGTGGCGAACGAGGACCAGACGGGACAGGACTTCGTGCGTCTCTATGCATTCAGTCCACCTTCGTCCAAACGCCCTGAGCTTTTGTGACCGGAAATGTTCATGCTAACTCTGGAACGAATAGGTCGGCTTCCTCTCGAACCTGGTCAAAGTGTTCCCGAGCCTCGCGGCCCGTCCCTTGTTCCTGACAGGCGAGAGCTACGCCGGGACGTACATTGTCAGTGCCGGCCGCGTTGTATCCTTCGCTTGTTCTTGGGCCGTTGACGGCCGTCCTTCATTGCAGCCTTACATCACGAAGCACATTTTCCAAACGCCCAATCCCCCTGTCAATCTCCGCAAAATCGCTATTGGGGACGGGTCGCTTGGATCTCAGGCAACCGTCGAGCATTTGCCAGTCGTGAGTTGTCAAGAGATCCTCAGTTGGGATTGTGCCCTGACGCCCTCGACATGCTCGACGTCCGTCGCTTTCATAGGTCAATGTCATCGAGACGTATCCAGCTCTCATTGGCTTCGATGAAGATGTGTTCAACTATTTCCGCGAACAGTCAGTGAAGCCTCGTAACTACGAGATAGAGACGGTAACTTACCTGTTCACATAGGACGCATTTGTGCGGATTCGACTTGAACCTCACATACCCCCAAAACGGTCACTTCCCGACCTTGAACCTTGTCCGGCCGACGGAGTCGTCCGCGTTCAGCGAATCGCTCCTCGACCCGGCCGAAAGTCGCGCAAGTACCTTGAAGGAGTCCATTTCTGAGAAGTTCGCCGCCGTGCACGGCAGTCCTTCCTTGGCAAAGCGGGCCGAATTGCACGAGCGCAGGGAAGCGGAACGCCAGCAGTGGAAGCGCGACCTCTCCGGGCGGGCAAACGGCACGATCGACCCCTTCTACGGTTGCTCCCTGCTCGACGAGCTGATCGATTATGCGGTGAACTTCACGTTCCCCTGGTGTGAGTCTTTATTAGCCCTGCTGCTACGCGAGAGCATGAGCTGACCGACGATGACATAGCGAACGGCGACTTCGACGTGTACGACATCCCCGACGCGACAAGTCCCGAGCCGTTCAAGAACGCCTCGTCCTTCTTCAACAACGACACCGTCCGCGCAGCGCTCCACGCCCCTACGTCCAAGGATTGGATCCGAAACTTCAACTACCCCTTCGGCTCCGTGCACAACCGCTCCGTCGGCAACCAGTACGGCGACCCGTCCGTGGAGCCGATCGCCTTCCTCTCTGAGCTCGCGACGAATGCTTCCGCGGCAAACGTCTCCATCGTCTTCTACTCGGGGAACGACGACTCGCTTGTGCAGCACCGCGGCACGGAAGTCATCATCCAGAACATGACTTTCGGCGGCCAGCAGGGCTTCACGCGCAAGCCCGCAACGCCGTGGTTCGACGACGACGGTGTCTTCGCCGGGATCGTGCACCAAGAGCGCGGGCTCGCGTACGTCCTTTTCCAGGGGGCGGGCCATCTCGTGCCGATGTGGAAACCCGCGCAGGCGCTCGTGTTCCTGCGCGAGTTCGTGCTGGGCGACAATCTAAACGGGACGGTATCAGGAACGGTGGTAGTAGGCGGGGAGAACTCGACGCTGGCGAACGACTTCTTGCCGGGCGGCAACGTGATCTTCTATGGCTCGTCGGCGACGCAGTACACGGTGACTGTCCCTGCCGCGTCACAGTCTGCGTGGAGTGCGTTCATTGCGACGGCAATGGCAACGAAGTCGCCTCTGGAGCATGGGGCCAATGGCGCCTTAGGTCGTTGGTTGCCCGGTATGGCGCTGGCGGCGATTTGGGGAACAACAGCCGCACTTTGGATGGTATTGTTGTAGGGTCCAGACGCAAAGACGGACTTTATGGCTCCTTAATCCCGTTAACATGCATGTCAGACAACGGTCGGTTGAAAAATAGATAGTTCTACATACTCGTATCGCGGAAATATACCCTGCACAATGCTCCTCGATGAAAGTCCGCTTCAACACTACGCATCCTCGTCGAACGATAATAATTTCTTGTCTTGCTTCTTGGCTTTCCTTTTGGCGGGCTTTGCAGCAGATTCGGGTTTCTCAGCGTCGTCTCGACCGTCACCAACGGCCTTCCGTTTCGAGCCTTTAGGCTTCACGGCTGCCCCGAACGACAGGCCCTGCTGTTTGAGTGCCTTTGACTCCGCAGATGTAGATCCTTTTGCAGGCTCGTTCTTCGAAGGGTTTTCAGCGGGATCAGGAAGAGGAGGTAAGCCGTTGGCTGAGCACGACAATGAGACAAAAAATCATGTGTGGATCCGCGGTACTTGACCCCACGCACCTCTTCGCTTCTCATTCTCAACATCTCTCTCCGATAAATGCTTCCCCTCCTTCAACACTACGATCTGAGGCTTCTCATCCAGATCGTCCTCATCCGCACTCCCTGGCTCATCATCGGGCCGCTCTGGAATGGCTGGACGCTTGGGAATCGGAGGCCTTCCAGAGCCGTCGTATTCAAATTCTCCGTCTTCGTCATCATCTCTCCCGCCACCACCCATGCCATTTTGTATCCTCAGCAGAAACGCGGGTGTTCGTGACTGGTAGGTTAGCCGGGATGAGAGCTGCGCACGAGTGGGTTCCTTGTTGGACATCGTTTGAGAGGAAGCAGATAGACCACAAGATGAGCAGTCTCGGAAACGGGAAGTCGGAGGCAAAGATAAACGTCCTCAGCAGCGTTGTCGTGGTCGCAGGAAGAGAGTTGGTCGCTGTGGCTGGAGGCGCCCAACGGAACTTGACCTCCTTCCACATTGACCACGCTCTCCAGGAGTCCAGGGCTCGTTCCCCACCCTCAATCCACTGCTGTTTTCAGGAGCCCAAAAATGTTTCGGGCCACTATTGTACGCCTTGCTGAATCTGTGTCCACGCAACCTCTGAACCTTCGTGAAGCGAGCGCCACATTACTACCACCCTTGCCGTACGTTCTCGTCGATATCAGCAATTTGCTGGCTACATATATGCGTCTAGATTATACCGCAGAATACTTCGGGCACATAGAAATCTTCCTCGAGAGATGAGATCTCTTGGTGATGTCTACGTCAAAGACGGTGAGCAGACTCATCTTACGTTAAGACATGTAAGAACTCAACGCTATACTAGAATTTCGTAGACATACGGAAACAACGAACAAGGTTCATATCATAGGATTCCTGTCCCAATGGAAGATGTATCTGGATGTGCTGCCTGCTGGCCCTGATGGTGCTAAAGCGTTCCGTGGCAAACCTCTAGACCCCACAACGCTGGAGAAGGTCCGCTCTTTTCACTTTCGACCTTTAGTTTTGAATCATATGCTCGTCTTAGATGTCCGCAGAGCAGCTGGGTCAACTATATGAGGTTATGCACGTTACGAAGGATGTTTGGAAACCTGTGAGTCCCGAACAAGATGGCAAGGCACCAGGCAGCGATGGCTCGTCATAGCGAGAAGGGTGCATGTCTCCTTCCCTTTCAGACATTTTGTAGACGGTATGGACCCTTCTCATTCCGAAGACAACCGTCGTCGATGGCTGACGTATCGCTGTAGTATCCATAGAGTATTAGCGTCAAACCCCTTTGCTCTCTCCGAAGGTCATTTACCCGAGGGCCGAGTGTCGCCGTGCTGTCTTAGAAGGCTCGGTCATAACCGGATGCCCTGAGATGCAATTGGGCTTCTTTGGTGAAACCTACAACCAATGTCGAGGGGAGCCGGTTGGCCGGATGTTCTTTCGAAATGCCTCCTGCTGTCGTGCCTTCGAACCCGTCTACACCTCCGTGCGCCTGGCTTTCTCCGTTCCACTCCGGCCCGCACAGTCGCGTGAACACCCGATTGGTATCACGTTGGCGTTCTACTTTTCGTACTCTCTGTAAGTAGCGCTGGGAGCCAGGGCCTCCTGTGAACCTACTGTAACTCCGAATACGCGTCATTTGCCTCATATATAAGGCATAGCCCACTGTGACCTGAACTCTCTCACAGAGTGCTCATCCTACATCCCTGGTCCACCCTCTTCAACTGGAGTTATAATGTCTCAGCAGACCTTTGTGAGTGCCACAACCATCGGAGCCAAATGTTTCAATTGAAAATACTTGAAAAGAAAATCAACGCGAGCGCGGAGCCCTATGCCGACCTCCCATCCATCTGTGCACAGTTGCTCGAGGCAAAGGCCAAGAAGGGTTCACAACTTATATCATGTTGCGAGCACACCTTGCTGACTGGATATCACAGGCTTGACCTTCGATGCTATTGGCAAAGCCATCGACCACGACGAGGCTTGGGTTGCCGCGCTGTTCTATGGGCAGGTGCGCTTACCAATTCCCACTAACGGGATATTATCTGATCCACCAGTTGATGCAGGCCAAGGCCACTAACGAAGAGCTCGCAAAGCTTGGGGACCTCTTGGAAATCCCATCGTCTAACCTGACTGCTGAGATCGGCGACAACTGGTTCCCGCGCCGTGGCCTCGGCCCTGTTCCTCCCCAGGATCCTCTTCTCTACCGTCTCTTCGAGGTGTGTCGTCCTACATTGGGTGGATATTTCGTCCATACTGATAGACCAGTCACGTAGGGTGTCCTCGTTTATGGCACCCCCATCAAGGCTCTCATTCATGAGAAATTTGGCGACGGAATCATGTCCATGATCGACTGCAAAGTTGGTGTCGAGCGCAAGCCCGACCCCAAGGGCGATCGCGTAGTTCTCACGTTCGAGTGCGTGTCTCATCCTACCATATGCATGCTTCCACACGCATTCAATCGCTGAGTAACTTTGTGTCCTTCGTTCACAGTGGCAAGTTCCTCCCCTACCTCCGTTGGTGAACACTGCTTTGGGTGTCCCAATGGTTCCCCCAGTTTACAACATGGATTTCCACATGGCAACAACGAATGTAGCATTGTACAACAAGTAATCCACCAGATCTTCCCTCGTTCCTGTCATGCATCCACAGCTATACTCTCACACACACGCTCAAACGGACTGTGTTCCCAGTCTACGAATCTAGGCAACTTCGATCGCGAAACCCATCGCCCTCCTTCCAATCGGACTCTGGATGTCATCTGCGTTCCCAACGCCAACGCATTGTGCTTCACCCAGGTTCCTCGGGAAGTCGGGGGGCGCGACACCCTCGAGGAAGCTCTTCTTCTGTTTCTCGATGTAGGCGGCGTTGATCGCCGTGTAAGGCATCGCGGGGATGTACATGACGGTCGAGTCCTCCTTGCCCACGTGCTGCTTCTCGACAGCGTGAATGACGTCCTGCGTAGGCGGACGGCTGTGAGCACGGCAACTCACTCAGAAGAAGCACTACGCACGGAATGCCAGAAGACCATATCGCCAGGGTAAACCTTGGGCACCGAGACCATCGTCTCGTCCAACCTGAGGTGCGGGTGTGTCTTGGTGTTCGGGCGCGGGCCGACGAACGCTTTCCCGTACGAATAGATGCCGTGGAAATCTGGAGACATGGAGTCTGCCCTCCCATTGTCAACGCAGGTAATCAAGACAGGCTGCTGGAAAGCCGTACCAAACTGCCAATCGTTGGGGTCGAACGAGTCGGGCTGAGCCCCCTCCTTCGGCGCGAAGAACGGCCGCATGATCATATACGGGTTCGACAGCATGATATTCGGGAACACCTGCAGCGTTCCCTCGTTTGGCGCGGTCTCGCTCAGCGCAAGCCAGCCCTGGTACGTCCTAAACACAGTCGCCTTGGAAGATTTCTTGTGAATTCAGTGTTCCACGCCCCGAAATGCTCACATGGGATGTAGTGGAAATACCTGGTTCGGACGACCGTAGATCGAGCTCTTGGCGAAGACGCGGTTCTTGAGGTCGTACGGGTCATGCTCGCGCCAGTTCCCGTTGAAGATATCGTCAAAGCATTGACGGAAGGCCTCGTCTTCCCAACGCTCGATGCCTCCGCCTATGACACAAAGCGAGTTGTTTAGGTCAAAAGAGGAAGGTTAGTGTTGCTGGGACGAAACGAGCTTACCGTCGACGTGGGGTGGATGCGCGTCCCATTGTACACCGGGTTTGCGGATACGGAAGCGGTCGGCATACATGAGTGGCGTATCAAGGTCAATACCTTCAAGCTTCTCGCCGTCCTTGGTATGGTACATTTTGTTCAACCATGTTGTGGTCGCGAGAAGGTTCGGGTGTGAGCGCGCCTTGATCTGCGACTTCGTCCAGCTGCGACATTGCGCCGTGTCAGCGAGCCTCCCTAAGCAATAGCAGAAGCAGTGACAGACTAAAGCTGGAAGAACTGTTTATCGCCCTCCGGGAAACCTTCCGATACAAATGGTCGTTAGCGCGTGCTGAGCTCCGCCATATACGACATCGAGCAAGGTAAAGGGCTTACCGTCGACCAGGTTCTTCGCAACGTAGTCGCGCAACCACCCCTGCCAGGTCCGCGCTTCCGCATCGTCGACGACGTCGCGGACAACAACACATCCCTTGTTCCGAATCTCGTTCGCGCGCTCCTGGCTCAAGCTCCCAAGCTCACTGAAGTTGACTTCGGGCACGTTCTACATCGATCGCGAGGCATCGACGTCAGCGGACCGCAAGAAGTGATGGCTTGCGCTATACGAGGATCGAACCTACCGAGGAGCCTTGTGCGGCGATCTCCTTAGTGACCTTGTCGAGCTCAGTCAATATCTCACCCCACGCCTTAGTTACACGGGCTTCGAAGTCTGGGTAGGACGCAATGATCTCCCTCTTCAGCTCGGCAAAGCGAGGGGGCAGGGGACCGAATTCCGGTGCAGTAGCCGACGGGTTGTTGGCCATGGTGTTAGGTAGGTAGGTTCTCTGTGCTGAAAGGAAAGGTTGGGGGAGTAGGGTGGAGGTAGAGAACGCGTTGCGGCCTCCCGAGCACTCCGCCCTGTTTTTATAATGGATGTGCTCTTTACGCGGCCTCGATAAAGACCGAAGGCAGGTCGCATGCCAAATACAATCTCACGTAGAGATACGCTAAACCCAGTCATAGGACATCCTAGACTGGAGCTGAACGCTGTCACGAGGGGGCACCCAACCATGGGCCGTAGTCATCGTGTACTTGATCTTGCACGGAACCACTCTCGATGATGCCTTTTAGCTGCGGCTATCATCTACGAGACGCCCCCATTTTCCAGTTCGCGGCTCCCTTGACGGCGTCTTCCAGCCGTATGTCGTATCCGATCGCTGAACGGATTGCCTCATGAGAAAGCAGAAGCTCCTTCTCAAAGAGACTGACCTCAACTGCGGATTGAGCTCTGGTCCGGAGAAACATCGGCAAATGCCCAGCGCCTTGGGATGGAGACATGCTCGCAGGGTGATAAGTAGAGAGCTGTAGAATTACTCACTGGTCGGACTCATCAAAGTTGGTATTGCAAAAACAACTAAGGAAGGTTATTGGATAGTCAAACAAGAGCACATTGGATGAAAGGGGAAGAGGGACACACTCGTCGTTGAGACTTGAAAGACATTTCGTGATCGGGGTGTGGCGTGGCGAACATGACCCTCAGGGTTTCCAAAGGCTGGATGCAGCGGTGGGTGACGCAAACTCACGCCCTCCACGCTGTCCGCGGACGTAGGGACTCTGGGAATCAACAGATATAGGATTGTCAAAGATAGGACAAGATATGCAAGGAGAATTAAGCGTAGTGAACGGAGCGCTGGGAGGATTATAATCGTAGCAATGTGCAAACCGTAGACAAGATAGAACACGAGGCATGGAGATACCCTAGGCACATCGTTATTCTTCGAATTCTGGCTCTCCGCCAATCTCTACGACCTCTTCGGTCTCTTCTGCGGATTGCACTTGGCCATAAGATGCGCTGACTTCTTCCTCGTACTCCTCCTCTTCCATGTCATCCACGGTGGCTTCCTGGTACTGCAGGAGAAATCAGCATCATCATGACAAACTACTTATCAAATTTCAAGATTGTACCTGCTGGTATTCAGCACTGTCAAGTGGAAATGTGTTAGTGAAGGTGATCCGAAAGCAATCATCTTAAGGAAACACCCACATGAGGTCACGCGTATTGCTCTCGGCCTCGGTAAACTCCATCGAATCCATACCCTCGCCGGTGTACCAGTGAAGGAACGCGCGGCGCTTGTACATGGCGGAGAACTGTGCGAGGCTGCGAGTGAACAGCTCCTGCACAGCGGTTGAGTTCGCCAGGCACGTCGCAGCTTGCATCTGACCGACAGGCGGAACGGAGCAGAGAGATACAGAGACGTTGTCCGGGATCCACTCAACGAATTGGGCAGAATTTTTCCTCTGAAGATCCAGGACTGCATGCTGTTGGATGGTCAGGGGAAATGCACCAGCACCGGAAAGGCAGGCAGACTGACCTCTGCTTCTTGCGAGGCGACTCTGCCCCGAAAGATGGTTGCTGCGGTCAAATAACGCCTTTGAATCTAGTCAGTCGGGTTGTAAGGGCAGATTCGAGAGAGTCAACCTACCCGAATCGAGGATCGACCGCCACGAGCAGGTTGTGGCGGTCAAATAGGGCGTTGGTCAGATCCTTCACGTTCCAACGATGGAAAGCCTTCGCCTTCGGGTCGTAGAACGGTGCGTAGCTGGGCATGAGGAAATGCAACTAATATATCCATAAGACTAAAAACTTCAGCAATGGATCTATCGAGATACCTACCCGAGGGAAGGGGATCAGGTTCATGGCGAGCTTCCGCAGGTCACTAGCCCGTAGCGTCAGCAAGAAGCTAGAGATCAAAATAACTCAGACGCACCCATTCAGTTGTCCAGGGAATCGCAGACTGGTGGTAACACCGCACATGACTTGCGATACGACGGTGTTCAAATCATCGAACGTTGGCTCCTTGACCTTTAGCGTCCTCTGTGTTACATCGTAGAGTGCTTCATTGTCGATGCAAAGCGTCATGTCGCTGTTCTCGACCAGCTGGTGAACCGACAGAAGCGCATTGTAAGGCTCGACGACGGTCTCAGAAACCTGCCACAATGTAATTCAATACGTCGAGCTACGTTGATAGGAGAAGGGAAACGCACTTTGGGGGACGGCAGGATGGAGTATGTGGCCAGCATCCTATCGGGATATTCCTGCAGTATTCACATCAGGGGGCAGAAAGCACATTTGAAAATGCACACAACTTCTCGGAACTTTGACAGCAGGAGCGACCCTAGGCCCGCACCCGTACCACCACCGAGCGAGTGCAGAATCTGGAATCCTTGGAGCGCTTCGGTGTCTTCGGCCTGCTTGCGTACAACATCCTGGAGCAGTGGCACTTTAAATGGGAGCAAGGCGAGCTGAAAATGGAAACCCATACCAGGATAGAGTCCATGAGCTCCGCCCCTGCAGGCCCTTGAGCCCATTGCAGGACGTGACATAACCACGCCACTCACCCTCAGTGTAGACTGGCACGTCATTTGAAGCATTAACGGTGACATTCAAAGCTACTTGGAAGAGCACGTACAGCCTTTCGCCCAATTGTTCCCTGCACCAGACTGCCCTGCGATATAGGTATCCGGGCGATAGAGTTTCCCAAGTGGACCCGAACGGATCTATCATGCCCGAAGTTACGACGCGATGTGGGGTTAGATTGCCGACCGCACTCACACGATTGGTGACGCCCTCCTCGAGATCGATCTGCACGCTCCGCGGAACGTACTTCGTCGGTAGGCCGGTGAGCTCTACCTCAGTGAAGAACACGCCAACCTAAGCGAAAGGTCGGTGTCTAGCCAACGCTCAATGCTTACAAACGCAAGAAACGTACCCTGGCGAGCTGCTGTCCGTCTTTGCCCTGGAAATGCTGCTCCCGGAACGCCACTGGCTTCAGCACCCACGGCTCGCCACACCGACGATGAATCGTGACGCACCCCATCCTCGTCCAGGCCATGCTCTGCGAGGAGCATCCGCCAGAAGCTCTCCCCGACCTGATTTCCGGCCTGCAACCCGCGTCCGCGCACACATCAGCCCCTCGCGTCCACATCGACAGCATCCACACGGATCGCCATTACCTGTCCGACCTACGAGAAAGGTGGGAGTGAGCGAGCGAACGCGCCGCGAGCGCGTACCGACGCCTGCATCGATACACGCTCGCCACAGGGGATGGGGCAACTCACTTGCACATTGATAATCTCCCGCGGCATGCTTTGCGCGTCCTATGTCTCCTGTCGATCGTGGTCGTGGTGGTGTCAATGAAACGTTGGGTCGTTACGTGGCGGCGGGGGTGCGCGGGGAGAAGGGCGTGGAAGAGTGGGGTGAAGGGCCAGCCTCGGACGCGCGCGGGGCCAATTTATGTGACGTCGAGTCGAGACGTGCGAGCGCGCTACCGATCGCCCCGCTAGTCCCGAGGGCCTGATGCCGCGTGTGGCGAATCTGCCTCGAACATTCCTATTGTGTGCGTCTTCCATGCCATTTTATCACCACCATATTATTACGATGGCACGCCATATATCGCTAGGGCCAGCCGAGGCTCATGCCGAGGCGTGGACAGCGAAAACGAAAGAGGGAAATGCTACAGATGCATTCATCGGGGTATGCTAGAGCTACATGTACAGGACCAGCGCGAGGACAAAAGTGAGTCAAAACAAGCAACGCTACAAGGACGTCGAAATGTCGTTATATGTACAGTCAGTTTGCCCGGTGCGGGCATGTATGTTCGGTTCCGGGCGGAGACGCGAGCAGAGTGTGAGCATTGAACGTTGAACGAGTCATGCAGCATGAGGGCCAAGTCAGAAGAGGTTCCACAGCCTGCTGCGGTTCTCCAGCCTTCGCGCTCTATGCATATGAATGGCGTGAGCCATCTTTGCGAACGGGGACTTGTCTTCGGCTTCGCGCACGTCGACGACGATTGTGTTGGACGACGGGGGCTCTGACGACAGACGGCGCCGGAAGACTTTCCGTTGACCGGGCTCGCGTTTGCTGCGAAAGAGTGGCAGATTGTCAGCAGGCGCGCCTCGGATTTCAAAACAACGAAGTGACTCACCAGTTCGCGCGAGCAGCGAGGATTCGCGTCCGCCGAGATACAGGCGCGGTGGCCATCAGTACCGTAGTACTGTTGGTCTGTGCCGCTCCGGCAGTGGGGAAGTTGAGGATGATAGTGGATGCTGCAGGTGAAACAGACGAGGATTGCGCTTGGGAAGCAGTGAACTGTGTTGAGGTGCTCGGAGCCGTTGTCGCACCCGCGGTTCCAGTTGCAACAGGTACGGATGCTGAGAGCGACAGCGAGAATGAGGCTGAGGATGCGATAACGCCTGTCGAGAAGGACAAGGCTGTGGAACCAAGACCCTGAGATTGAGTCAATGAGGTCGAGGACGGCGCTGCTGCAGTCAGGGTAACCACGACCGTGCTGAGAACGATTGAAGTAGAAAGGACAACGGATGTGGATTCCGGGATCGAGACGCTCGTTGTGTCGATGGATGAAGTGGGGCCAACTGTTGAGGAGGCGGGGAAAGACTCGGTGGCTGATGTGGTGGAAAGAGGGAGTCCCGTCGATCCCTGGTCATTTGACGAGGAAGGCAGCGTCGATGAACTCGATATCGATATCGCAGACGAAGTAGCAGAGAATGACTCCGCACTTGAAGTGGATGAGCTCGAAACTAAGCTCGCAGCAGCCGTCGAGGTCGTCGCCACTGACGTTGAGGAATTCGAGCCGGAGGACGAGCCGCCACCAACTGACACGTTCCCCAGGTTCGGCGTAGGAACAAACGTCGAGTTCGGGCTGGGCGGAGGCAGGCCCTGGGGGTAGGAGTCCTGGAAGATGTCATTCTGCGCGCCATCCTTGAAGTTGTACAGATCGGTGTAGAATGGCGGCGAGTACGTTCCCTCGAACATCTACATCGCACATTCGTCAGTCACTAACACACCTGGAGCAGGCGGGGGACACGGACGTTGTTGCGTTCGGTCTGGAACCAGTAGAATGGCTGCTTGGCGCCGTACGTGCAGTTCCCCGGGGCGGCGTCAGGCTTGCCGTTAGTCGAGTCGGCTCCACACCGGCGCGGCAGCTGGGGCTTCGCTAGCGCCACATTCGAGGTCGAGCCGGTGATGTTGCACTTGAAGCCGTTCATGTAGTCTGCAATGCAATGCCACAGTCAATTTCACTGCCATATGCAGCTCTCAGGATGAATGACGTACTCTGCTCTCCGCCGCTGTCAGGCTAGGACAAAGCGAGCATACCGTTAGCCGTCTTGTTTCGGATCGTCCTGGGCGAGACATGCACGTACAGAGTGGATCCAGAACCAGGCGCAGTGGCAACCTCCGGGAGGGCAGGGCGGCATCCGCTCCGGGACCTGGAAGTCGGTGAAGCGTGTCCAAACGCAGGTCTGGTTGACGCTGAATACAGTGAAGTCTTCGGGCTGGATCTTGGTTACGTCTGATTCGTATGCGATGGCGAGCGCGCAGCCCTTCAGGTCGTTGAAACCGGTCGTGTGCATGGCACCGCTGGGGAAGGTGCTGTCGCGGCAGGGGTTGTTGCCGTCCCGGACGTCGCCACCAGGAGAGGACTTGAAGAAGGATGTCTCGCCCTTGTCACAGGAAAGCTCGGTTGTGGCGGGCTTGCCTGCGGGAAGCTCAAAGATGTCTCCGGCGTTGGGAGGGTAGTCGAGGTGACCGTGGAACCACCATTGGTTGAAGTTCATGTTCATGAGAGGCGCGACGGGGCGGTTGTCGTACGGAAACGTTTGCTGGGTGACGTTGAAGCCGTACATACTCGGATGGAAAAACGCTGGAGGAAGATGTTCAGTAGACGTTGGATGCAGGGATGCAAAGACTCGCACCGATGTGCGCAGAGGCGAGGGGAAGTGTCCCTGCGAGGGCAAGAAGAGCCGCAGAAAGCATGTCGTTAGTAGTTCTTCAAGAGTTAGAAATGTCGCCCGGGATATTGGAAGGTAATCTAAGAGTGTCCAATTGTAAGAGTCCGAGATGTCTAGTGTGACGGACCAGCGTATGAGTCCGGGGGCGCGAGAACCAGTCTCCGAGATACCGCGGCCGAAGTCAACGAGAGCGGGCTGGAAATCGATCAAGTCGATGAGGGGGCGTTGTGTGCCCTCAGAGGCGAGCAAGATATAACGACCATCGGCAAGCGGGAGAATAGGAATCTATTAAAGGGGTAGTTATTGTTCTCATGGGAAGGACCTGGGAAGGACTACCGTCGAGGTACCTAGGCGAGACGTCAGTAAGAACAATAAAGTACATAGAAAAGCGACACCGGACTTACGACGAACATCAACCCGCTGCAACTCCGACACATGGGACTTGTGATTCAGAACTCTTTGAGCCTTCCCTACCAACCACAACAGCAACGACGACGAGGCACTTGTGCCTGGCCATGGGCTGTCGACCAGTGCAGGTCAACGAAAACAAGGGTTTGGGCGCCGGGTGCCTACGGGGCGTCTAAGATACCCAAATAGATATAAACAAGGCATGCTTACTGCCGGCGTCTAATTAATCTTATAGCTGGGCATATATCCTCTCCGACGGCCAGGCTCGGGACTTCAAAACATTCCGTTACGATTCAGCCCATCGGCCCCAAGTTTGAATTGGCCCCACTCTGAAGCTTGAAGCTGCCCTCTGGTCGTCCGCACGGAAGTGGCCCAATTTCCTGTGCCGATATCGGAATGGGGTACGCGGACTTGGGCTATGCGGATTCCGACGAGCTCGACTGCCTGCAGTGGTGCTCGGGGTGGACTAGCACTCATCCGATGGACTTCAGCTTCAGTCCAGACATTGCCATGTTCGTCATATCAGCCCAGCTCCACCAGTCCCGGGAAACGCATAAAAGGAGCTCATTTCCCGTCGAAAACTATCTACCCCAGTCCCCCGTAAATGCTTGTCTCTCAACCGGTACCCGTCGACGCAGAACCCCAGTCAATCCGCCAGCCCCTAAGTACTACCATGTCTTCCCCCACGGCCGATTCTCTCAACCTATTTGCCAGCGAGTCGACCTTTTCATCGTCGAGCGTGGAGAGCGTCTGCGGCAGCGTTTTCGACATGCCGCGCACGCTATCCTCCGGGACCGAAGGCTGCTCGTCCATCTTTGAGCATGCGTCGTCGTCGGAAGATGGCTTTAGTGTCTATTCGGGCGAGGATACCAACCTGGTGTTCTCGGACCCGTTTGCCGACGACGCCGTTGAAGTCCTCAAATCTCCGTCGAACGCAGGGTATGACATCTATCACAGCTTCATGTGTAGAACTCCCCCTAATCTAGCATTGTATATTCAGTACCAACACGAGCCTACGCCAACGATTGAGTTCTTCTGGGAGCCGCAGGTCATCAATGGGGTCAGCCACCTCCTCCGTGCTCAAAGACGACGTTGAGGCTGGATACGAAGCCGATTCCGACGCCCGCACCACTGCCTCGCGTCGTAGCTCAGCCCACAGGAGGCGTGCCAGGTCCCGGCGTGGCAGCGCCACTGTGCACTACCTCGTCGAGCGTGTCGAGCCCACCATCGAGGTCCTCGCCCCTGTCACCCCCGAAGAGCTCGCGTACCTGAAGGCGCACACGAACATCCCCATCCCTGCGCACTACCAGGCTCTGCTCCCCAAGGACGCTGGTAAGACACCCGAAACGCCGTCCACTGCAAATCTATCTTCATCTGAGACTCCGTCGGATAGAATGGGATGTGCCAGCGGACGCACCGAACCCGTCACTACTTTGCGGCGGCAGCACCTCTTCGCAGAGCTCGAATGTCAGCGCCAGCCAGACCTCGGCTGCGGCTCTTACGTTGTAGACGAATCCCTCCAGCATGTGTACTCTGTGGTGCACGCTGACACTGGCGAGCTCACCACCATAGACGAGGCATTTACCGTTCCTCCCGCTGCCATCTCGAGCATTGATTGTCACAACCATACGCATGCTATACACCTCCGAGACTTGCCTCCGACTCCTGACCTTCGTCCGCGGTTGGCCGTAGCATCTGGGGAACCCTCCCCCATGGTGCTCACGTCTCCAGCTGTGCCACTCTTCCTTTACGCCGCTCGCCCCCCGCTCACGCATATGCCCAGTCGCCCTTAGTGTGCGACTTTACTTTCGGACTATGTCTACTCGCATAGTGGACGCTACGGACTTGTTTGGATAACGTGTGCAGACTGTGAGAATGATCCATCGTAATGTTACAGCGTGCATGGACTGAACCTAGTAATATATTGAATGTAGTAATAGGACAAAGGTTGCGACAGACAGATTGCGCTAGCGATACATAACACCACAAGATACTAGATCCCATGATTGAAATCGTCACCGTTCGTGAGGAGGATGCAAGGAGAGCACGGGCCAGACACAAGTCAGAAAGGATGCCAGAGGCTGAATGACTTCTGACGCAGCTGGAACCCGAACAAGCTATTCTTCTGGACGTCGAGGCGATGGCTCCGGCTTCAAACGCATAATCAAGGTCAGCATCTATCTCTTCCCTGGCAGCATCCGCTAACGATAAGGCACTCACCAAACTGAACACCTGGCTGGAGCCGTCCCAGCTGATGCACTAGGCATTGCAGCCGGTATACTGGACGTGGCAGCCGGGGCTCTAGACGTGGCAGCAGGTGCATTGGGCGTGACCAGTTCAGGGAGCACGGTCTGGTTCGCGCTCGGCTCGGGCATCGGCAATACATACGAGTCGACAAAGATGTCGTTCTGCGCCCCGTCCTTGAAGTTATAGAGGTCGGTATAATAAGGCGGCGCGTATGTACCCTCGAACATCTACCACATATGAACAACGAGCGTCAGTCACTGGTAGAGGGATAGTGGAAAAAAGGCACGGACATTATTGCGCTCTGCCTGGAACCAGTAAAAGGGCTGCTTCGCGCCGTAGGTGCAGTTTCCAGGGACGGCATCCGCTTTGAACGACGGATCGGCGCCGCAGCGACGAGGAACTTGCGGCTTCGCAAGAGCGACGTTCGACGTTGAGCCGGTGATGTTGCACTTGAAGCCGTTCATGTAGTCTACGACCCTATCATTTAGAATGCCGTCCACAGATCTAAGCCGAACCAAGCAACATACTCTGTTCTCCGCCAGAATCGATCTATCCCAACCACGTTCAGCCCCTTCCCATCCCGGTTCAAACGATACAATGCGACATACCGAGTGGATCCAAAACCAAGCACAATGGCAGCCTCCCTCCGGACATGGCGGCATCCTCTCCGGCACCTGGAAGTCCGTGAACCGGTTCCACACGCACGTCTGGTTCACGCTGAACACCGCGAAGTCCTCCGGCTGGATCTTGGTGACGTCGCTCTCGTACGCGATCGCGAGCGCGCACCCCTTGAGGTCGTCGAAGCCCGTCGTGTGCATCGCGCCGCTCGGGAAGCTCCCGTCGCTCGAGGGGCACGGGTTGTCGCCCTGGCTGACATCGGTGTGGCCCTCAGACGACGCCCAGTACGACGTGATGCCCTTGTTGCACGCGAGCTCGGTGGTCGCGGGCTTGCCTGCGGGGAGCTCGAAGACGTCGCCGGCGTTGGGAGGGTAGTCGAGGTGGCCGTGGAACCACCACTGGTTGAAAGTCATGTTCATAAGGGGCGCGACAGGGCGGTTGTCGTACGGGAACGTTTGCTGAGTGACGTTGAAACCGTACATGCTGGGATGCCATATCGCTGTGACGGCGTCAGCTTTGCGCGATGAACTCGACGCCGGTGAAGGTGCTCACATATATGGCCGTGCACCCCCGGGATGGAAAGAGAGGCGAGAGTGAATGAAAGAAGGGTGAGGGGTAACATACTTGCTGGTAGTATGAGAGAAGGGCGACGGAATCGTTGGAGCTCCGGACCACGACGAATGATTACTGGAACAGGCCGCACAGCGGACGGGAGGCTGAAAGATAGAACGACGAGGCGCACCGCGAGTGAAACGAGGGAGACCAAAAATCGGGACAGCCAGACGCGTCGCGTCTTAATCCGGCCCATGAAAGAGAAGGCGACGGCCAAGAAAGCGGCAGAGGTCAGGGGGGTGCATGGCGACAGCGTGCCGGACTATTGTGTGCTGAGGACAATGAACAAGCGTCAATGCCTGTGAATGCGACAATGATAGGGACGGCTTATTGCGTATTGAGCTCGCCAAGTCAAGGCATGCATGTGCATGTGCTGAAGGAGCTTGAGAATGTACACGAGTGGGAGGGGAGGATACGCATGACGGTTGAGACGTTCAGCGCAGGAGTCGGGCGGCTCTGTCTGAGGCGGGAATACCATTTTTGGTGAAGGGCGGTGATAAGCGCCGCCCATAGCGGTGTCGGAAGCGGTCACAGCCTCCCACGACCCATGTTTATCTCGGCCTCCACACCAACCCATGGCGAATGACGGCGGGCTAATTGTACTAGGTATGAATCTTGCTGGCCTTTCATTTGGGTTTGTCTTTATGTTGCTCATGCCGATGCCGCTGGGCCTTGCAGGTGTGATACTAGTTTCTTACTATCAGCAGCCTGCACCGAAGCCGTTATAGTATGTGTACTGGCAGTATACATCCAACAGAACAAAATAATGGATTTGCCGCTGGATTGCAGTGATGGTGAATATTACGTTCATTGCATCAACACCACAGCTGACAACAGAATTCTTCACCGCGCCATGGCCGGCCGACGCCCAATCTCAATAACACTCGTAAAACGCGCGGGAGGTGGCGGACGGTAGCCATTCACTCCGATCAAATGCAGCCGGCACATGCCCATTGTTTTTGAGCTTAGGGCTTGGTTACGGCATACGAGATTCATCGGCCATGTCCTATGCAAGATCCGCTTTGCCACAACACCACCGCAGCCATATATAGGATGCAGGGCTGCCCTCCGCCTCATACTCCTACCCCCAACTCGCCATCACCCAACCAACCACACAACCATGCCCAAGATTCGCAACCGCATCGATCCTCGTGGGAGCGCCTTTCCTTCTCGGCGGTCCTCGCCGTCGCTGTCCTGCAGTCTCAGCACCGTTACTCGGGATCCGTCGGCGCCGCTCTTCCCTGACGTCCCTCTAAACCCGCAGGTCGGTGTGGCTCAACCACAACTCCGCACACGGTTCGCTGACTCCATCTCACATTGCATAGCATCGCTACTGCACTCCCCCGCCGCTGGACGCCGCATTTACTGAACAGTCGACAAATGTTGAGGTTGGTTTCCGCTCAAACATGCTCACTCGAGATCCTTCCATCTCCGACTACCTATCGCTCTTCGAGGAACCACCTTCGCCACCACCGCCACCACCGCCCGGATCACAAGAAAATCCCATCACTCTGGGCGACGCAGGCCAAGGAATCCGTCAACCAGACCGCTCCCCTCGCGGCAAAGAAGTAGCTGAAGCCAAGGAAGTAACCACACCCCGACGTTCTCCACGATCGAAGCCGCAGACATCGACTTCGCGGCGCGCATCCTCCGGATCTCAAGGGAAGCCTTACCCAACCACATCTCCGAACTCCTCGCCCGCCTCAACTGCGTCGTCGTCCCGGGCGTCTCCGCGCAAGACGAAGACAGCTGGAGCTGGGCGCAAGGCCCCCAAGACCGCTGCCCGCAAGAAGGCCGCGACCAACAAGTTCGCTCCTTCCGTTTCGTCACCACTCAGCCAAGTGGCTTTTGCGGCGTCAAGGGAGAGGACCCTCAGCCCGACTCCCCCGCCTACGGAGGTGCATGGCCGATGGTACATCCCGCCCAGAAAGCATTCTACTGGGTCGATCTCTGCGTCGTCCGAGAGCTCTTCTGACTCTGACTCTGAGCCCGACTACAGTGCGAGGTACTACGGGTGATCGGGGCCGGACGACGATGGACGTTCGCTCTCTGGCATACTTTCTTTTCACGACGTTAATAACCGTGCGCACTGGCTTGCGCTCGTGCTCCACACTCCTTCCCATTTCACGCACATCTCGCTCCTTCTGCATCGCCGTTTCTTCATATTATTACATTATCTCCTCCGTGCCCTAATCGGCCCTCACGTTAATACTGTATAAATATGCATCAGAGTCTGTTGTAGGCTTGGTCACAGCTTGATCCCACCGACTCAACCACGTCCAAGTCGTCATACAACTAATCACCCGGCAAACGATGGGCAGAATCGATCTGACATTGCTTCGCTTACCTCAGTGATTTTCGTCGCATAGTCGTCGAGCAACAGATCGGTCAATATTTCTGACAGACATAGAGCAGTATTGGATGATATCCGCACGACTACAATACACTACATATGGGATCCGGAGCAGAGCCATTTATCAGTATCATATATACAAGCAGAACCAACGCTTGGACCGGACCGAATCGACAACTCGACACACCAAACCCGAGCCTTTCCCAACACAAGGGAGGAGTTATTCAGAAAAATGGTCCATAACGGGACAAAACAACACGAAAATGAGGGTAGAAAGGACTATCAATAACTTGATGGCAAACGCCAAAAGGGGAGGCGGGAAAGGACTAGCCAAACAAACAACAAATTACCTGGAAGTGATAGATATATCCGATAGAGTAGTCAGATGTGTCGACAAAGAGAGCTTGTGAGAGTGGGATTGGAGCGAGCCCGCCATGGGCGATCTGGGCTGCAGGGTCGCGAGGTGGGACTCGATAGGATTGAGTTTGATCGGCGCGGGGTGGAAGTCGCCCAGATACCGGGCAGCTGCCTCTGGCGGCGGGACGGCTATGTAGGTGCGAGTGGATGCGTGTTAGTCATGCCGGAGCACAAGGCTCTGAGAACGCGCACCCTGGATGAACTCGTCTTGGCTCTCGTTCGACAACGCTTCTAGCGACCGCTGGGCGGTCTCGGGGATGAGGAACGTCGAGAATATGCCCGTGAACATGAAGAACGCGAAGATCTCCAGGCTGCGAAACCGAAATCGAAGCCGACCCACCGTCAGCGCGCAGCAACCATCGGGAACCAATAACCACACGGGAATCCACGCACATGTGGTCGAGAAACTTGCCCGGGCCCCCGACGTCCTTGAGCCACTGGAACGCAATCTGCGCGATGACCGCCCCGAGCTTCCCACTGGCTGCGGAGATGCCGTGCGCCGTCGCGCGGTAGCGTGTGGGGAACACCTCTCCAGGGACGATGAACGTGGTCGTGTTCGGGCCGCAGTTTTGGAAGAAGTTCGCTAGGCAGTAGAGCACGACGAACGCGATCCTCCCGCCCGAGGATGAGGCCATCTTGTCATACGCAAGACCTATATATAACTCGTCAGCAACCGCAATGGACTCCCAGGAACGACGCCCTGCCATGCGAGGACCTGCGAGAAGCACGCACCCATTACCAAGAAGAGGACAGTGAGCACACTGAATCCCATGAGCTGGATCGGCTTGCGACCCCACCGGTCGATGAGGAAGAACGCTACCCAGTACCCGGGTACGAGCCCCGCAACCGATAGAATAAGGTTGCCAAGACTGAGATTTCGAAGCGTCGTATAGACGACCATCGCTTCTGAGGCCCCTTTCTTGCTAGATGTACCAAAACCGATGTTTTGCAGAATCACCGAGGAGTTCAGTCCAAGGCCGTAGAACGCGATCTAGGTATTCTCGTCAACCTTTAATGGTTCTAAACGAACGGAAGACGGCTCACGTCCAACGAAAACCATGAGTACGCCGTCCCGAAGAGGATCTTCAGGTTCTCGCTCTTTGAGAAGTAGGTCCTGAAGTCGTGCCTCGTCGCCTGACGCGCCTGTATGCGTTGGCTTATAGCCTCCACTTCGACTGTGTATGCCTGGTCCCGCCCAAGGAGGACGCCGACATCGCTGTGTGCTTGACGAATGTTGCGCTCGATATCCATGGTAAACCGAGGCGTCTCAGGGATGGTCAGCCGAAAGTAGATGGCGATAGCAGCCGGGATGCACCCAAGCCCGATGATAAGGCGCCATATTTGATCGAGAGATTGGAGGACCGTAGAAGGAGGGTCGTGAAGGAACGAGTGCTGGTACGCGGCAATAATGACGAAAGAAAAGAGAGTGGCGGCTTGGCTAGTATGAGTGGCGATACAAACACGGGTTGGCTGCGTGTACTTACCCAACTGTCCCCAGCCCTGGTTAGCGAAAACTGCCGTCATGACTCTACCCCTTATATATACAGAGGAAAATTCCGAAGAGATGACCGCGCTGATTGGATAGTCTCCCCCTATTCCGATACCCATCTAACCCCGAACGGTCAGTACATTAAGAGAAGGCGAGACATGCACATCTAACTTACCACAAACCGCCAGAAAATGAGCATACTTATGATGTTGATGGAAATACTGGGTGCGCATAGGGCTTGACCAAAGGTGGCCACCATGATGATCATAAGCTCCATGCCGTCTGTTCCGAGAACATCAAGAGGTAAATCGCTGCATAGACTGTGGCGTGACGTACAAATGCGTTTCCGGCCAAGGACATCACCCAGCCACCCAAAGAGTAGCTGTCCGAGAAGAACACCGACCGGGGTAGCAATTTTAATACCAAGTTCCTGACCAGTACTGAGCGACCGACTCGATATAGTTTCGGAGTCGGAAGTGCCATGTTCTAGGGCAGTAGTATAAGCACTAAAGGGACAGGGTGGTTAAGAACAGGGTATGACGTACCGGCCCCGTACAAGTAGCCTAGCATAACTGATACGATGTTAATAGCGAAGATATCGTAGCTAATCAGAAGAAGGTGAGCTCCTCATGACAAGAAGTCGTGATTCAGGGATCACTCACGCATCGGTGAAGAACCCCGCGCCTGAGACGAACGCCACCTTCACATGGAACCAGCTATTGAATGCGACGTGGTTAGCCAGAATCCCCGCCGATCAAGCGAAGCCGGTCGTACAATGATAACTCACGAAAATGTAGCGTTGTCTATGTCCTCAAGCAACTTCCGTCGGCGCTCGTTCAAGTGACGGACGGCGACTCCATGGACATGGGGGGATGCTAGGTTGTTGCGGGGTGGCCGGCTATCCAACGCGCGAACCTTGCCGATGTCATAATTGGTGGACATAGAGTTGGATTGGAGGCGAAGTCGGGTGTCTGTCGGAGTAGAGGGCTTCACGCCCTCATGGGCTAAGAAGAGGAGAACGCGCGCCTGAAGGAGCGACGGGGCACGGCGGAGGACCACATCCTATGTGTGCGTGGCCGAGGCAATACTTATAACGAGCTAAAGTTCAGCCTTTGCCGTCCTCAACGGCTCGGCTCACGCCGTGGACAGGTTCCTGGCGCTGGCGGCTAGGATGAGGTGATTCTATGGAAGTCCGTGGCGGAACCACGGAGCAGTTACCATAAACTTAGATGCTGGGCGACCAGAGCGGCGGGCGGCCATCCACTATTCTGGGGCCCGACATCTCGAAGTTGTCGTGTCGCCTGTGAGTTCTGCCAGATTCGCTATGGGCAAGACGTGGCCCCAGCCCTCATACGAGCTCGGAACAAGGGCGGCCAAGATTTGATAGGAGCAGTCGCCGAGATGACAAAACGGGCGCATAAGATCATCTGTCGGATAGCCTGAGCAAGCTCCTGGCAATGGGTGGGAGTGAGAGGCACGCACGTGCGAAAACCTTAGCACCAATCCTTCTCGGCCTCTTTAAATTTTGCTGCGTATCTGTTCATCCCATCCCGGCCGACCGAGAGCTCTAAAGACGGAACCAGCTCTATGAACCACCAGGGCCGTTAGCGTCCTTGGAGCGGTTCCGGAACGGCTTTGCGTGTCCGTCCATCCGTCCGCAATATGGAGTAGTACAGCGGAGAGCAGCCATAGTTCTGACCGGCCCGACGGTATCGGGATATGGAACCCTGAGACCAGTGCGAGACGCTTCCCTCCCTCCTGGCGAGCCGGTGAGGAGCGATGAAGTCGTCATTTATCGTCGGTCAACGGTAAGGCGGTCAGTGGTCCTCGGGAGGCCGGAAGCATTGCCTCGATAATTCACACAGGCCCTTGTGGCATCCTTCTCATGCCTGATACTCGCTGGGGAGGCGGTGGCAGCCAAGAGAGAAGTGGGGCAAGAATGAGCGGCGTGGTTGGGACTCGGGGGCGACGACGTCGCTCTACCGGCGCTACAGTAATAGCGCCCGCCAGCAAACTGACACTGATAAGCGCTTAGGGTACATATCCGATCCGAGTCAGTACACTCACACTTGGTCCACACCACACTTGGTCCACACCATGCCATGACACCAATCCACAGTGCACACACAGCGCACGCTTTCGGGCAACGGTGTGGATGTTTTCTAATCTCACTCCATAAATGCATATCTACCAAAGCGCCTTTGACAAACATTAGCAGGCGTATGACGATGTCAATATCCCCGTCCATATCGTACCGCGGTACCTCTTACCAGTGCTGGTGCGGCAGGTGCCAGTGGCTGACTTGAATGGACCAACCGCCCTTCGGGTCCGACAGCTCGGAGCCAACTGGCAGATCTTCCCTTGAATCCTCCGCCTGTGCTCATCCACTCATCAAATGTCAATGTATGTATCACCGCCGGCTCGGAGACAATTTAAAGGCTACTTAGGTACATCGAGTCACTGGGCTGCGCGACGTTCAGGCGTCGGAAGGCGGAGATGACTCGGATTCTAGCTGTCCAATACGCCTCTGAGATCTGAGGTTCGTGCTCTCTATGTTCCGGCAGACCTTTGAAATTTACACCTCTCTGTTCTAGCAACCATCTGCCAGAGCGCCGACCACAGAAGTTCAACGTACCTGCCGATGGGCGCGAGACTCTGAAGAAGCCTGCACGTCTCGCAGATTTCTACACTGGATGGTGGATGCCGCCAAGAATGCGACGGGGTCTGTTCAAACTGCTATGGTGCGCTCCAAGTCTTCTGCCGGTGTCTCGCCGGCTCATCGTTGAGTCTTGGCCACTGCTAGCTGAGACTAAGCCTACTACATTGTCGTCCTAATGTGAACTCCAGGGATCTGAATACTATCCAAGATTCCAGGCTTGTGAGCTATCTTAACGTCTCCATTCATCACAACAGACGTAGGAAGATCGCTACAACAGCACCGCCCACTTGCCGGGCGCGAAGGGACAGTTGCGGCATGCGGTAACGCGCTGGCGCTCATGGTGGTTTGTGGTTTACTTCATGGAGATGCGAAAAATGGAACGCTTTGACGGATGGGGTAAGTGATATCTACATGGAAGCGGGTGGCATGTTGACCCCCACTGCTCCGGGTAGTGAACTATCCTGAACGAATTTGAAACAGGGGCCTGATACCACGAAGGTCGGGCCACGGCCTTCGAGCAGTGGGCTAGCGAAATGTAAAGGAAGCTTACCAGGATACCTGCGATGTTCGTCTCTGTTTGAGGGATGTTGTCGCCATGACAAGTATGTACACATCCCGCTGTCGTGGCGAATCAAATTCTGATCTGAGATGGAAGACTCGGACTCGGACAACCCCCTCGCAATCCCCGCCGCCCATCTAGGGAAAGATTTCTCCGGCCAGGACCAATCGACTGCGCTTGGAGCTAAACACCTCACCCGGAAAGAAAGGGCCCTACCACTCTTGCCGAAAGGACCAACCCAACGGCTGCCGCTCGGAACGGTGAGGAACGAGAAAGGTATCGATTCTTCCAGTTGGCCAGCACCTCTGTCCCTTGTTATAGGCGATCTGCGACGGCGAGAACATGCGTGTCGAACGTTGAACATCGAGGCGGTTATTGCGTTCGATTGCGCCCGTCTTGGAAGCGGCTGCCGACATATAGAACGCCGATTGGATGCCTTGCTGTCCCCATGGTACATACCCGGGACCGACCTCTCCATCTGCGCCCCCGTTAGGTGCAACCACCAACGAATGCGCTAAATTGATCGTTGGGGTTACGGCTCACAGAATTTGTGTCAACAGCGAGGGATCCCTTATGACAGCCTGAGAACCACTACGTACGAAAAATCCTGTGGATTTGGCTCTAGTGATATGGAGGAGTCTCCGTACCCTCGTTTCTCGCTGCTGCGCATTCGCTCAAGGTCCGCGGACCGGCAAATGCTATCATGAACTTATCATTATCGTTCATGTCGTTTTCAGGTTGAGGCCGAAGAGGGTTTGCGACCCAGGAATAGGCCGCGAAAACTCGTTGAATATCTGGGATAAAGAAAGTAGGAATACCTAGTCTACACGGTCCGGAACACATGTATTCAGTCAATCCCACTTTCCGGTCGTTAAAAAATCCCTTGAAATAGAAAAAGACAAGTGTGAACTACACAGAACACGTTATAATCAATCTTTAGGCCGTTGTTGTCGAAGTGGTGTGCCTAACAACCGATCAGTCGTGAACGGACACCTCGAGATGGATCAAGGACTCACCCGTAACGAACTGGTCCTGTCTTTCGTTTGAGATATCCTCCAGTGTTTTCTGATTCGTCTCCTTGATGAGCAGTGTCGAGAAAACGCCGGTGAGCATGAAAAAAGCGAGGATCTCCAACCTGGGGAAACGGCCGGGACCATTCAATCGAGATACCCAAACAGACAGAGATAAACGAGACAATGACTCACAAATGTCCGAAGAACGCGCCCTGCCCACCTATATCGATCATCTTCGCGAACCCGACCTGGGAGACGATGGCGCCGAGCTTCCCGCTTGCGGCCGAAATGCCGTGCGCCGTCGAACGGTACCGAGTAGGGAACGCCTCACCTGGCACGATGAACGTCGTTGTGTTGGGCCCGAAGTTCTGGAAGAAGTTCGCGAGGCAGTACAGGAACACGAACGCTCGCTGGCCCGCGACCCCTGAGTGGTTCACCATCTTGTCGTACGCGGCGCCTGATGCAGATGCAAACCCAAACCAACAAAGTTGACAGTCAGAATGGTACTGGGACTGCCATTTGCGGAGAAGTCGGGCACGTGCGGCCAGCCTCTGCCCCATCCACGTCAAGAACGAGAACGATCACTCACCCATCACGATGAACAGCACGGTGAGCATGACGAACCCCATAAGCTGGACCGGCTTCCGGCCCCAGCGGTCGATGACGAGGAACGTCGCCCAGTACCCGGGTATGTACCCCGCGACGCTCAGGATGACGTTGCCTACAGCGATCTGGTACAGGTTCTTGAACGCGTTCGAGTTCGCGCCCAGTATGATCTCGAGGACCTTGGACGAGTTCAGGCTGAGCCCGTAGAACGCCATGTCGAGCGCGAACCACGAGTACGCCGTGCCGACGAGCAGCAGCAGGTTCTCCCTCTTGCTGAAGTAGGACCCGAAGTCGCGGCGGGTCGCCCGGGGAGCCTGCGCAGGCTCGTACACCGCGTCGGGGTCGACATAGTACGAGCCTGTCGCGAGAAAGTTCTCCACGTCCTGAGCGGCTTGTTTGACGTTGCGCTCGACGTCCATGGTAAATCGCGGGGTCTCCGGGATCGTGAGGCGGAAGTACAGGGCGATCGCACCGGGGACACAGCCGAGGCCGATGAGCAGGCGCCACATGTAGTCGACATATGTGGTCTCCCTTTCCAGGGCGTCCTTGTATGCCACGATGATGATCAACGCGACGAGTGAGGCGACTAGGGGCATGGGCGGAGGATAGATTAAACTGAGGCCTGAGACACCGTGTCTGTCACAGAAAAGGGACGCACCGAACTGCCCCCATCCCTGGTTGGCAAAAACTGCAGTCATAAGTCTACCGCGAATACGCGTCGACGAGAACTCGGACGATATGACCGCAGAGAGGGGATAGTCGCCCCCGATCCCTACGCCCATGATGACCCGCCATACGATGAGTACGTGGATGACGTTCACCGCACGCAGGCCAGAGCCGCCCAATGCCTGTCCAAAAGTCGCGATGATGATGATGATGAGCTCAAGACCATCTAGCATAACATACGGTTAAGCATGAGTGATCGAGGGCAATGAACTTTACATACACATCCGTTTTCGGCCCACCATATCAGCTAGCCAGCCGAACAACAGCTGCCCGACGAGGGTGCCCACAGGGGTAGCGACCTTGATACCGAGATCTTGACGGGCGTCGAGCATGTGGAGAGGCTCTGGGGACAGGATCAAATACAGTCCGAGAGCAGCTCGTAGACGTTCACGTACTAGTGCCAGTGCCGGGCACGGTGGCATTGCCATACGCATAGCCAAGCATCGTGGACGCGATGCTGATCGCGAAGATGTCGTATGCGTCGGTGAAGAAACCGACGCCCGCCACCATGCAGACCTTCACATGAAACCACCTATACGTTAAAGGGCGTTCAGGACGCTCGTTCATTGCTATCTATACGCAGCGGAAGATGCTCACGAGAAATCAGCCTGGTCAATCTCAGCAAGTGCGGCCACTCGCGTCTTGTTGACAACGCCGACATCTTGCAAGCCAGCATCATCGTTGACGGGAGATGAGACGGTCATGAGGAGGTGTGAAGAGCGCTATGTCGCGCGAGCGACGGTGTTAGAAGTGAGGATAATCAGCTAGAAGAAACAACTACCAGTGAGGGGTGACATACCAGAGAAGCATGATTTTATGAAGGGGAGAGGCGTCAGACATGCATCAAGGCGGACCGCATAGGGCGCCGTCGTGCTCTGGGGAACGTGCGTACAGCCCAGGGAATGGTTGTGTAGGCTTCCATAGGAGGATAGTTGCAGTCGGTGTTACAAGCTCTGACGCAGTCCGACTGTGACCGCGGAGATTGCTGTCCACAATGGTAAGCCTAGGGACCCGGACGGCTATACCAGTGTTGGTAGAGGTATAGAAGCTGTCGCGATGTCCAGCCACCCTCCAGGTGGCCACAGATAACCCCAAAAACCTTGTACAACAATCAACTCGCGAGTTTAGGGTTCTTTCAACAGCGCTGAGGAAGCAATTGTGTAAGTACCACAGTTTCCAGCAGCGATTTCACCTTGTCAGATCAACTTGAAGGCGAGATGGAGAAAGAGGGCACACGAGTCATAAGCCCACACAGCTGCGGTAGGTGAAACCAACGTGTCCCATCCTTGTGCCTGCAACGCAGTCCTGTACAGAGATCAGCGACAGTACTTAGCAACAGACTCGAGTTCCAGGCTTACAGCCAAGCATCCGGGAGCAATACTGCGTAGCAGTACTGACGGGAGCGGACCGGTGAAGCCGAAGCCTCGTCCGGGGGCCTATCTGCGCCATCCCCCAACAGCACGAGACAAGCAGTGAGTTACCAAAATACGAGCAACGTGCCTGCGACCTCCAGAGACAACGAAGGGGGACGGCGAACAAAAAACGACCCGAGGCTGAGCAGCTCTACACCCCAGAAAGACTAGGGTGCCGAGGGGGCCTTCTCAAATGATACGTCCCTCGGAGTCTGCGGAAACCTCGGTGCTTTTCTAGGTCGTTGGAGGTGTATCTAGCACACAGGCTGTCATGGAAGGTTTGAGATCCTATGCCGCGGTAGCGGACGTTGGAGGGGACGTGGACGAGCCACAACTGGACCGATCATGCACCGGAGGGAAGCCCGCGACTAAGTACGGCCAAGAAGCGTCCTGAATCCACGTGGCGGGCGGTGCAATGAGCGACGGTGCCGGATGGAGCTAGCTGCATCTCTTGGAACCTGACATCTTGCATGAAAGCGTCTATTGACCGACCCCCAAAGATGGATGGTGGACGACATCCTGAGCTGCTTCACAAGAGCCCTAGCTGTAGCTTGAGCTTGAGTTCTTAGCCCGCGAACTTACGAGGTACGGCGTGCACGGTGGATGAGAACAAAGTTCCTAACCTAGGCACGTGTGGAATATTGATATTGACTACACACGCGCGACTGAATAGGCCCTGAATCTGCCGAATTGATGGGAAGACAGGCAAAATGAATAGTTGTGGGGAATGGTTCCACGGAAGGGGGACAATTTATTTGGTAGCGAGAGGCGATACGGCGAAGAAGAGAATAGAAGCGTGTTTGAACACGAACGCGATTTCTCCTTTTCCTTCTCGAAATCTTTCCCCAGAATTTTACCGTAAGGCAAATGTGTGGTAGGGCAGTCCTCCCACTACAACCTTGCTTATGGTTCCGCAAACCGGAGTGGCATTTATACAATCCAAGTACAACTGTCTCCTTTCTCGCATTCGCAACTGACCGCCTCGCTACGTACAGCGCACAGTAGCGCGCAAATGCAAATGTATGACTAGCCGAGATCGTACACAATGTGGCCAGTAATCGCGATCGATCAGTCACGGTCCAGAGTGGAATGTGATTCCTGGGAGACGGGCGCGCCACAGACGTATCCAGATCGAGGACCCCCAATGACCAACTTTCCGGCCGACCCTGAAAATTTCTACATAGCACCAGCCCGCATACTTACTTATGCACGGCGAAAGGAGCCTCTCGAGCGACAGGAGGATGGAGAGAAGGCTGACTCGACTCGCTCGTGAAAAAAACGCCATTAGTCTGGCGACATCTGTACGCATATACATTCACGACCCCATGGAACCACCACCATGTATGGAGACTCGGTTGGGATTAGTCGAGCATTGACGGTGTCGTCTCGCCAGTGGGAGCGCTCGCCGATCGTCCAAGGACACGATCGGGAGGCATACACAAAAGTCGCACTCCAGCAGAGATAGGAGGCCGTTTTACGTCTCCGCTCGAGCTGTGCCCACTAGTATTGTCCCCGCGGCAACTTGGCGGCAACATAGGGACCAGTCGGAAGAGAACAGTCGGAATCTGAGATACATGCCACTGGGTGGCGGGGCGACGATAGAACCACCGGGTGCCCATATGGCCTCGACAGCGGAGGCGCGACATCGGGTTGACAAACAGCCCCTGCCACCCGCCGGCGCCGTCACCATGCACGGGCGTCGAGCATTCGCCCAACTGCGTTGGAGGGGTACGTATTGGGCCGTGAATTTCGGAGCCAGGCAAAAAGTGCAGCAGTAAGGGGGGATCCGTAGGACGTACATACCGGTCGTGACTTGACTCCGATCCTGCGTATGGAGCGGTGGCGGGGACAGGAGGCTGTGAGCGCGGACAGACGAGGACGGCTCAAGGCTGTCTCGAATCTTCCTCTGTCCGCGGCGGGCGAGCAGTTGGAGTTGAAGAGCACTTGGCCAGAGAAGATTGCCGGGGCGGCTTCTTGGGCGCAAGAGGCGGTGCCTGGACAATACAGCACTCTGCTGGAATAGTTCCGGAATGGGGTAATACGGCACATGCGCGAAGAAGCACGGTCGTCGGGAAGGAAGGGACGTCAAGGCACGGAATGATTGGGGCTTGGAGCCGGGGCTGCGGGCGGTGGAAAGGTCTACGAGTCTACCCGTTATATGTGCTTGGGGCCTCGCCTGCGGGCGACAGGCGGGATGCCGAGGAAGATGATTTTGACGAATGTGTGTGGGCGGAGGGCGCCTTGTCCGAGCCGTCGCGCGTCGGGAGGCGTCGGGGGCGTGGCAGTAGTAGTGGGGCTGGCGAGGCACCGAGCACCGCAGGGAAGGGGCATCAATGGCGCTAGACGGGAGGGCGGGCCTGGAGAGGGAGAAAGGAGGGGCAAACTGGACGTGGGCAGGGAGGAAGAGCCATTGACCAGGATGGATGAGATTAGCCGTGAGAACGTGGGCAGTAGGCGCCACTTACCATATGCGGAGAGTGGCTATGGGGACGGGGATTGGCTGGTTAGTACGAACGTGCAAGGGACGGGGCGTGGAAACAGGCGGGTGAGTCTCGCGAGAAAGAAAGTTGCGTCCGCCCAGGCTTTACTCTTTGCAACAAGATTTGATCTCCCGGAAGAGCGGATGCCGGCGCGACCCCATCCCCGTCTTAAAAGAGCAGCGCTCCCTCCTCGCACGCCAGCCCTTCCCCACGAGCCTTCCCCGCTCCCAAGCTCCCTTCCGCTCCCTCCGTAGCGATGGCCTCATACGCGGACAAGACCTCCACCAGCTCCGCCGAGGAGCCCGTCACAATGCTCGCAAAGGCCGTCGGCAAGCCCCCCAGCGACAAGGGCTACGCCCTCGACGAAAAGCGTCGCGCAGCCCTCTCCGAGATCGACCAGGCAAAGTTCTCGTGAGTATTCTTTCCTCTCTTCACAACATCCGCGCCCCGCATACACACGCCTTATCCGCCTACCCATAGATGGTTCCACATTAAAGTCTGCATGGTTGCCGGTGTCGGCTTCTTCACCGATGCCTACGACATTTTCGCGATCAACATCGCCTCGGTCATGCTTGGCTATGTCTACGGTCCTGGTACGTCCTCTCATCGTCTATCACTGAAATGTTTATTCTCATACATGTGGGACCCATAGTCAATCGCAATCAACCTGGGAATCAGTCTCTGACGCCGAACCAGGATCTCGGTGTCAAGGTTGCGACGCCTGTTGGAACTCTTGTCGGTCAGCTTCTCTTCGGTTGGCTTGCGGATGTTGTCGGTCGGAAGCGGATGTGTGAGTGCCCAGAGTTTTGATACATTGCGATCTTCGCTGACTTGGGACAAAGACGGTGTCGAGCTCATGCTCATCATCGTCGCAACGTTCGGTCAGGCGGTTTCCGGCCAGGGTCATGCCGTCAGCATCATCGGTGTCCTCGTCGTATGGCGGTTTATCATGGGTGTCGGCATCGGTGGTGACTACCCCCTTTCTGCCGTTATTTCTTCCGAGTTCGCCTCCACGCACATTCGTGGTAGGATGATGACGGCTGTGTTCGCGAACCAGGGCTGGGGCCAGTTCAGTACGTCTACTCATTTCAATTTTTCCTCGTTCAGAGGCTGATTTTTCCTCCATTCTAGCCGCGGCCTTGGTCGGTTTCATTATCGTTGCCGCGTACAAGGACTCCCTCCTCCACGAGGATGCGTTGGTCAACGCGAAGGTCGACCAAATGTGGCGTATTCTCATCGGTCTAGGCTGCGTTCCCGGGGCGATTGCCCTCTACTTCCGTCTCACCATCCCCGAAACGCCTCGTTTCACCATGGATGTCGAGCGCAACGTCAAACAGGCGACCCAAGATGTTGAGAACTTCCTGACCACCGGGAGCTACTACGTCGACCCCGACGCCGTTATCGAGCGTGTCCAGGCGCCTAAGGCCTCCCGTCGCGACTTCGTCGCCTACTTCTCGCAGTGGCAGAACCTGAAGCTCCTCATCGGCACGTCATACTCGTGGTTCGCACTCGACATTGCCTTCTACGGTCTTGGTCTCAACTCGTCGACCATCCTCACGGCCATTGGCTTCGGTACGCCCTCCGCCCACCTTACAGGTGGCAACAAGATCTATGAGAACCTGAAGAACATCACCGTTGGCAACATGATCCTGTCCGTCGCCGGCCTCATCCCCGGCTACTGGGCCACCTTCCTCTTTGTCGACCGCTGGGGCCGCAAGCCGATCCAGCTCATGGGTTTCATCATGCTCACCATCCTCTTCTGCTGCATGGGCTTCGGGTACAACAGGCTCACCGCGTCGGATGGCGGCAGGAAGGCGTTCGTGTTCCTGTATTGCCTCACGAACTTCTTCCAGAACTTCGGCCCGAACACGACCACTTTCATCGTCCCCGGGGAGGCGTTCCCGACTCGCTACCGCTCCACCGCGCACGGTATCTCGGCCGCGAGCGGCAAGCTCGGTGCCATCGTGGCGCAGGTCGGATTCGGCAAGCTTGTCAACATTGGCGGCAAGAACAAGTTTGTCAACCACTTGTGAGTTCACGTCGTCGCTCGTTGCATTGTGGAGAACTCCTGTGCTGACATGAATTGAATAGGCTTGAGATCTTCGCGTTCTGGATGCTTACCGGCATCTTCTCGACGCTGCTTATCAAGGAGACGAAGCAGCTGACGCTCGAGGAGCTCTCGAACGAGAACCAAGAAGGGTTCATTGAGAGCCGTCCGGCCAACGCCAGCAGCAGCAGGGCATGAGGTGGTTTGCTTTCGTTTTCATTGTGTTCGATCTCACTCGCTCCATCCGCTACATGATTACATTATTATATCCCATCACGTCCCTCACCCCCCTGTGTCTCCCCCGTGTCGCCTCCCGCTCCTCCTCTCCGCCGTGCATGCCCATCGGATCGAACGTTCTTTTTCAGGTCTTTACTCATACAACACTCGAGAGTGGTGTACGTTTGCTGCTTTTGAGTGTAATTTCTACGTACATACATACAATGTGTTGTGATAAAAAGCTAGTACCCGCTGTCTGTGCTCGGGTTCGGAACGCTGCCGCCGAGATCGAAGGGTTGCTCGGATATGATGGGATATATACTTACCTGTACTCGTAGTCTATAGACACGTCACGATGACGTATTTAATGTCTTTATTTCATGTCTCTCGCAGTTGGAGGATGTCATCAAATAGATGTGTGCCTAGGTGGTGAGAAGGGGCCCAGCGAGCGCTTGTGACGGGCGTTGAGTAGTGTGATGGCGGTGATGCCCGATATGGCATGCGCTGTGGATCGTCGATACACAGCTTTGACGCTCGTGGGTCGGCTACAGTTGGCCTTCTCCATCGCTCCGTCGCGTATCGTACTGATCATGCATTCGTAATCCGCTCTTCCCTCCGTATCCAGGTTCAAGTCCTCCAAGGCGGTGGACAGGAGTGCGAGGCCACACGTTCGTCCTCAGAAACAACCGGACCCCAAGAACCCCTGGACCCGGCATGGGTCACCCGCCTGTCAATGAAGCAGCCGTGAGGACCATCCTTCCCCGCCGCCCGGCCTCGAGGATTGCGGGTCAGCATCGCACTAGAAGGCCAGAACGTTCGTTGCGTCTCACATCCGTCAGGAACAGGCTGGAACGGGCCAGTTTCTTCTTTGATGGACCCCACATCAGACGCGGCGCAGCATGCCAATATTAATGTGCTTCCGGCCGCGTTCTCCGAGACGTCGGAGCCGCCTCAAGTGACCCTGCGTGGACCAATCGTGAAAGATAGGGGAGGGGCAGCTCGTTGCGCATTGTCCAGCACTGACGTCGGCGCGATATTCGAAAGGGTTCGAAGGAGCGTATGGGCGAGACGAAGCGGATACAGGTGTGCATCGGCGGGGAGGTTCCAGGGCGCGGCGCGCCAGTCGGGCGTTGTGGTCATGAATTCGAAGTTGCGGAAATGGCCAGCTATCTGGCATGGAGGCACGGTGCTGGTGTGGCGGGGTGGGGCAGTGACGGCGTGTGCGAAGCCGTACACCGCGTGGCTCATGGGGCAAGTGCATGAAGAAAGTGTCGACGAATATTTTTGGATAGTGGTCAGGATGAACCTAGATTGACTGCGTGTCAAGGAAAGTAGCGGCGCTGAGGATACCGCGGATGGGAGGATTCTGATATGTACTTACATATGCATGGACCAGCTGCCCTGGCTCATCTGACAGCAACCTGGCAGAGTAAAATGAGAAAGCCGCTAAGCTCTTCAGCAGATGGATGGGGGAGGTCATCGTAACTTCTGAGATGGTCTGTCCGCCGCGTAACAGGCAAGCTGTCACCGTCTGGAAGTTGGAATGACCTGGAGAGCCTGGAGGGATAGAAAGATGATCTTGCGTTGGTACGCCCAAGGAAACGATACCATCTGGATTCTGTTGGATTCTGGAGCGGTTGCACAGGACGACGAGGATGTTGTGCGCAGCACGGTGGCACGTTCGTCCGTCATGATGTTGACAAGCTGGGTTGTTCAGCAGTGGCTATAGAAGCTCCCATGATCACATCCGCGACCTCTGTTGTACTGCCCGGACTTGCCGTGAGGTATTGCGATCGTCCGACCGTCCGCGTCAGGCTCAGCCTTCGACATGCATGGACTGAACGACGAACATCTGCTAGATCATTGCCTGAAATGCGTAGATGACTCGACATGCCAAGCCGAGATCTCGACCGCTCTAAAGGAGCAGCTGTACGAGATGCCGCCGAGATGCCATAACTTGGATCTCAGCTCGCTGCTTCTTTCATAAACTTATCTCGCACTGCGATGAAACTCAGATCCAGGGCCACGATGCGCAATAGCGTTCATCGTCGGCCGTCCCAAGGTGAAAATGAGCCACGTATTGGAAGCCCAATGGGAAAAGGCACCGAGAGAACACACTCACCAGACAAATAGGACGGTTCTCGTCCCTGGATCTGAGCTTGAATAGGATCCTATGGATGTGACCCTACGATTCCACGAGCCATGGATAACTAGGAGTGGACACCACAAAGCTGTTGAAAGGGAATCATCGCTGGTCACTTGCCAGAGGAGAGACAAACGTGGAGAGCATCATACAGACAGTTTGACAGCGCCGACGGCTGCGGCATTACGACGAACTTACGTGACAGATCTCGTGCGACGCGTGTCTAGGTAGGAGACTATGAGCTTGCGAGGCCGCCGTGCGGCCAGTCGTTTAGCCAAGAGTCCGTGCCAAGATTGTACATGGCGTGAGTATACCGAGTTATACCACTATTCGAACCGTTCAGATGTCTGCTTCATGTTCCGAGCGGCGCACCATGAGGCTGGATGTCTGAAAGCATAATTTCAGAGCTGGAGACCTCCACCCCACGCTCCGATCAACGTCCGTCGTTTGAAACCTGTACCGGTACAGCACAGTACAGAGCTCAACGCGCCAGTGCCAAAGATCGATACCTTGGCATACGGAGAACCTATGCATCGGTAGGTTTCGGCTTCTTTTTCTGCAGAAAGCAGCATCAGCGCGTTCAGCACGATAACTCAGGTCGCAACGCAGTAAGCCTACATATGCGACGGCCTCGAAGTCGTATTTTATTCCAGCCTCCTCGAGCTTGCGTTTCCGCTGTTCCTGACGCTTCAGCAACCGCGTCTCCGCCTTCTCCAGCTCTTCCTCTGTCCTTGGCTTCAAATTGCACGTCACATTAGCTTCACTTGTTTAAAGGGAGAGAAAAGATCCGAAGGCGGGAATGGAATACGAAGGGAGAAGTCATGGGAACAAGACGCACCTTATTGTGGGCAACACGAGCAACACGATCGCGAGGAACAGGCCTCCATTTCCTATTTGCTCCTACCCAGAGTTCGGGGTGCACCTGGTCCTTGGGGATGACCTTGCAAGTAAGGATGTGGCCCATGAGGAGGTAGTTGTCCATCGTGTCGGCGACGATACGAGCGACGGAAGATGAGTCGAACTCGACGAAGCCGTAGTGCTTCGGCTTGCCGGTCTACGAGACGCCATTAGGGACTTCATTGTGGGGAGGCGAGTACAATCCTCAGGCACACCTTTTTGTTTCGAGAGAGCCTGATGCGAGTGACGTTGCCAAACTGCGAAAAGTATGCCTTCATCTGGTCCTCGTAGAATCCGTGGGGTATACGGCCGAGGTAGAGCACACCTCGGTCTTCTGTCTACAGACGTGAAGGTGAGCATGAATGGAACGTCCCACTATATAGACAAGGAAGGGATTGGTTGGACATACTGGTTTCCGCTTGGCCTTTTCCAGCTTCCGCTTGACCGTCGCATCGTCCTTCGCTATGGTCGGTAACTTGCCGAGGTCAATGCCGGGAATATCGTCCACCTCTTCGTCTGAGGAATCGTCGTCGGATTCGAAACCGTAGAACTCCTCCTCAGCCTCGTTCTCCTCTGCAACTCCCTCCTCATCCTCAGATTCGGGTTCGGGCTGAGGCTCAGTGACCTTGACACGCTTCCCCTTCTTTTCTTTCTTCGACTCCTTCGAAGTAGGCTTGGCGGGAGATGATGGGAGCTCCGCAACAGAAAGTGTCGACTTCGATTTCTTCGTCTTGGGGGCGGGCGGTGCCTCCACGACGTCCTCCACCGCGGTGCTCTTCCGCTTCTTCTTCGTCTCCTTCGCTACCTCCGCGTCCTTATCCTGACCCTCCGCAGCCTTTCTCTTTCCCTTCGTCCCCGTCTTTGCTTCGGCCACAGCCTCGAAGGCATCATCCTCGGGCACGACCACCTTCGCCGCTCCCTTCCCCTTCCTCCCAGGCGCCACAGCAGCCTGGAGCTCCTCCGCCTCATTCACAGAGCCCTTTGTTTTCTTCTTCTTGGATTTCGAAGGTGAAAGGTCGACAGCAAGAGGAACGGATCCGTCCTCGACCTGTTTGGTCTTCGTTTTGGGAGGCGCGTCTGCCTTGAGGTCCTGCTGGGACTTGTTCTTGACGACTTTTGGTATCTTTTCTGCGGCAGTCTTGGCCATGTTGCCGTACCAGGAGAGGGGGAAGGATTAGAAGGATAGAGACGAGTAAACAGCCCAGATCGCGACGCACCAAAAATTGGCCGGGAAGACGGGTAAGCGCCCAAGGTACGATGGCCACGTGGTCTTGAGATTGGGACGCGTTCACGCGCGTTGTTCGCGCCTCTCTCTTCGTCTTCTACTTCCATCCCCGCAGCCTCGTCTCTGTCGCGCCGCCAATCTCAAAAGCCGTCCAGTGTCGCTGACATTGAATAAGTTTATCCGAGTGCGCCATGGCCGCTACGCCCCCGACGGGCTTCGCAATCCCCCGGGCCCCCTCGCCCTCAGGATCGCGCACCAACAATACTAACCACCCCACCGGGCCTCGCCACTCCATCAACTCGTCCTTCTCCTTCGGGCCCCAGCCGCTCCTCAACTCCCTCGCAGACGCGTCTGCCAACGCGACCTCGAGCAGCGCTGCCGCCTACTCCTACTCCTACCTTGACCCGAGCCGCTCGATCCTCCAGACCTCTCCCCTGCGCACATCCCCACGGAAGGGCCGGCGGACCCCGAAGAAGATCGGGGCTGGTGGAGGGACCGGGGGTGGACGGCACCCGCTCGCGAACGACACGACGGACGTGTTTCAGGACCAGGACGACGCGGACGACGAGGGGGATGAGGAGGACGGGGACGGGCCGGGTTGGGGGATCGTGGGCCGCATGCGGCTCTGGCGGCACGATGCGCTCATGCAGCACCTGTACGACTCGGCTGCGTTCTGGGGCGACAAGATCGTCAGTTGGACGAGTGAGTATTTGTTGTCTGTTTTTTTACATCCGCCCTTGTCGCCGTCTGGCGCCTTGACACTAGTTTGCTGTTGTAATAGACGACCCGAACGACGCGTTCTGGCTCGCGCAGACATACTTCCTCAAGCACGAATACTCGCGCGCTGAGAGGCTCCTTACGCGCCCCTTCCCCACTACCCCGCCTAAAGTCGGGCCGCTCACACAGATGAACGGCGGTCCCTCTCAACCACCCTTCGCGCCAGCTGCTGCGAATGCAAAGGGCAAGGGTCGAGAAATGCCACCCCCGCCATCACCCATCGGCTTGGGGGCTGGTGGACTGCTCGCGCCTGGGGTGCAACGCCTGCCCATGGGACCAGGAGAGATGATCGACGTCGCGATTCAATACGAGGAAGGCGTATCGCGCTTGGTCGACATGAGTGTCGCGTGCCGATACCTCGCCGCGCAATGTCAGATGCGGCAGGGAAAATGGAGCGATGCGTTGGAGATACTCGGGGAGTCGAATCCGTTCAGAGACGATGAAGAGGGCGCGCAGGTACCGAACGTGGACGGGGGCATCAAGGTATGTACGGGTCGGTCTTTTCGACAGTCTCGGTGGGCCTGAAGGTTAAGCGTAGATTGAAGCGTCGATGTGCAACTTGCGCGGACTGCTCATGCTAAAGCTCAACCGAGGCGACCAAGCGAAACAGTGTTTCATGGAAGCCCTCGCGCTTGATGTGAAGTGTTACGAGGCATTTGAGCAGCTCGTCAGTGGCGAAATGATGACCCCCGATGAAGGTACGCATTTCGTTTGTCTTTCTCATCCTCCATACCATACGTTATGCTCACGATTTGGGATACAGAATGGGAGTTTGTTGCACATCTAGCATACCGCGAACAAACACCTGCCGACGCTGACTTCGTGCGGTTAGCATACCAATCACGACTACGGAAATACAAACATACTGAAGAACATGCGCTGATTCGAAAACGTCTCGTCGACGAGTACGGACTTGGAGACAACCCTGACGTTCTGTTCAGCTTCGCGGACGCGTTATACACTCAACTTCGTTGGGCGGACTGCTTTGCGGTTACCTCTCGGTATGCGCTCCCTATTGCCCACCTCAAGGTCTACCTAACGCAGCTCACCCCATCACAGAATCCTCAGCCTCGTCAGTGTACACAAAAACACATTGCCGCTGCACATCGCGTGCATGTGCCATCTCTCACACCTCAACCCAAAGCTCTTCCTCCTCGCACACGAGCTTGTCGAGCGCGAGCCTGAGAACGCGATATCTTGGTACGCAGTCGGCATCTGGTACATGTGCATCCACAAGTACCAGGAGGCGCGCACGTACTTCTCCAAGACGTCGCTCATGGACCCACGCTTCGCGCCGGCGTGGGTCGCTTTCGCGCACGCCTTCTCATTCGAAGGCGAGCACGAGCACGCGGTCACCGCATACTCGACGTGCGCGCGCCTCTATACGGGCTCGCACATGCCGCTCATGTTCGTCGGCATGGAGCAAATCATTCTCTCGAACCAGCACCAGGCGGAGGAGGCGCTGCTCGCCGCGCAACATATGTGCGATGCGGACCCGCTGCTGTTCAATGAGCGTGGGGTCATGGCGTTCACGAAAGAAGAGTAGGTTTTTGGTTTCGTTTAGGCTTAACTAGACTAACGGGTTTGCGGCTAGCTACGAGACCGCTGCAAAGCTATTCGAGAGCGCGATCGACCTTGCGCAGGTCGTGCAGTCGTCCCAGAAGGCGTGGATACCAACATTCCTCAACCTTGGCACTGCTCTTAGACGATTAGGGTGAGAAGCAAACGTACATAGCTTATTGTGAGAGCTGACCCGTACGATCCTCCCCAGTCGACTAGACGAGGCCAAAGCAGCCTACCAACGAGTCTTGGAGATCGACTACCGCAACGTGACCGCGATATCCTTCATGGGCGTGACACAACACCTCCTCGGCAATGTCGAGGCCGCCATCGTCAGATACCACGAGGTGTGTTCCCTCGCTCTCCCGCACCTCCGCTCTTCCTCCCCGCACCTTCTCCTGACACGGGCGCATAGGCATTGAGCATCGACCCAATCAACGGCTACGTCCTCGAGCTGCTCGAGATGGCACTCGAAGCGAGTGCAGACATGGGCCCCTTCGGGTGGAAGGGTCCGCCAGGCGGCGAGGAGAACTGGGAGAAGCAGATGCGCGAGCACCGGGACAAGGGGAAGCAGGTCGCTAAGGCCATGTCGCCAGGCGAGGACTTCGAGGACACCAGTTTGTAGATTGCATTGTGTAGGTTTGAGAAAAGGATGGATCATGCTTCTTCATACTCAGCCTTCTTCATTGTGTCTCGTGTGTATTGTGGGCTCTCACCCGGCTGAAGTGGGTGGCTGCCAGCGTAACCCCAGGCGTATCCCAAAGCTTTCCCACCGAAACCAGGTGGAGGCCTCCAGAACGTCGGTTGGATTGATGGCCTCTGGTTGGGCTTGCCTCTCCGTCGTTTCCTTTTCTCTGCTTTGCCGTTGTCTGTTGACGATGCCTTCACTTCAACGATGGGGCAGCAAGACTCCGATATGTCGTGAGTATGGGGCGAGGGCTCGACGTCAGCTTCGGGATTAGATTGGGCGACGCGAGGCGGCTTCGGTGCAGTGGGTTTGGTTCTCTCCAACAAAAGAAGAGGCGCATTCGCGTGTGAGACGTCCGCCTGCAGGTAAGCAACCGCCTTGAAACGGCCGAGCGGTGGCTGGCGTAGAAATGAGACGAGAGCGTATCGGCACGGCCAAGGAAGGGCTCACAACGTTAGGCTTCGTGGACTCATTCATAATCCATGCATAGTCTACAGCGATTGACCGAGCACGAGACGCTCTGCGTTTTGCTTCCTCCGCGGTATCCTCCAATGCGGGACCCTCAGGGCTGCCTCCCGAGTCAGCCTCGCTCAGGTTCACAGAACAGACGGGAGACATACGCGATCCAGGGCTTGATCTTGGGCGCAAGCAGGATAGATTTTGGTTGCGTACTCCCAGACAATAGACGGAAAGCTGATATCGATCACATTTCGTCAATAGGTAGCACAACGTCAATAGTTTGCACGACGTACAAACGGCGGCGCCATCCTCCTCACCCTCCAGCTTCTGTTCCGCGCCCTCCGCCTGCTTGTCAACCTTCCGTCTCTTCTTCTTCCGCGGCGCATCCTCATCATGTTCGCCTCCCACTTGCGAGGCTGGGGGAAGCACATCCTCGATCGTCCTCTTCAGGATGTTTTCCAGCCGCGCCAACATCTGGGCGTGCTCCGCGTCGGGTTGGCCGGGCTCGTCCTCATCGTCGGAGTCGCGAAGAGCAGAGCGTGAAACAGTAACCGTTGAGCTGAGTATCGCGAAGGGATTCGAGTGCTTAGGTATCATCGGACTGTGACGGAGGGAACCAAGCTGGAACTACTTGTGGGACGTATTGCAACGGGCGCTTCCGGCTGTCTTCCTCACGGTCGAAAACAAATCGAGATTTCGGACTTGGAACGCCCACGTGGTAAGTCGTCTCACTCGCTTTGGCAGGCCCCCGTTGTTCCTCCTTCCCCACCCAATGTTCCCAACTGGTTCCCAACAGCTCTTTCGTCTTTCCCCGCGACTTGGATGCCGCCATTAATGACCGCCAACACTCGAAATATCTATCTTCCCTATCTCCTCGCGACCTAGGAACTCCGAATTGGGCTTTCCTACTGCTGCTTGACCGTTCTCAGACTTCAGTTGACGCGTCGAACACCCCTGGCTCAAGGCACACAAGCTCACTTTCACAGAAAATAACAAAGTTGCTATTACAATGCCGCTTGTGAGCTGCCACAGCGGATGATCCATTTTACAATCACCAGCCGGAGTTTCACAAAGCTCGGTGAGTCCTTGCTCCCTTGGTTAACCACCCTAGTTGTTGCACATTTCATTGTGCCTTCCTGTATGCGCACACACTTGATTTGTACCCTGTTGGCATGGTCTTATTCAGTGCGATCCATCGCACATGCCCTATCACGCGGCACGCCCTCGTTTTTGTGTAGAGCCTGCTTTACATTCTGAGCATTGGCGGGTGTTTTGCGTTCATTCTTCGTTGTTTGATAGGCCCTTCCTGTGTTGTTTTCCACTGGAACAGTTGATTTACATGCAGTGGCGCTTTTTCCTTGCTTGAGGTAGACTCTTCTCCCACTCATGCAGCGGAAGGTTGTTTGATGACCTTTTTAATTTTGCTGGCATGTTTTGCAATGTCAAATGTTCTTCCCTTCTACTCGTTTTCATCCTTGTTGACCCTGTTTTGAATAGGCGTGGTGTAGAGACTGTGCTCGGCAACGCCGCATGTCCAATTCCGCACTGCATGGATGACGCATGACTTGGCCTGGTGGGTGATGGCACTGAAGGTGAGTCTTTGTTTGGTGTTTTGGTCATCACTCCGAACCATTCCTGACATTTCCCAGCTTGGAATGGTGTAAGGCGGGGATTTGACGTGGTGCAGAAATATTGGTTCACCACCCATGGTCCCTAACAGCAGTCCGCTAGATGGACGTGCTCCCAGTATTTTACACCTTTTCTCGACCATTGTTGTATGGTTTGATCCGGGGTAGGGAACGACAGCGGTCTATGAATTGCTGTCGCCCGCACACTCCTCCAGACCCAACCATATTGTGAATATGTTTGTGGATGTTCGCCCGATTGGGGCTTTACTCTTCGGCGTCGTCATCATTCCGTTTCAATTTCAGGCCCCGAGTCTTAGCCAGTGTAGCAGGTCAAATGACAGTACAAGTACGCTCAACCCATGCTACCCTGTGCTTTGACTCTATCGTGGTGTGCTTGAGGTTGGTCATCCTCTTCGATATCATGTGGTGGGCCGTGGCCACTTCGCCTCACAGCGGATCTCAGCTTGGGTGGGGCATAGTGATGGTACAAAGTACGATCAGCCACCCAAACTTCGACCGCGCTGTTGACGCACTTAATTGGGGCTTTACTCTTCAGCGTCGTCGGCGTCACTTCTGGAGCAATTATCTTGAGACACGGCGCGTCTTGGCCGGAGTAGTATGACGCGTACAATTGACGGTAACAAGTACGGTCAGCCATACTACTCCGTACTTCGACCGTGCCGCGGACATGCTTGCGGATCGTAGCCCGGTTGGGGCATTACTCTTCGACGTCATGATCGTCGGGCTGGCCGTCATTTTGCCTCACAACGGGTCTTAGCATTCGGGTAGGGCATAGTGACGGTACGCGGAGTACGATCGGCCGCAACCCTCATTGCCTCGACACTGTCGTGGACGCACTTGTGGATGTTCGCCCGGTTGGGGCTATACTCTTCGGCGTCGCGGCGATGTTCATCTTTCGAGTCCTTGTGGTCCCATTCTGGCACGATGAGTCTCAGCCAGGGTAGGACATTTTGACGGTACAAGTACGGTCGCCCACACTCCCCCATGCTTTGGCTGGATCGTGGACGCGCTTGAGGATTGTCGCCCGTTTGGGGCTGTACTCTTCGGCGTCACGCGATGCCATACGCTTAGTAGCGTATAGCTCGCGCCAGGATGTCGAGCCTCTCGCCTGCGCGGCCCCCACCCATCACCCATGACGATGGCGGAGTAGGACGACGTACCATAGAAACCTATGATACGTTTCCGTGCTTCCTCATTCGGGATGGTTCCCTCGGGGCTGTGATGTCCGTTGCCGGGTGTTGACCACAAGCGCGCCGAGAACTGTGGCGAGATGGTGTTGTTCCCTCAGTGGATTGGGGCCATGGTGCTGTCGACGTGCTGTGTGATGGAGAGAGTTGGGTCGAGGGGTTGGTTTTGAAGTTGGGGACAGAGCGAGGTGGTGGTTGAGCTCGGGACTATGCTGCCAACCACCGTCAGCCGCTGTGGCGCCGTGGGTGACGACCAACCACGGCGATGGCTGGAGGCTGCCTTCATCGCAGGTTCTAGGGGAGGAAGGGCAGTCGTTGAACGAGGTGTAGGATGTGGGAGGAAGGAAGATGAGTCGAGCCAACAAGGACGACCGAGCGCGGTTTTATGCGGCTGCGGCAGTTCAGACTCCGAAACGGCGTCTCGCCGGAAGGGGTGCTCGTCGTGCTCCCTCTTCGTCTTTCCCTTTGTTCTGCACATGGTTTGAGGCAACATGTGGCGAACATGTGAGCCCTTTCGAACACCGTAGGCCTAGCCGGAATACGAGAGTTTCTAGAATATCCGACGACACCGCCCGTCTCTCCCCATCGCCTCAATACTCCCCTACGCTGTGCTTCGTGTAAGGGGGTCTCATCGAGGGGAGATCATGGTGAAGGTATGGATTAACCTGAAACGATGGGTTCATAGCTACAGCGATGCTGTGAGGAGAGAAAACAGCGAACGCCACAATCCCTCAACCACCCACTATGAGCGTCAACGCGTTACTCTTGCGACGCGTGGAGCACGGGACTCGTGACTCTGGCGCTAGGATTGTCACCCCCTTCAAGCCTAACCGGCGGGGACCAAGGCGTATGCTCTCACCGCTAGACATGTCTACACTGCAGGTGAGCACCGATTAACTAGGCGATAACATATCTAAACCTTCTGTCTCATGTTTTCTAGGATCTCTCAGCTGAATGGGCTCACGATCCACCCACCCCTGAACCGCGACGGCGACCGTGATGAAGTTGAACAACCACCAATACGCGCAGATGTCACATGCGGTCACGAACCCGACCGCGATCGAGCTCAAGGTCGTCACGGATATCGTCTCGAGCAGGCAGGACGACTCGGAGAACACGCCCTCCAAGTGGCCCAGCCCGCTGACAATCGCGAAGGGCGATTGAATACCCTTCATCCCGTTCATGGGGTGTATAACTTCTATCGCCGCATTTCTATATCACTGCGGTACGATGCCGGTGCTACTCGTTAGCATTCCAGCACTAAACAATTATCCCGAGGTCAATGATTCAGTTCCGCGATCGGTTGTATCGGGAGAGTGTACGTACAATACTATGATCGCGACACGTTCCATGGAGTCATCGGGACAGATAACACCAGTAAGAACTTGGGCCAAGCCAGTATTGTGATTTCCGCCTCACGGACATACGTGCTGTGCACTCGGACACGATGTTGAGCGGCGCGAGACGAGGTCATGTTTGGCATCCGCCATTCGCACGTTCGTTGAACTTCCTTTGGCCATCTAGATCTCCCTTGTTCAAGCCACTGTCCACGGCTTCAGAATCAGAACGTTGTAACTCGGTATCTCCTTCTGCTTATTGTCAACCGTAGAAACACTCTGACACCATCATACGGGTCCTATTTGCCTATTGTTGAACAGGATAGTTGCTGCGGTAGTAAGTCATTTTGCCTTTACGCTTCTCGATCGGACGTCTAGAGTCTCTCGGGACCTCCTATTCAATGTTCGACGATCCCTCCCTCCAGCATTTTCATCGAGTAGACCTGATTCCTAGAACAATAACGGATTGTGTCCAGCGTCTGAGTACATGTGGTCCGAAAGCCTAAGCTGCTGTTGTATTGCAAGAGGGCTTCCTGTTGTGGCTCCATGACTGGTGCCACATCCGCTGAGCGCTTCATCCGGGGCTCCGGAAGAAGCGACGGGCCGGCGTTTGAGAAGTGGGGTTGACAATGAAGATGAAGAGATGAGAATCTCAGGGAGAAGTAAGAACGTGCGATGCGGAGAGCGAGGGAGAGCAGCGTTTGCAAGGCACACGGAGAACGCACCGAGTATCGTGATCGGAGGCAGCCAAACTAGGGACAAACATGACGCTATGCTTGTAGCGGCCGTTGGGCGGCTCCCATCGCACGGCGCTCTTGACACGCCTCTCCCATCCCGCCTCCTCCCCAGACTGCTTTTCACCCTTCCCCGGCCCCGAATCCCCCTCTCTTCACCACCTCACGTCCCAGACGCCCCTCCTCGCCGCGATACGACGCCCTCTCTCGAATACCGCCTCTCCATTCGCCACCCGCCTTTGTCACTCCCGGAACGGAGCGCCCCCTCCCCCCACGACGAGCAAGTGCTGCTTTGGGCCGCAGCATACTTCAACGTAGCATATAGCAACCCATTAACGCATTATCGCGACCGCCTGCCCCTGTCAACTCCTCTCCACCATGAAGTTCATCGAGTGTAACGAGCTCAGCACGCTTGCCCGCGCACTTACCCACGAGGGGCCCGAGTGCTCCGTCCACACGCGCATCGAGCTCTACAGCACCAAGAACATCAAGCGCGATAAGAAGCTCTTCCGTGACCTCGAGAATGCATACGCCGACGAGGTTTCCCACTCACCGCCCCTGCCCTCCGACATGGCCCTCGACGCCCAGGCGGAGATGACCCCCTTCGGGCCCATGTCCGAGCACCACTCCCGCAAGACCCTCTACCTCCTCATCGCGACCCTCAACGTCGCCTTCCCGGACCACGAGTTCTCCGACGTCCGCCCCTACCACTTCAACCGCGAGGAGTCCGGCGCGGCCGTGCTCAACGCCCTCTCCACGACCATGGTCTCCCCGCAGCGCTCTGGCCTCTCCCTGCAGATGCACGCCCCGCGTACGTACTCGGCCTACCCACCCGCCTCCGCAGACTTCTTTCCCTCCTCCGTCCCCACGTCGTCGTCCCCGCTCGACTTCTATGTGAAGCCGAGCCCCCGCGCGCCCTCGCGCGCACAGTCCGGCACGCACCCGACGCTCTACACCGCGCTCAACCGCGAGATCAGCCTGGCGGAGTGCGAGGTGTATTCGTACGCGCCCGACGTCGAGTGCGATCCGCACGCGACGGACAGCGACGACGAGGACGACGCCGCATCGCCGGACGAGGACGAGTCGAGCGACGACGACAACACCCAGTTCGAGTTCGACGACTACGACGTCGACGAGGCCCCCACCCGGCGGAGCACCGGCTATAGCGACGATCGCTTCTCGGACGACGTCCCACCGGTCGCGCCGCGCCGCCGGGGGGCACTGCTGTGGAGCTCGCACTGGTTCTTCCTCAACCGCAAGCTGAAGCGCATATTGTTCATATCCGTTTGGGCACGCTCGCGGGGGATTGCATCGTGGATGGACCTGGACCAGGGTGTTCACGTTGCCTATGGGTCGCCGGACAAGGTTTCGAACGAGCGGTTCTTGGGGTGGGAGGGTGCTGTTGGGGCGGGTGCACGGGCGATGGGCCTGAGCGTGAGTGCGAATTTATGAGAGGGCGGGGAGAGTCGCTGCGCCATGTGAGGGGTGGAGTTAACTTGAAGGTACGTAACCTCTTGTCAGGTGCATATATGCGGCTCAATGGCACGCATAGCTGAGACGAAATTGATTCCCCCCCTCTTCTCCTCCTTTCTTCCGCCATCCTTGTCTATTGCTTCTGTTCCTGCCTGTGCGTTATCATGCTGTCAGCTTCCCGTTCACGTGTATATTAGTTACCCCCATATCCGCCATGCTTACCTTACTAGTGGGAACGATGTTGATCGTCATGAGTTCCGTAGTCTTCTCGATCAGTGCCGGACAATGAATTCCATTATCTCTGTTGGTTTGCGCTCAGCCAGAAGAGAAGTACGACAAGGGGAGGGGGAGCAGGCGTGGAACAAAACGTGCCCTTGTCTTGGATGACTCGTGGATACTTAAAAGTCCACGGTGGGGGCCGATCAGTGGGCTTTGGTGAGTCACCGCACAGCATCTTCCAGACCCAGCAGTGCACATGGCGCAAGGTAGAAATTTACGCCATGTGCCGCCGATGGTTTGGACATTAGCAGGACAATAGATGCAGGGGTACAAAACAGGAGAAGAGGCAGCTGGAACTGCAGTGAGGCAAGGAAGTGGGCCTTGTAGTGGAGCCGCGCTCCAGGTATCTTTTTCGGAGAGAATGTCGGTGAAATGACTCAGCGCATTTCCCATTCCTACTAAGCTGTCAATGTGGATATTAGAGGGAAGAAAGGAGGCAGAAGCGCACGATTGGGGTTGGCAGGGATGATCGATGATCATTTGAGTCTCGAGTGACATGCAAGACGGCTATGAGTGGTCGGAACGCTTCTTCTCGGAGAGAACGCGGCGTCAAAACAACCAGCGAAACATAGGAAGGTGATGATGCACTCTCCAGCTCTCCAGGTGCATAGGCACGTCTTGAACCAAGTGTCGGTGGGAAATGTAGGGTAAAGGAGACGGGCTTCATGGAGGTCGTCTGGTAGGTTCAAGGAACTTTAGAGCAAGTCTCACAGAAATCAATTCCGGCCAACCCGGTGTCTTCCAGCGGCGTAAAAACAAGAAAAATGGCGAGACGTGTTCATACATAGCGATAGGGGGTAACGAGGAGGACGAGAGGAAGGAAGGGACATCGATATCGGATGGAAGAAAAAAATATAGTGATGGTCCATGTGAAGTGCCGTCTGTTCCTTCTCGATCCTGCCAAATCTGGATCTAAGAGTGGCTCTCGGATTACGTAATTGTTTACCAAAGGCTTCTGAACCAAACATACATCCGGCGCTAACAACTGTCCTCATCGTCATCCCCTCCGCGACCGACCAGACGGCTCAGCTCTGACCTCGCCCCTACCTCACATCGGCCGCATACAATGAACGGGGAAGCCGCGAAGATCTTCGTTCCACAGGGCGACTCGGGTCCGGCCACCGCCGCGCGCTCTCCTCCGATTGTCGAGCTCGCCCACTTTCTTGTCCGTGCCTTGTCCTTGTCCTACGGCGTCCTCTCATGGACCATAGTCACCCTCATATTCTCTCTGCTTGCCCCGCTATCCCTGGTATTCACTCCCATATCCTACCTTCTGTCACCCGTCTTCATCCTGGTCCAAGCACTCCTTGATGTCTTCGTGTTCACGCCATACGCCATCGTCGCCGCCGTCGCACGGAACCTTTATCCAGTCTACGTCTTCCTCGCTACAGCGGTCATATGTGCGCTTCTTCTTGGCTTCGCCGCGCGCACCATGTCTTCCGTCATCGTCCGCGTTCTGTTCACTCCTCGCCCGAAGGCCAAGCTGCCGGTCCCAGAGCTGGAGCCTGAACGCGAAGCTCCGCCACCCCCTGAGCCCAAGGAGAAGGAGAAGAGCTCGCTCAGGACTGGCACTTCCAAGACGCGCACGCGCAAACGCGTCTCCATCAAAGATGAGAGGGATAGATAGGGGTAGCGCGCCGGAAGTTGCTATCATGTGTCTGGTGAGTATGCCTCGCCACCATGCTAGGTTGTGAACCCTCATACTTGCCTCCTAGGAGCATTCCGTCCCTCACATGTTCCTTGCATGTCAACAGCTATCAAGCGGACCCTATGAGAGGCTCTTCAATGGGCCCTCCTCAATTTCATGGGACGTTGACTCCAAGTCCGCAGAGTCAAGGCGACCTGAAGGCGTCTGGGGGGAGGAGGATTCCGAATGGGTCGGAATCACCGTTCTTTATATTAGGACTGGTCGACGCTGTTTCATAGGTCGTGAGTCGTCTTCGCTTCATCCCTGGAAGTTGGATTAAGCCTGGATCGTCCCAGAGTAGACGAATGTATTGTATCTCATCGCTCGCAATCCATGAGAGGTTATCCAGATCACTCTCACAATTTCCCTCTGGGTCTCAAGTCTAAGGTATGGACGTTGTATGTGATGTTGACTTCGCTGTTTGGCGTTATTATTTGACCACAATGTGTGGGCAGGGATATGTGGTTATATGCGCGTATTCTTCGGAACTTGAGAGATAGGGCGAATTCAATTCTGGCGTTCAAATGGTTCGCCTTTCCCGAGATACAAGCTGAAGCAAGGTGGGGTCTTTGCTCATTGTCGTACTTCTGTTGATGCAGACTTCCATCGCCCGGTGCTTACCCTGCGTCGCCACCCATACGCCAGGACAAGTTCTCCATATCCGCACGCCCGATGATGACACCTTTCGCATGGAACAATGCCATTTCATCCACGAGGCAGTCCTGTGACGTGACTTGCGTGAAGTGCAGGATGGTGTGTACGACTCTCCGTGCCCATATCCCCACAGGACACAATTGGATGTTGGATACAATATCTCATTTGGTTCCGCCTCGTGGAGCTGCATCGCGAATGAGACCCAAGATCGGAGATCTAATGTGGGACATGGGAGAACTCGCCATCTATGAATTCATCTTGTTCCTCGTTTGAGAGCGTCTCTAATGTCATTTGTTTCCCTTCATTGAGCATTAGCGTGGAGAGGATCCCCGTGAGCATGAAGAACGCAAAGATTTCCAACCTACAAAAGCCCCGTAAATATACAGTCGAGCAACCTGAAACGCGTACAATGATGTCGAAACATACAGATGCGGCACAAACGCGTTCTTCCCTCCGATGTTGACGAGCTTCCCGAAGCCGACTTGTGCGACAACTGCACCGACCTTCCCGCTTGCCGCAGCGATGCCAAAGGCGGTGGAGCGATAGCGGGTCGGAAACGACTCTCCGGGGAAGATCGATACAGTGCAGTTGGGTCCAAAGTTGGAGAAGAAGTTCGTGAGGCAGTATAGGAAGACGAACACCTTGCTACCTCTGGCTGATCCCGTCAGCTTGTGATATCCAAACCCTATGAGTCGGTGAGTGTCCGTGGATGTACATAGAGTCGCAGAGTAACGCACCCATGATAGCATACAGAATCGTAAGCATGGTGAATCCGAGGAGTTGCACTGGCTTCCGACCCCACGTGTCGACGAGGAGGAACGTCGCCCAGAACCCAGGGATGAGACCTGCAGCGGAGAGTATCATATTTCCGACCGCAATGTTCTTCAGATTGTGGTACACCCTCGCCGTCCCGATGAGGTTTACGCTTGGTGTCCCGAATCCTATGGCCTGCAAAATGATCGATGTGTTGAGTCCCAAGCCGTAGAAGGCGACCTAAAGGACGTCCATTATTGCAGACGTTCTCAGGAGGACAAGCGCAAAACTCACGTCGATAGCAAACCACGAATAACACATTCCAATGAGCGGAACCAGATTCTTCCGCCTGCTGAAGAACTTCTTGAAGTCTCGCTTCGTTGGCTTCGGAGCCCTAACGCGTTCGACTACAGAGTCCTCCTCCGCATAGTACGACCCCGTGGTTAGGAGGTTCTCTACGTCCCGGCTCGCTTGTCTGACATTGCGCACGACGTCCATGGTAAAGCGTGGTGTTTCGGGGATCGTCAGACGAAAGTAGAGCGCAACCGTTCCTGGGACGCAACCGAGGCCGATCAGGAGCCGCCACATGAAGTCGACGTGCGTGAGGACGGCAGGGTCATCGTGAAGTAAAGACGACTTGTACGCTTCGATGATGATGAACGCAACGAGCGCAGCAGCTAACCTTCCAATCAGATCGAGCAGCCTGTCCACGAAAGGTAAATATGACGCACTAAACTGGCCCCAGCCTTGGTTCGCCCCCACAACCACCATCATCCTTCCCCTTATGTTCGTGGACGCGAACTCGGAGGGGATAACGGAGGACAAAGGGTAATCCCCTCCGATGCCAACTCCAAGGACTACCCGCCATACTACAAGCACTCCGATGATATTCGCCGCCTGCGCCTGACCGCACATCGCTTGGCCAAAGGAGGCGACGATGATGAGCATCATCTCGATACCATCTTCGAGTCGCGCATATACTCGGTTAGAAAACGCGCCGGATGAATCGGAGTAGCGAACGTACTTACACATGCGCTTGCGACCGAAGACGTCCGCCAACCATCCGAATACAAGTTGACCAAAGACTGTTCCGGCCGGGGTGGCGACCTTGATCCCAAGGTCTTGATTCGGAGCCAGCGCCTGGTCTAGAAGAATATTCATTTCCCATGGGTTATCCGTACAAGGAGCAGATTGGTACTTACCATGTCCGTAGACATATCCAAGCATGACAGATGCGATGTTAATGGCGAATATGTCATAGCTGCGAGACTCGCATGAGCCCCTCCCCGGTGTACGGTAGACTAGCAGAGAACGTACGCGTCAGTCAAGAAACCTACACCTGCAACGAGACAGACTCGAACGTGAAACCAACTGTAGCGAACGGTCCTAGTATCAGCCTTATGCCAGAATGCTGATGGAAAGAACATTGAACGTACGAGAACTTTGCCTTATCAACCTCCTGCAGAGTGGCCCTCCGCTGTTCGTTGAGGTCATAGCCTCTCGTACTATCCTTCTCGAGGTTAGGGAGGTGGTCGAGAACGGCCTCCACAGTTGGATTGCTCTCCATGGAGAGGATGGTGAGATAGGTTCTGCAGCAAGGGGTGGGGTCCTGGCCAGGAGCCCACGCCGTCACGCCCGCCTTGGAGCATAGGCGGACAACCAAACTCTAACATCCACGAGACCTCGAGGGGCTCCTCGTACCTGGAGGTAAGGTGACAGATACATGGAGTCCGGGTGGGATTCAGCAGCGTTAGTGGTTCCCTGCCACGTTCGTAGCAGGAAGGCAGGTGATTTGGCGTAACGGGCAGGAGGGAGAGACGGTGTAACCCACGATGTCGTTGAAGAAGCCTTCCGCTATCATTTTCAGCAGAAGATCATCTAAAAGCAGCAGCAATCAGGCCGCACTGTCCGAATGGGCCGGAAGGTACAAACCGTGCGGGATGCATGGATAGAGGTTCTGAAGTATTTGGAACACTCGCTGGGAGGTACGTGCTATCATATTGGGGCACCGCCACAGCACATGGCAAACGTATACTATAGGGTTAACGATGCGCCCTAAGGTGGTCTTCAAAGCAGCAAGGTCTATTAGGCCTGCAGTTTTACTTGGGATTTAGTGCTGTGCCGACATGTACTCCGATAGGTAATGCAGCCCAGGCTAGGGCAGCGTGACAGTCAAAACACACACATAAAGTGAATACCGACTAAAGCGAATCTTTCGTTGCTCGGAGCACCTTTCCCACTCGTTCTAATTACATGATCCTATCTTGGCATGATGATCCATACTACTAAGGTTGGGGAAGATGTTATTAAGCACAGCAAGTCGGTGACTTGCGTCACTTGTTCGGGGGGAAGAGCTCGTGCTCAGTGGAAAGCGTTGCCCTTAACGGTGGTGATCCAGGTGGTGTCGGCATGCGGGAACTGTTGCGCGGTCTCAACACCCACGCTTCATTTGCACCAGTGACAAGAACGTGGAAACTTACCTGGAAAGACATGACCCCGGCATTCCAGCCACCCTGGACAGCCTGCTGGACGCACGTGTTGAGCGTTGCAGGATCAATGAAGCCGCCGTTGGTCTCGTCGGCGGCGGAGCCTGGTTTGCCGATGACGAGCTTGTTGACGTCCACACCAGACTTCTGGATCTCGAACACAGCGGAGCCCCCGGCAGAGTTAAGGAGGGTGTTGCAGTCCTCGTAGCCCGGGCTCGGCGACTCTGCATCATGGCAATTCTCGTCAGCTCCGTATAAAGGCGCTGACGTGCCGTAGGAGTCTCAGGAGGACTTACGGTTGTAGAACTGAATGTTGTACCAGTCGATCAGACTACCCACGGTCTTGTCGACGGTGAGATAGCACCCGCCCGGGCAGAAGCCGGGCTGGAACCATGGGCCCACCGGCGCGTGCGTGAGGATGAACTGGCCCTTGGGCAGCTGCTGCCGGAGCGTCTGGGTGAAGGTAGCGAGCCATGTCTCGCCGATGCCGCTCTGGTGGGTGACGAGGGTGATCTCCTCCCAGTCAACGTCGATCCCATCCAGGTCATTGTTGAGCACGAACTGGCCCATCGTGTTGGCCAGCGTGACTGGGTTCTGTCCAGCTGATGTCGGCAGGTCCTTCTCGCCGAATGCGGAAGCGACGATGGAGACACCCGCCTCATTGTATTGTTGCTTGAGCTGCTGGCGCTTGGTCGCGTCCAGGTTCGCCCAGTTGTGCACCTGGTCGGCCGGGCCTGTGGTGAGCAAGAAGGCCAGGTTGCTAGAGCCCCATGTGAGCGATTGTTTCAGCCTTAAAACATATTGACCAGATGCTTACATTACGTTGAATCCCTTGATCTGGTCGAGGGGTGGGAGGACGTCGGGGCTGACGGTCAGATCGGTATAAATCACGAACTTGGGCCCTGTGGGGACCTGGCCACGACGTTGGAACGATTGGGGAGCAGCGCTCACGAACACAGCGGACGCCAGCGCCATGCAAAGGGTGAAAAGACGCGAGAACGAGGAAGTAAACATCTTCAAAGAAGTAAAATAAAGAACGCTGACCAGAGGGGAGAAGTAGAATGGAAAATCACGAAAGAGAACGGAGAGGAAGAGAAAAGTGGAAACGAGAGACCGTTAGCGGGGTGAGGAGCCTTTTGCTGTCATTGACCACCTCTTTATATATCGAGATGACCGTACGCTAGATGTGGGTTACACCGCCCGTAACTCGACGAGTAGCGCAACAGACCCTGCGGAGTGTTAGCTGTTAAGATGATCGTCAACGGCAGCGTCGTCACCGTAGATGTGTCTCAAGGCGAACAGATTTGGGTTGTGGTTGTATATCTGGCCTAGGAGAAAAGCTGGAGGGTGAGGCGGTCGACGCGGGGGACCCGTGACTTTGAATATGCGTTCCATGGTCATCCGGAAAGAATGGTGCGTGTCCCCCCACTGTGGATGGCGAGCATACTCGGCTTGTACACATATGACGCATTGGAGGAAGGTATGCTATGAGTTCAGAATGTCCATGAGATTCGCGCTGACCCATACCAAAACGATTGAACCGATGACTTACCGGCTGTTCTGCCATCCACGCCGATGAACTGATTGTGTTGAATAAACCAGGTTCAGCCGTGTGCGTTTCAACCATCTTTAGATGCTGATTTGATTGACTGCTTCAAACCGCGTTCGTACCTGCGGCTTGTACCATCGTGCAACTGCTAAGTAGTCGGCCAAAGGTCGAGTTTCCTGTCGGATTTGATGCGTTTTTGATGATCGAAGTGTGAAGCCGCGGTTTCATTGACAATGACAATCTAGATTAGAAAGAGGGGATGCACAATCGAGCTTACTTTATGAACCGCGATCCTTCAATAGAGCTTCCCTTGATAATGTCAACCCTAGAAAGTTGAAACGATGTATGTTAGTCCAAACCCCACCATGCTAACACGCAATGCGATTGTTTAACTCACCTTACATAGTTAACACGACTGGGGTCCGCTAGATTCTGCGTCGAGTTCGTCCTCACCTCAGCTGTCGATCACAAAGTTCCAACTGGCCCCAGCACTTCATCGGCAACACACAAGATACCATACAACCATCCAACAATCCGTAGCTCGAAATTCGAGGTGTTCATCGAATAGGCTGCGGCTGTCTGCCTCATACCTGATTTCAGCGTCTCTAGCTTCTGTACTTGGAATTACGAAGACCTTGTCGTCGTTGAACATTGAACCTGTGCAAATCGTCCTCGTCAAGGGCAGGTCCTGCCGAGATGTCAAAGCTGTGCGGGACGTGGTTCTCGACGAGACTGATATAGCGCCTAGCGTTGATTCCTGCGCCTCTGTGGACCATGTGGGACGATTGGTACTGGTAAGGGATGGGAGCATTAGAATGCGGGACTCAAAAGACCGGATGGTCTGGTGTTAATCGCAAAAGAGTACGAGAGCCGATGAGCAGGACCCCGCGGTCTGGGACAGCGCGGCGCCGGAATGCCTTATGCCGGTCAAGACAGCAACAAACGATGAAGATGCAAAGCTGTGGTATGACAGGGACCAGAAGGAAGCGACGCACCGACATGCGTGTCGAGTTCCTTGTCTTCCTTCTCCGGGTGGACTCTCGCCCGCGAGCTCTGTGCCTGCGATATGCTTGCGCTTCTCACTGGACCTCGCTCTCTACCGCGTAAACAAACGAGTAGGATGCGTGAGCCATCTGGACATCCATTTCCTTGCCTGTGGCTGGGCGGCCTCGGTGCACTTGAAAACCGAAAGGCACTGAGAGCATTTCCTTACGAAGTTCAAGTTCCTCGACTTTCTGCTGACGGACATGAATTCCTCTCCTGGAGCTCGGGCATCGCGATGCCGAGCACGTCGTATTCAGTCGGGTTTCCACGTTATGTGATGCCTGCGCGTATGACCAGCGCAAGCAAGATGAAAGGACTAGGAATAGATGCGAACCATAATCGCCTTCTGTGCCATGCCGCGATTCCACGCGAAACAGACCACGTCCACGGCCAGGAGGACGGCAAAGGCGTTGGGCTGAGTTTTAGACAGCTTCCCGACCCAACGACGGCGATGGCTTCCATCTCGCTGTCATGCGCCTTAAAGTTTCGGTAATCAACAAATGGGAAGGATGGTGCTTGCCACCAACAACGCACCGGCAAGACAACTTATCTTGTTGCAAGTTACCTTGTTGGACGTAGTTGACGAGATGTTGTACGGGATGATGTCGGGATCTTGAGCACCTCCTCGGACGACATGGTGTGACGCTTCGGACTCCTTCGACTTCATTGTCGACGAACGAAGGACGATGAGCTGATACAAAGCGGGGTCTGAGACGGCTGTAAGTATCTCTGTGCAGTGTGAAGGGCGGTTTCCAAGTTGACGCGTCAGACGAGTGGTCACTACATTTCAGACTGCCAGTGCCACGGGCCTCGTCAGCTGATTCTAAAGATAGACGACAGAATACTCACCAGTCACGCCGCATATATGGCCTCCAACGCAATCGCATGACCAAATTTGAGAGATACTCGGAGAAGGAGGATGGAAAGAGCGTGCTTGCAGCGTCTGCAGCTGGTAGCCGGGAAATATCACATGCGAAAGAGAGATCCATCCCCATGATCGCATGTAAGACCGCACGAAACTTGGGGGGCGCCCAGCGCTCGTCTCCCTCCATAAAACCGCTGTGTTGTCCTTTGGTTTGTTCACTTATCTCTGTCGCCAGCACCGAAAACTCCTCTCTAGACTCTTGACACCATGTCTGACATCAAGGTCGCCGGTTTCAAGGTGCGTGTTCCACTCGAGTGCGCTGGTATCTGAGCGAGGGGTTCACACGTCGTCCTGCACCACTGCAGTCCTCCGAGATCCTTGCCCAGCTGGCGGAGGTGTTCAGCAACTTCAGCGATGAGGAGAAGAAGCAGCAGATCAAGAAGGTTTGTCTTGGCCACCTCCGTTGTCGTGACCCCTTTGACGCGAGAGCTACAGACGAACGGCATCTTCGAGATGCGTGTAAAGAACGCGGACGGCAAGGAGGGCGTTTGGACCATCGACCTCAAGCAGACAGGGTCGGTCTACAAGGGGGAGCCCAAGGCCAAGGCCAACGTCACCATCATGCTCTCCGACGAGACCTTCATCCAGCTTGCGGAGGGCAAACTCGACGGCCAGAAGGCGTTCATGAGTGGCAAGCTCAAGACGAAGGGCAACATGATGTTCGCGACCAAGCTCGACGGGATTCTCAAGGTGTGTTCTCGATTTTTACTGCCCCATGCCTCCCACGATGCTCAAGAGAAATTGCGTAGACCGCCAAGGCAAAGGCGAAGCTGTAATAGATTAGATTCTTGTCATCGCTATGGTTGCTATCGTTATCTATGCTACTGTATAATCCCCTGTATTCGGGACATACCCATCAAAAGGCCCCCAAAGTCACGATTTGCGGGAGTAGTACGGGCGTGTGTACGATCATGGTAGGTAAGTCTGAAGTACCGCTGATGCATACATGCCTATTTACAGAGCTTTCTCCACTACGATCAGCTCCTCTAGCTTCGCGGTCGAGCTTGAACCAGCAGCCTCCAGATCTCTCGGTGTGAGCGGGCCCCTCACGTTCACGTTCCCATATCCGAAGTGCTTCGACACAATCGCCTTGATGCCAGCGATGCTCCCTAGTTTCTGGAGCTCCCAGTCTGCATGACCTAGCAGCGCCTGCAACTTCTCTGCCTCGGCGAGCTTGGCCTCCTGCCACAGCTTGTACAACTCGGCATGCGCCTTGGGTGCGACGTTCGGCAGCGCCCCGATGATGCCTGCACTACCAGAGACCAGCCCCTGGAGGTACACCGCGGAGGACCCAGGGAAGGTGGCGAACTTGCTCGCGGGAAGGGTGGAGGTAAGACGGTGGAGCTTGCCAACGTCTGCACAGGAGAGCTTCGTGCCGACGATGTTCGGGTGTTCACCAAGGGCGCCGATAGTGTCGGAATCGAGGTTAAGTCCGGCAGTCACTGTGGGGAAGTTGTAGACCATGGTGGGAATGGGGGACGCGTCTGCGACCTGCCGGCGCGTCTGTGTCGGATCGGGATGTACGGTGAGAAGGACTGAGAGGGGTGACATACATCGCGGTGAAACTTGAGTATCCTCTCCTTGGTCATTTGTGGGGCCCAAACTCCGGGCGTGAGGACGAGGGCATGACTTGCGCCAGCTTCTTTTGCGTCGACGCAAAGCTTCTTCGTCTCCTTCGTCGACTGCCCGCCCGTTCCTGCGATGACCAAGACATTCTGGAAGCCGTTCTCGTCCAGGGTATCTCTTGTGAGGCGGATTGTGGTCTTGCGCTCGTCGTGTGAGAGGTGCTGGGCCTCGCCGTTACTTCCTTGTACTAGGATGCCCGTAACGCCACCCTGAATGTTGTATTAGGTTGGAAGTAAGATATAATGCATGACGAACCAACCTGTGCGAGCCGAAGAACATGTGCTTTGATGGACTGGATGTCAAGCTCCTCGTTTTCATCGAAGAACAAGACGGCGGGAACGTAGACACCAGCAGGTGGAGGAGTGCTGTTCGCCATTTCGACTGAGAGAACAACAAGCTGAGAGGTAGGAGGTAATGGCGTTCCGAGATACCAGTCTGCGTAGTACCAGAGATCTATGGGGCTATCGGGGTCATCGCATCGCGATTATATACTCTGTCGACATCCTTGAGAATGTGGTGAGATGCCGGCGGGAGTATGGTCTGCCGATAAGTCCTCATGTGAGAATCACCAGAAACAGACTTTTCATAAGACGGTCCAAAGACCATAGCAGCGGTACCAAGCAATCAAGTAGTCATATGCCAGTGCATGTAAAGATTCTGAGAGAAGAGGTGCGGTGCAAGTGCGACGAACGACAATTTACGGACCGTTGATTTAATCTCCGATTCGGTTAAACCACTGTCCCACCAGGGGATTCTAGGCGGCGCTTGAACGCCCCATGCCGACCGCGTATGTCATCGCGAAATACGTCCGCGCTAAGTTACACGCCATACATAGCACATAGCTCCGACGTCCCGTCGTCCGTTTTCTATTCCTCAGTCACCTCAACCTCCTGTTACCCACGACGGGAACAAGGGGACTTTGTCCTCCGCTTGCTAAACTGCTTCTCCTGGAATCATCGGTCTAGGCGACTCCCAAGGCTCACTGACTTCCTTCAATCAAGTCTTCCGGCTGGGAGACTTGCGAAGGGCGTGCATACATGTACGCTTCCTTTCGCCGACGCGTCTCTATGGTCCTCCCAACGCTTAAGGGCAAGGCCTCGACGTATGGACTCTCCGTGGTAGCCTCAGTACGTCTGGCCGCCACGCCAACGGCCGTTTCTCGCCCAGTGCACAGGCAGTTCGCGACATTCGTTACGAACACGCACCTCCGGACGCGCTCACGATATGGTGTTCAGCCGTTGAACGTCCGCCGCGTGCATGTCCGCGCACTGTCGTACTCGTCTATCCCAAGGCTCGTGTTGAGGGCTTTCAGGGTGCCGGTCGGGGCTGCGACTGTTGGAGCAGGCGGGTTCACGTATGCGAATTACAAGTTTGAGGGTGAGTGATACCGTTACGAGTTCCGGGGGTTAAAGCAAGCCGTCCATGCACCAGCTTCGTTTGTTATGTTGACGCCGCCTGTTTCTCAGAATTCAAGAAGAAGTCGAATGAGGTCTTCTCGACTGTCCAAGACACCATCACCGACGCTGTCGACGCGGCTTCGGGTTTGGCTAAGACGGTCAAGTCGCGAGTATCCGAAATCAAGCTCCCCGACATCGAGGCTCCCGGGTTCCTCAAAAGCATGTTCTCTTCGTCCTCCGAAGATGGGAACGGTGAAAGACAGGAAGGCTCGGAGTCTTCATCGCGGAAGAAGCGGCCCAGCGGCGATGATCCTGCAGCCCTTGCGGCTATCATGGCGGCGACATCTCTATCGGCATCGGACTCTAAGGCTGGGGACTCTGACGGTTTAAATGGCGACGACCGACAGAACGGGCTTATGCATCTAACGAAGAAACTCATCGAAATCCGGACTATGCTCATCAGTATCGACCAGAGCGACGCGCTCAAACTCCCGAGCATCGTTGTCATTGGGAGTCAGAGTTCGGGCAAGAGTTCGGTGTTGGAGGCAATCGTCGGTCATGAGTTCCTTCCCAAGTGAGCACCCCCTACATGGTGTGTTGTCCTTTCGGCGACTGAACAGCGTCGGGTAGGGGCAACAACATGGTAACGCGCAGGCCCATCGAACTCACGCTCATCAATACACCTGCATCAGCGGATGGTAAAGCCTCGCAGGAATACGGCGAGTTTCCCGGTCTCGGCCTCGGGAAGATCACCGATTTCTCTGTTGTCCAGCGCACACTCACTGACCTCAACCTGGCCGTCCCTGCCTCGGAATGCGTCTCTAACGAACCTATCGACCTGCGCATCTACTCTCCTCATGTTCCCGACCTCACCCTCATCGACCTGCCTGGCTACATCCAGATTGCCTCTATGGACCAGCCCGAGACGCTTAAGGAGAAGATCGCAGGCTTGTGCGAGAGATATATCCGTGAGCCGAACATCATCCTCGCTGTATGCGCTGCCGACGTCGATCTCGCCAACTCCCCTGCCCTCCGTGCTAGCCGCAAGGTCGACCCCCTGGGTCTACGAACTATTGGTGTGATCACGAAGATGGACCTCGTACCTCCAGATCAAGGCGCAACCATCCTCTCGGGCAACCGCTACCCCCTTCACCTGGGATATGTTGGTGTCGTTGCTAAAGGTTCTGGGAAGAAGGCTGGCAGGGATACGCGAGGCGCGCTTGTCAAGCGTTCTGAGGACGAATACTTTGGGTCGCATCGCGACTACTTCGGGGCCCCTTCAAAGCTCATGGTCGGCACCAACACTCTACGTCGCCGCCTTATGGAGGTTCTCGAGTCCTCAATGGCGTCGTCCTTGCACGGCATCACCAACGCGGTCCAGCTCGAGCTTGAAGAAGCGCAGTACCAGTTCAAGGTGCAGTACAACGACCGCCGGATCTCTGCCGAGTCCTACGTCGCCGAAACGATGGATCTCCTGAAGGGTCGCTTCAAGGAGTACACGGCACAGTTCCGCAAGCCCCAAGTGCGCGCGAACCTTAAGTCGATGCTGGAGGAGCGCGTCATGGACGTCCTCGAGCAGCTCTACTGGACGGACAAGCGCGCGTCTGAGCTTACCCAGCTTGGCGCGGACGCGCGCGTGAAGCTTGAAGATGTCGAGCCGTACTGGCGCTACAAGCTCGAGGCCGCGTCGTCGCTGCTCACTAAGTCAGGCGTTGGACGCGACTCAACGCTGCTTGTCGCGGACGGGCTGCGTGCACTGATCGACTCGATCGCGCAGGCTGAGCCGTTCAACCACCACCCACAAGCGGCGGAGCGCCTCATCCAGTTCTCGCACGCGATCTTGCGTGAGCGCATTGGGATGACGTCGGACCAAGTCGAGAACTGCATCAAGCCATACAAGTTCGAGGTTGAGGTCGACCCGCGCGAATGGGAGCTCGGGCGGACGGGCGCAGTCGCGTTGTTTGAGCGCGAGCTGAAGGCGCTTGAGGACAGGCTGAAGGACATCCGCACGCGCGTGGGCGGGAGCAGACGGCTGAACAACCTCATGGGATACGTGCGCGAGCTGGAGGAGAAGGAGCGGGAACGCAAGCTGAAGAGGCTGCATGGTGCGGAGGGCGATGAGGCTGTGGCGGAGACCGCAGACGATTACCGGTACCCGCCTGCACAGCTTGTCGACGGTAAGTCCGTGTTCCCCCTGCGACCGCATGTTTCGCTGACCCTAGTGTGATGCTGTAACAGGCCGCCATGCGATGTTCTTTAATGACCGGATCGGGATCCTGAAGCTTCGTTTGGCTGCGCTGAAGTCGAGGAGGTGTAAGGCTGGACCGGAGAGCGACGCTTTGTGCCCTGAGGCGTTCCTTAACGTTGTGGCTGACAAGCTCGCATATACCTCTGCCATGTTCATCAACATCGAGCTGCTTGACCACTTCTTCTACCAGGTCAGTTAATTCTTGCGCAGCTTGCTTGGTAACACAATACTGACAGGTTGTGTCAGTTCCCTCGCGAAATAGACTCCAGACTTCTTTACGACCTGGATCGCAAAGAGATCGTAGATTTTGCACGGGAGAATCCTATCATCAGGAAACACCTTGATCTGCAAGAGAGGAAAGACAAGCTCGAAGAGGTTCGTCTGCCCGTCACCGAAGGTATCTGCCGACACTGATAGATCGTATTCAGGTCATGAAGCAGCTCAACAGCTTAGCGACTCTCCGACCAGACGTACAACCAACGCCCCGCCGACAACGGGGGCTCTTCGGTAGCATGTTCTGAGCTGGTTTTCCTAACCATGATGACGGTTCTTGCGGAACGTTTGGATTTATACGTTATTGTATTTCTTATTATGCACTAATCACCCACCTCGCATCTATACAACGATCATTACAAGGGCAAGGCAAGGATCATTAGAAGAAATACAAGAGCGCGAGAGGGGTAAATGAGATGACATCTCATCGCGACCCTGTGTTCGGAGCACTCCTCAAGTAGGTCCTTAGCTTCCTCATCTAAGTATAATGCTGGGCAGAACGATGGGAGATCAGCGTGCAGTAGCAACAGCCTAATCAGGAAGGTTAGACGCCGGCTCGTCTGCAACAGTCAACGCTCCCAACACTTCCCAACATCCAACTGATCCATGATGTCACATTCAGACCAACGACACATTAATGTGTCGTTGGTCTGATATTGTAACGACCTAGCTCGATGTCTTCACTGCGTACGCCTGGTCTCGTACCCTACCGGCTGCGTACGAGATCGGAGACCACGTACTAGTACGCCGGATGTCTAAATAACCGAGAGTCGCTGCGCTATCAGGCCTTCAGGCCCGCCGTCAAAACGCCGCCTCCTTCAAGTCCCCTCAATATTGGGTAACCACGCAACCTTCCCAGACGATGATCGTAGCGCTGCGGTGACATAGACACTACATATACTACGGTGCCTACAAGGCGGATCATATTACGGATCAGGCTCATGCCACCGTCCCTTCGCAGCTGACCAGGACGAGCCAGAACGGCATCCCGAACTCGTTCTCGAAACTTTTCAGGTCATGAGCGCCGTTTTATTCAACGAGGTGCCACCGTCCGGGAAGTTGGCTCGTTTCCGAAAGAAACTTACGAATCTGTGGCGGCCACATGGAACGCCTCTCAATCCTCCACGCCCTGCCTACATCCCATCTTTCGCATCCCTGAACGGAGTTCTGGCTCTGGGATTGGATTTTGGCCGGCCGGGTTCCTGGCGTGGATCCTGATGAGTACCTTGACTTGGGGTACATAAAGCCTTGCCCGCCTTTCACCAAGTGTCTCAACGACCCGCCCGCTGCGGCTCCCTTATACACTCACTCTTGCGATCCCGACACTCCTTTATATTCTATCTGGATAATAGTATGGTTCTGTCGGCTAGCATCAAGCTCGTCCTGTTCATCGCCACCATTGCGCTGGCCGCCATCGCCGATGTCGGGGCGACAGCTATCCAGCCACGCACGACGCATTACAAGGTCAGGGCCAACCGGTTGAAGGCTGCCAGCAAGCGTGCGTCGTCCAAGGTCAATGCGGCCTACTACCCCAACTGGTACGTAGTCCCCCGAGTTAACGCTCGTCTTGTTCTGAAAGGCCTCTTCCGAAAGGGCCATTTATTCTCCCTACGATTTCCGTACGTAGCACATTCCACACACCCGATGCGACCGTGTTGACGTCTTTTCTTTTGCAGAGCCCACGGAGATTAACACTACTTCCCTGACGCACCTGTTCTATGCCTTTGCCGACATTTCTACGGACTCCGAAAGGTGATGGAATGGTTAATGTGAGGCCGCCGCAGAAACAATTCTCCGATGACTCGAAAGAGACTGACGATAACGTCTATGGATGTATTAAGCAAGTGAGTTGGTCCTACCCGCTGCATGCTCTCTCTCCCAAGCTAGAAGCGGTGATTCACCTCTCCGCGTAGCTCTACCTCCTCAAGCTCGCACACAGGTCAGCATACGATTCCGCCTGTTCTTGCGTTTGCATACATATCATTCCTTCTGCTAACCAGTTGGACTCTGTTGTCCCTCTGTTATCCTCCCTCTAGAAACCTCAAGACGGTGCTGTCTGTCGGAGGAGGTTCATGCTCGGACCACTTCAGCTTCATCACAGATTCCTCGAAGCGTGCCACTTTCGTCACGAGCGCTGTACAGATGATCGAGGACTACGGCTTCGATGGTACTGACGTTGACTTCGAGTTCCCCGATACCGCGGCCCGAGGCTCGGGCCTGGCGTCGTTGATCACGGAGCTCCGCACCGCGTTCGACGACCTTCAGGAGAAGAAGGGTGACACCACCCCTTACATCCTCACAGTGCGTGTTTCCTTGTCGGATGGATATTGCAGAAAACATGCTGATTTGGGGTCCGTACTTTAGGCTGCTACCAGTGCTATTGTCAGCCTGTACACACACATGAATTTCCCGGAGCTGGACGCGGCCCTTGACTTCTGGAATTTGATGGTCAGTTTTCTGTCTTGCTTTGTTCGGATGACTTCAACTTACGCTGGCCGATATCCTTCAGGCATACGACTACACTGGCTCCTGGACTGATACCGCCGACGACCAAGCTAACCTGTACGGTGGCAGTCGTACTGGGGTCTCCACTGACACGGCTATCAATGACTACATATCCCGCGGCGTCACTGTGTCCAAGATTAGTCTCGGCCTCCCCGTTTATAGCCGCTCTTTCGAGGACACTAGCGGCCTTAGGGATTCCTACGACGGTGTAGGTATTCCAACACGAATTCTCTACCGATGGCATGTTGGATTAACCAGCGGCTTGCGCGCACCAGGTCGGGTCTGGTACAAGCGAAGCGGGTATTTACTTCTATAGGGACCTTGCCAAGTCCGGTGCGACGGTCTACGAGAACACCACCGACGTCTCGGCTTACTCGTACGACTCGTCTAAGCGCGAGCTTGTCTCATACGACACTCCCAATATCGCGAAGTTGAAGGCCCAATACGTGCAGTCCAAGGGCCTCGCGGGTACTTTCTTCTTCGATGTACGTAGCCTCTTCGTCTTTTTGCTGCTCGCTGTGTCTGACAAGACGCCTACACTTTCTCAGCTCTCTACGGACAAGAAGGGCAACGGTTCCCTCGTCGACACGACCGCTGACGTGTACGGCGACCTCGATCAGACCCAGAACCACATCAACTACCCGAACAGCAAGTGGACTAACATCCGCAACAACATGGGCCAGGGCAGCGGCAGCTCCTCGGCCAGCACCACCCAGTCGTCGACCGCCTCTACTCACCAGTCGACGAGCACCACCAGCAGATCGAGCACAAGCACGAGTTCCGGTAGTGAGCCTAACATTGGTAGTCAGGTGGCGCAACGGAGCAACAGCGCAACAGGACCCCCGTCTATTCACCAAAAGGTATGATGCCTGATCCGGACAAAATTTGGCTCTCAAAATCGCGAGGCCTGAGGTAATCCGGACAAGATTTTAGGCATTTTTGACCCAGGTCTGATGCAAATCCGGACGGGATGAGGCAGGATGAGGCCCAATTTGGCTTTGGCGCCCGCGGTGCGACGCGCCGCGGGCGCCAGACGGGCGTTTGGCAAAGTTACCCCCCTATTTTTGCCCTCTCGAAGCCGGCAGGCCTGAGGTAATCCGACGAAAAGGCCTCTAAAATAGGCCTGATCTCTCGGACAAATCTGGCCAAATTTTGGAAAATGGGATCATACCTTTTGGTGAATAGACGGGGGTCCTCGCAACGGGGGCTGAGTAGGATAGGTTTGCAGTCGGGCGGCTGACTAGCAGTCACGACAATGTCACGTCCGTGAGCCTCCCACACCCTGGTACCTCCCGCAAGGGTCTGAACTCACTCGCGCCCCGCCAACCAGAGAAAATCTTGGGATGATTCAGTCGCGGATAATTGGGGCCAGGTATTTCCCCCCAGTCTGATCGAAAAAGGAGTGCCGCGCGAAGATGTACACATGCGAAGGCTCTTCGTTCGATGCGCGACCTGAGATACCTGAATTAGGACACCGCGAAACACTTTTAGAATTAGAAAACATAGGACACTTCATATACTTACAACCAGATTCAAATTTAGGTCTCGCGGCCAACCAAAATGTTGCGCATCTGACAGAAGGGAGACCACATCTCGGTCGTGCCCCTCGCGCGAGTCCTCCAGCCTGTGACAGTACTGGGAGGTCACACGCGTAACTCCCTGTTCCAAATCCCATCAAACCGAGCTCCAAGTTTCCGATGGTCGCTCCGGTTTAGGGCCTCGCCCTCTGTCTGAGGTCTCTCGGAGACGGACTAATTTTCGCAGGTAACCCTAGTCCTATCCGACGTGCCGAACGGGGCCTTATACATGGGTAATCCACCTTAGACTCGAGTGAAGGTACTCGATTGGTCCCTCAGATACTTGTGCTACACGGCCAGGCGAGAAAGGCACGTCCACATGGACACTCTAAGTATGGCGTTGGTGAGCATGTTTACCTGGCTTGTACCTGGCGGACCTGGCGTGAACTTTTGGGGATGCGGCCGGTTGATGGAGTTGCCGGTACCGGGAGAGTGAAGAATTACGGGAGCTGCAGCCACTCGCGACGGTTTGTCTTGAACTGGGGTGCTAATCATATGCCTTGGTTCCTTTGGGAGGCCGTCTTGCATGCATCCAATCCATCCAGTGGGGTATAAAATGTCCATATATATACGAATATGACAGTGTCAAAACTCCGCGAACATTGACATTTGAACACCATAACAGCGCCCTGCGCATACACAAGGAGCCGCTCGCCCGCCAATGATTGTGGCACACACTCTCCCCGTTTCTCTCCTTGCCATCATGGCTGGCGGTCTCCCAGTAGTCCTGCACAACTTCAGCAGCTTTAAGCTGTCGGGTGCGTAATGCAGTCATGTCTCCGGAGGTGGGACTGACGCGACACCCGGTCTGGCCTCGTGTACACGGTTCACGCGCCCACCAGACCTCGCTCGCCTCCTCGGCTCCCGCTCCTTCCAGTACGCACCCAAGGTCGTCAAGTATGTGGTGGCCCTCATCTTCCTGATAAACATCCGCTCGTGGCCTCTCTATTGGCACTGTGAGTGGATCGTTGCGTCTTGCCGGCGTAGTACATTGGACTGACGACCCGTTTATCCCTGCAGGGTATATCTGGAAGCCCGTCTTCCAGTACCGCGGACGCTACTATCTCCACAGTTTGAGGCACTTGCTGTCGCCTGTGCATGTACGGCAGCAAAAGAAGTTGGAGTGGCTCGAGAGCTTGTCGCCGGTGGGCAAGAACCCGTTCGAGCTCACGGGCATTTATCGTGTATGGGCTGGTGAGTCTTGGTGCTTCTTCTTCCTTCTTTGAGCGCGATTTCTTTCCCGTTATCCAACCCCTGCCTCGTATCAATATGCTTCATCCGTGTGCATGTCAAAGGTCGTTACCACAAGACTGAACGTCGGTTCTCGTAGGTCCGGACGAATGTGATTTCAATCTGCACCTGAGCAACTCTTCGTATCCGAAGGTGCGCGTTTATGCCTATGTTCTTGCCCTGCCGTATGCCAACTGACTGTGCACTCCGTACCACTAGCGGCTCGATGCCGGGCGTTTCAGGTTTGGACTCTTGCTCTCCCCAACTTTCTTCCGTTCTGGTGGCTGGATGGGCCTGGGAGGTCAGTTTCTCCTTGTGGTGCAAGTTCTGCTCGTGTACCATGCATGCTCAGCTTATGACGAACATTAGCGACACACTTTACGTTCCTGCGCGAAATCCCCTTGTTCTCCCATTACGAGCTTCGCTCGACCCTCATGAGCTGGGACAATAAATGGGTTAGTCCTCTGGTTCCTTAGGCCTTCTTCGACTGCACGTTAATCCCATCGCTGCTCATGTCCCTAGATCTATGTGGCCACCCGCTATGTTACCAAGCCCAAGAAAGGCAAAGCCAAGCTCCGGAAAGCCATTTCCTCCCCCAAGGAGCCCTCTGCCGCCGACGGCGTCGGGCCCATACCCACCCTCCGCACCGCCAACGGTGTCATCTCCGGAACCGGCACGCCCGCCAACGGCACCAACCCGGACCTCGCCGCGATCGCCGCGCAGATCATCGACCGCCCCGAGCCCGACGGCGCGACTGTCCACTGCCTCGCCATCGCAGAGTGCGTCGGCAAGATCGGGCGTATCACCGTCCCGCCCGCGCTCATTCTCGCCGCGGACGGCTTCGCGCGCGCGCCCGAGAGCCTGGACGGCGTCGCGCAGCCGTGGTCGCACGCGAACCCCCCGCCGCACTGGGAGACGGTGCGCGAGCTGCGCGGGCAGGCGCACCTAGAGCACGCTGGGTCGCTGAAGCGCCTGCAAGCGTTTTACACCGGGGGCTGGCGCGACGTGCCCGAGGACAAGCGGTGGTGGGAGCAGGCGCTCGGGGGCGAGATCGAGGAGCGGCGGTTGCGCGGGCTGAGGTGCATGCAGGCGCTCAGGAGGGGCATCGAGGAGGCGAGGACGATCTGAGTCCGAGCTTCTGGAGGGCTTTCTTGATGCTCCCTCTGCTTGGAGGGACGACGTCACTTAGACGATATAGAACGGCATGGACCGCACTAGATGCCGATACCATAGAGGTAGCGTATTCCCTGATGTATGCGTCCGGCGCGTTGCGTCCAAATATGCATTATTTATTGTACAGGCATCTAGAGGTCCATGTCCCATGTCCGAGATCTTCAAGAAAGGCTCGCATCTAGCGACCGAAGTCCAGCGTGCCTTCAACTAGAGGTTCACTTTTGTGGGATGCCCTGGGGTCGATTGTCTTCGACACGAATGGTCCGCACACTGCCGCAACACTAAGTTCGCGACGTCCCCGCCCCGCGCAATGAGCATCAGGCTCTCCATGTCGTCCTCCCCAAGCCGCTCGGGGACGGCCACGCAACAGCATCGCTTCCCGCTCGCACAAGCGTACGCCCCCCACACCCACATGAACCGCGCCAGTACGAGCGCCCACGCGATCGACGCCGCGCGGGGGCTCACGATGAAGAGCGAGAGGAGAGAGAAGGCGAAGATGCGCGCGTAGTCGCGCGCGGAGTCCGCCCAGAAGCAGAAGCGGTCCATGCCCCGCGGGGAGGGGGCGGGTATGTAGCCCGAGGCGAAGACGACGCGCTCGATGTGCGCGGGGAAGAGCGTGATCGTCGCCCCCACCACGATGCACCACGGCATGAAGAGCACGATGCGGAGGAGGTTCGGGAAGGGCGTGTGCGTAGGCGATGCGACATCCTGAGCGCCCTGGGCGGCCGCGGTGGGAGGCGCGGAGCGCGCTCTGGGAACGATTGTGCCCGTGTTTGGGGCAGGTAGTGGGTTCGAGACGCGAATGTTACGGCTCGAAGTAACCGCACGGGATGTCGGTCGCCTGCTCGGGGAGTCCGCACAGACATCACCGTCCCCTTCGAGGAGGACCCTCTCCAACTGTTTAACAGCGTTCGCGCCGGAGGACGTCAGCGACGGGGTCGGGCTCTGCGGATAGTCGTCATGCGGCAACTCGTCATCATCGGGAGTATAGATACCGGTGGTCGACGAACTGCTCATGATGCGCGCATTGGGGCTCATAAGGTACGTGACGGCGTCGGTCCTCGATTCGGAGGTGACGAGGATCGAGATGGGGGGGCGCCGCGGGGACGGTTGCGATCGCCCTCGTCCTGAGCGTCCAGCACCGTCTCGCAACGTCCCAGACACCGCGGCGGTGGAGCTTGAGGAGACTAGAGGGATCGGTTCCTCCATGGATGGCTGAGTGAGACGACGGCGGTGGTTAGCCTGCATGCGCATATTGGAACAGTTAGGAGAGACGGGACTTACTTTGCGGGTCAACCTTCGGAGACTCAGCATTTTTGCGATGCCCTTCGCCTTCCCCGCGATTTTTGCCAGGGCACGCCCTCTAGACGGAGGCGGAGACGGGGATGGGGTCCCTGTAGTGACTGTCGAATGTAAGATGACATTCCGAGGGCTTGTGAACTCGACCTGGGACAGGCGTCTCGTCCTGTACACCGTCTCGTGCCCACGAATCTCCATCTCCAGCATCGCCCCTTGGACTTCGACTATCTCGACGTCGGACGAAGTGGAGTCGTCGCCGTAAGACGCCCTCTGGAGAACCAACTCGTCGTCCTCGTCCTCCATGCCGCTGCTGGAGCTAGAGTGGTCACGGGCCCTGAATTCAGGGCAGCTTGCACGCATGTACAGCGCGGGCTGCGGGAGTCCGTCTTGTCAGAATGTAGCACAATATTATAATGGCGTGACTTGGACGTACTGGTTGCTGGACACGTTGGGGAGTTGCAGGACGGGTCATTGCAGCTCGAGAAATGCTGTTCGCGCTAAAACTCGGGGTCATAGCGGAAGAGGCGAGAGCTAGACGAAGGTATAGACTGGTGTAGGGTTGAGGTATTGGTATGTGCGGCCGGCGCGGAAAGAAGGGAGGAAAGGGATGGCGGAGCAGGAATCTGTCCCGTGTTAGCCTCCACCATCCCTCAGTCTTGAGGGCCCTGTCCGCCGCAACGTCATATTCTAGAGCCAACCGTGATCAAGTGACATCCATTCGTCGAGGGTGACCGGTGAGCTCGAATCTATGACAGAAATGAGGGACATACTGGTCAGTCGAATGGTAAGAGAGACAGGTGAGTATGCGGTGGTTATGCTGTAGTTGAACTCGCACTACATACCGAGGCGTTGAGTAAACACACAGTACTAGTTGGCTGGCAGATACTCACAATTACCCACGCGATCGAACGCGCCACAAACATCATCGTCGAGCGTCGTCAGCACCGACGCAAAGCGTGGGCAAGTTCGTCACAATCTCATGGCAACGTCTTGCGATCGAGAAGGGCCGATCAAGGGGCGCACAGAGCTATGTTTGCCACCCGTCCCGGTCCGCAGAAACCCTCGCCATGCTGCCGAGCTATCAGCAGGCCCTGTCTGTGACCTTCAAGATCTCTGCGAAGCGTGAAAATTTCTGCACACTCCAATTCATCATGGAGCTAGATGGAGGGGAAATTATTATACGAGAAGATGCGAATGGGATGAGAATACATAGAGATTGAGGAAGATGCAAGCAGAAGAAGATCCAACAATACAGAAGAGCATGCACCCTCATGACCTGCGCACCCTGGGTGCGGGTATGAGGCCCAAGAGACCAAACGCGAGCGCATACAAGCCGGTGGCTGCAGAACCACGGGGATTGAGCCCATGCTCAGTCAGCTGGGACTGAAAGTGGTTGGAAGGGGAGAGCTGGGAGACAGACCTGCTATCACACCTTCGAGGTATCCCATAGTCGACCATCGTCCGAGTGTATAGACAAGCAGAGACCAACCGGCAACGAGAGATGCGGTCATGACCTGGGAGCAGACGTCAAAACGTGGGACGACACGTGTGGGCGCGAACTACTCAACAGGAACGACTGGAGTAAGAACGCCCGAGACCCTCCAATGCCGATACTGTGGAACGGGACACGAAACAATCAACATTCGCGAGATGAGGAAAGAAGACCATGCGGCTACTCACGTCTGGTTGCTCGCGGCGGACCAAAGGAAGGATCAACACGTACAGAAACGAGAAAACGGTGACCACGGCGGCGAGTAATGACAGCCGCGCAGAGAACCTAAATATCGCATGACTGGGTGTTACGGAGCACGTTGACAAGAGATGACGAGAGACTTACCGACTCCAACCCTGATCTCCGCCTTCGCCATTGAGAAGCCGAATGAGGACGTTGTAGCTGTCGAAGTAATACGTGAGGAGGCCGCCAGGAAGCACGAACTTGAGCTGCTTGAGGGTATGGCGGGAAAAAGACACAAGAGACATGGCTGGGAGTGGAGGTGGCCAGCAAGGGAGGTATGAGACAACAAACAAGAGAGAGGAATGGACGCGATGAGCGATGAGCTCGTTGAGCTCGCCGTTGGGGAACAAATCCCTCGCCGCGATGATCGACGTTGGCACTGCCATATTCACATGTTTTCCCCGGCGCTCTCCTTCCCTTATTTGGACTTGTCTATTGCTCGATTATCAGATAACCCGTTATCCCAAGAGCTGAACAAGGTTGAATACCCAACAAAGACCGCCCCCCTCTCTCCACAGATCGGTCACAGGCCATCCACGAAGGTTTGGAGGACTCGCATGGTGGACCAGAGCCATGGGTGTGGTACGCAATGCCGTTCGAGGCCGCTGGAGGGATTAGAGTGAGCGCCTCACGGGGGTGAGAAAATAAATGACTAAAGTGCAAGGCAACGCGGAGGCGAGCCGGCAGACTGGTACTCGTGTGTGGCACTGTGTGCAGGCCGCTGCAGGCCGTCATACGCTCATAGCATGTCCCCTCCTTGTCCCCTCCCGTACATTAACTCTCCTCGCATGTCCTGACCTCCCCCTGCTCCTGGTCGTCTCTTGCCATCGACCGTCATGTGGTCCGGCACTCCCAAATTTGCCTTTGTCGCCCTCCTTGTCCTCAACTGCATTCTCTGGTCCCAATCGCGATATAGCCATGTCGGCGGCACGCGACCCTCCCTTGCCTCGGGCCTGGTCAAGCGAGGCTTCTCTGACGTAGATCTCCCTTCGCCTTTCCACGTAACGGCCAACGAGGTGCGTCTAATCCGTCACTCCACCTTCTGGCTTGCCATCCATCTCCGTCTCCCCTACCGCCAAGCTCAACAACTCCGTCCTCTTCGTAGGAATGTCGTCCGCTTTCGATCCCGCACGACCAGCAATGCGCCCACGTCAAGGAGGTGTGCGACATGGAGCGCACCTTCCTTTCTGTTGGCTACCTCGAGGACTACTTCTGCGCCGACAACAAGTCTCGCCCACTCCTCTTCGCAGCATACGCCGTCTGGCTCCTCTTCCTCTTCTCTACCCTTGGCATTTCTGCATCCGATTTCTTCTGTCCTAACCTAGGCACCATCTCGTACCTGCTCGGACTTGACGAGAACGTTGCAGGTGTCACCTTCCTCGCATTCGGCAATGGCTCACCTGACATGTTTGCAACATTCTCCGCGATGCGCTCAAACTCTGGCGGTCTTGCCATTGGAGAGCTACTCGGAGCCGCTACTTTCATAACATCATGCGTCGTCGGCTCCATGTGCATTATCAAGCCTTTCAAGGTCGTGCGCGGCCCCTTCTTGCGCGACGTTGGCTTCTTCACCATTGCGGTCACTCTTCTTCTGTTCGTGCTCTGGGACAGCAAACTCGAAGCATGGGAAGCTGCCTCCATGGTTGTGCTTTACGCCGTATACGTGACTGCCGTTGTTGTTGGTAGCTGGTGGAAAAAACGTCGAGACAAGCAGAAACAATACGAGGCCCTTATGCGCGATGAGTATGCCGAAGAAGAACCATACCACGACGAGGAGCCGTTTATCGACGATCGTGAGTTTCGCTAGTTCATTCCACATGTTTGAAACCTCAGACCGTCCTGTGTCCAATAGGCTCCTTCTCTCCAGCCGCGTCTTCGAACAACCTGCAAGTCCCCTCCCCGTACGAGCGTGCGCGTGCGATATCTCATCCTAACCCACCAACGCTCGGGATCCAGACCGACGTCCCAAGACGTCCGCGCACGCGCTCCCTTTCGCCCTCGTCTCCACCCCTCAGTCACATGCCCTCCTTCTCCCTGGTCGGTGCACTGGAATTCAGGCGTGTGGTTTCCTCGCTCCAGCGCGATGCCGCGTCTACCTCCCTCTCGCGCTTCGAGAGTCCCCTGACGCCGTATTCATATCGTCGCCACCGACACAGCCTGCAGTCTGGTTCACGCACGTCCAGCCGCTCGCCTATCTCGCACTTAGAGCGCGACCCTTGGGACGCGGCGTTGGGAGTACCACTGGATGAGAGGCCACCCCCACCCCAACTCGTTGAAACCACTTTCGGCGACTCTTTGCACGAAGGTTATGGGCACACACCTATCCCATCCATCTCGCACACACCTGCATCTCCTATATCCTCCGCGGAATCGGACACTGAGTCGCAGACGTACGTTGAGGTGCCGCTCTCTCGCGGGCAGCGCGTGCTCCGATTTATCGCACACGTCGGGCACATCCTCTTCCCCACCCTGCACGAGTTTTGGAGCAAGCCGTTCCTGGGCAAGATCGCCGCTGTGCTCGCCGCGCCGGCGGTCCTGGCGCTCACGCTAACTCTCCCTGTCGTGGTGACCTCGTACGAGAACCCGGCCGCGTCGGAGAAGAGGCATTCTCTAGGAGGCACGAGCGTGAGCCCTCTAGTCGACTTCGAGGAGGAGGGCGTCGAGCGCGCGTTGATCGCGGAGGAGGAGGTCGAGGAGGAGATGCACGAGCTTAAGTTCAACAAGTGGCTTATGGCCATTCAGTGCTGCCTCGGCCCGCTTTTCTGTGCTGCCGTCTTGCTAGGTACGTGTTGCCAATTCCCCGATCTTCCCACTCGTGTTCTGTGATACCACCAACGCGGTGTGTACTTACCACATGCGACTGTATGCAGATGAGATGAAGCACGAGGGCTGGCTATTGCTGGCCACTGGCGTCACAGGGCTCACCGCCGCGATCCTCGTCCTCGTGTTTGCGAACAAGGGCCACTCGCCTGCTGCCCAGCTCGCGCGGTGCGCGATGGGCTTCGTCGTCGCGGTGGTTTGGATTATGGCGATCGCCGACGAAGTGGTCAAGGTTCTCCAGGTGCGTCTGCTTCTGATGTCTTCCCCGCCCCTTCATATGTCTATACTTTCCGTCACTTCCCCGCATGCACCATGAGTACACGCCGCGACCTTGTCTGCCCCGTCAATCCCTCCCCACCTTTCCCCCATGGCCGCGCACAAGCATGACAATGACACTGACCACGATGCTCCCTTACGTATAGACCTTCGGCTTTCTCTTCGGCCTCTCGGACGCGATCATCGGCATTACCATCTTTGCCATGGGCAACTCCCTCGCGGACCTTGTCGCGAACATGTCTGTCGCCGTCTTCGCACCCATCATGGGCTTCTCTGCGTGCTTTGGCGGGCCAATGCTCAACATCCTGCTCGGCGTCGGCATCTCGGGCTCGTACATCGTCCGCCAGACGGGCACGCCGTACCCGCTCCACTTCTCGCCGTCGCTCGTCATCACAGGCACCGGCCTGCTCGCCCTCCTCCTCACGACGCTCGTGTTCGTGCCCATGAATGGGTATTTCCTGCCACGGAAGTGGGGCGTCGCGCTCATAGTGGCGTATGTGCTGCTGATGGCTGCGAATGTCGTCGTGGAAGTGCGGGGGCAGGCTCTCCGCTGAGTGTGTGGGATGCGGTCGCTGGTAAGGAGTGGAGTGGGTACCAATGCAGAGGTAGCATCTTTCGCTTGTCTCACCGTTCGACTTCTAGTCCCAGTACTAATGAATGATACACCACCCGGAATCTCTTATCTATCGCTGTACTCTCACCTCGCTCATAGCCGAAGCCTTCTCTAGCTTGCTACGTCTCATCTTGTCTCCTCTCGGACTACTGTCCACGCACACGTCGTAATCCCAAGCTCGCGTATTCCGGTATACAGTACGTCGCCAATCGATACACACCTACAGAATTGGAATCACGAGTAAACTACTTACTTAGCAGAAGTCAGGAAATACACGGGAAGACTGGACCTGAGAAAGGACAGGAAATCGCACGGAAACACATGGCACGTAAATGCGGGAGTGTTCGGGAACCCCGCGGAGGCCGGACGGCTGAATGGGGGATGCTCGGGTCGCGGTCGGTTCGACATTCTCGTAAGTACTTGTAGCCGTTGGCTTGTCTAGACCCCTGGCCACAGCGTAAGTCCACTAACACCGTCCTGCGCGAGCACACCGGCCCGCTGCCGTGGCTGGCAAGCACATTCCGATGATCTGTTCTGGCGTATATTGCGGCGTCCAGTGGCGGCTCGCGCGTGCTATTACGAAGCGAGCCTGCGTGCTTCTTCCCAACGAGAACCTGCGGGGACCCGCGTCCTGTCCGGCCTTTCCAGCCCTCCCCGCAGGCCCAGCCAATGCCGGCCACTCAGCTCGACGCCCCCTCCCACGCCGGCCACCAAACGGAAGCAGGAGCCAAGGCAGAACCGCACGCTTCGCGCAGTAGATTGCATTCTATGCGCGCTTCGTGGGCATTGAGTTCACCAGCAGATCCCCCGCGTACGAGAGGGCGCCAGGGCGTCAGGGCTCCCTGACTTCTGAGAATGGGTAAGCCTCTCCCTGCTCACCCTGGCCGTGCGCTGCGTGGTCGCCCAGCGTTCTTCTGGCAGGGCTGATTGTGGCCGCTCCTTGCAATTGGTGGAAGAAGATAGCGCTGCTGTGGTGGGGAAGCATAAATAAGCTTGAACGCCAATGCGAAACAGACAGCGTCCCGCGCCCGACTCTCGCAGACCGCAGATCCGTACCCATTACCGCGGACGACGCCCACAACTCCAACTCGAACGTCCTTCGTGATGGCCTCCGCCTCGCCAACTTCATCAGCGTCATACTCGTCGCGGGTCCGGATGCTTACTTCCCCCGACGGCACGCGGCTCTGGGCCGAGTCCTCGGGCAACGCATCGAAGCCTCCCATCGTGTTCATCCACGGGCTCTCGTGCACCGCGCTCGGGTGGGACAAACAATTCGCGGACGCGGACCTCCAGAGAAACTTCCACATTGTGCGGTACGAGATGCGCGGGCACGGCCGGAGCGGGAAGCCTGTGGAGGAGAAACACTACGCGTCAGCGCGGATCGCGGAGGACTTCAAGACGGTGTGCGACGCGTTTGGTTTGGTGCGGCCGTTCATGGTCGGGTGGTGAGTAAACGTTTCAGCTCCGAGGAATGGGTTTGCCGTACCTGATATTGAACTCTTTGTTTTTTGGATTTCGCAGGAGCCTTGGGGGTTGCATCACGGTCGACGTAGTCACCGCGTATGGCGCCGACTACATCTCGGGCATCATCTATGTCGGGGGGTCGATCCTCGCGCTGCACTACCACCCCCCATGCAAGCATCCTTTGATGGACGAGCTCTGGCCGGTCATCTCCTCGCTCACCTCCGACGACATGAGCACCGGGGCGGAAGCCTTCGTTGACTCGTGCGTCAAACAGCCTCTCCCGTTCGACGTGAAGCTGCTCTGGATGGGCGGCTTCATCATGCAGCCTCGCGCTGCGCGCTACTGGAGCATCCGGCGCACGCAGGACCACACCGTGTGGGAGGCGACCGTGCGGCGCGTGCCAGTGCTGATCGTGCAGGGCAAGGAGGACGTGCACTGTCTGTACGAGAACATGATCGGGATCGCGCGGCGGATATACGACGACGTCGCGGTGACGCTCATGGACGGCGTCGGGCACTCGCCGCACTTCGAGAACGCGGCGGAGACGAACAGGTGCATCGGCGAGTGGGCGAAGCGCGTCGTCGACCGATATCAGGGAGGCGGAAAGGTGCGCGTTCTCCCGTAGATGCTCCGCATCCGGTACTGAATGGGACTGACGATTTCCGCGTCCTTGGGTATCGCTTCATCGGCCTATCGGATATGCCTGCTTGTCTGACAGTCGTGGCAGCGTGCCAAGTTGTAGGATACATGGTGAGGCAAGGCCTAAAGTTTCAATACCTCGTCGAGGACTATATTGGGTGGGGGCGTCAAGGTTATTGTTGACAATGTAGTATGATTGTACTCACATCCCACATGGATATCGCCCCATAGGCGGATGAATTGGTTCCAAGAAGAACGTTTGAGGCTGTTCAATTCTTGCAGGTCAGTTCACTTCGCAGGCCTCTCTCGCAAGGCGCCACAATGGTGGGCTAGCTGAGCGTAGCCGTTGACGGGAGTGATTTCGCGCTTATCCTGCAGCTCTTTAGCCCAACTCAATTCTAATGCCTCCCTGAGAAGTGCACAATGCACCGTGATATGCACAAATGCTCTGGGGGCTCCCCAACTTTGGTACGCATATGGTGTATTGAATTTATACCACCCTTGCTAAGTTTGAAAGAATACAGACGAGTGCTCGGGGCAGGAGTTCAGGAAAAGTAGCTTTTCAGGCTCCGGTGTAAGCGAATTTGAGCGCTTGACGGTGGGCATTTCTCAGATCCTCGTTCAAAACTATTCCAGGTGTGAGCGGTTTTTTAGTCAGAATACAATACCATGCATTTAACGAAGGTTTAATGCTCTCGATTATAACAGGATCGTTTATTATTTTCTTTTATAATTGATATCATGTTAAAGGACGGTGTTGTGCGTGTATCTGCCAAGTTGCCTCTAAACGCGTCTTACAGACCAGGCGCAGCTCAAATCTGTGCATTTCCCAGGGAGCCCCCAACTTCCTACCCGCCAAAATCCGACCGCATGCACCAAATACAGAGCTCTTTAGCTGATGAGAGTTGATGCCGATGATGAATGTTTGAGGTCGCCACAGTCGTGTTGGGACCAGGCTGGTTTGTCTAGCGAGCTGTCCCTCATCCTGCAACGAGGTGGGGGCGCCAGGAGACGTGGTCATTTCCATCCGCCTCTCAGAAATCAGGCTAGAAGGTGAACTTGCCGAGTTACGTTCCTGTCGCATCGCCCGAGAGCATACGGAGTAATTTTTGGACATCAGTGGCAGGTCGTGGCGCTTTGATGAACATGGACGGATTTGGGTGTGCAAGACATTGGGTCCCAACTACACTACTATGGCCAACTAAACTGTTAGAATTGAGTTGGGCTAAAAATTGAGCACGAAACCGCGTTGTGTGTATCGTTCGAAAGGCATTGCATTCTTCTCTCCGCGAATGTAATACGACGAGGACTCGGAGGGAGAGAGAGCGATAATATGGACGGGAATGGAGCTATCCGGACGCATTCTGGGCCCTGGCTGGGTGGACGTCAGAGAGGGCGTCGCCATCATCAGTCGGCTACGAGGAGCCTGAGATCGAAGTGAACTGACCTGCAAGTGACTTGCAAGAATTGAGCAGACCTAAGAAGTATTAGCTCACAAAATTTCTAGGGAAACTCAACATCCCACGAAGTGACTCTTACGATATCTTCCCGCTCAAAGCGTGCCATCCATCTTCGCCGCATACGCGACCAGGTCGCACACACGGTGCGAGTATCCCCATTCGTTGTCATACCACGCCACGAGCTTGACGAACTGCGGGTTGAGCGCGATGCCCGCCTCGGCGTCGAACACCGCCGACGCGTCCGCCCCCACAAAATCGCTAGAGACGACCTTGTCTTCCGTGTACCCGATCACCCCCTTCAGCGGGCCCTCCGCGGCGGCGTCCCGCACGGCCTGCTTGATCTCATCGTACGTCGCCGAACGCGCGAGGCGCACGACGAGGTCGACGGCAGAGACGTCGAGCGTCGGCACGCGGAAAGACGTGCCCGTGAGCTTGCCCGCGAGGCTCGGGATGACCTTGCCGACCGCCTTGGCGGCACCCGTCGAGGAGGGGATGATGTTCGGACCAACGGCGCGCCCCCCGCGCCAGTCCTTCATCGAGGGCCCGTCGACGGTACGCTGCGTCGCGGTGGTCGCGTGCACGGTAGACATGAGGCCCTCGACGATGCCGAACTTGTCGTGGATAACCTTGGCGAGCGTCGCGACGCAGTTAGTGGTGCAGGACGCATTGGAGATCTGGTGGTGAGGAGAAAAGCGGAGGTAAGGCGGGCAGGGTGAAACGAGGGGACAGACAGGGCAGGGATGGGACGTACGATCTTGTCCTGGGGGTTGTACGTGTCCAGGTTGACACCGCAGACGTACATAGGTGCGTCAGCGGAGGGGGCGGAGATGATGACCTTCTTCGCGCCTCCCTTGAGGTGGGCAGAAGCCCTGGCAATGAGGCAAATCCAGTCAGACGGCGCCAGTGGCAAAGGGCAGACGGAAATAATTCGCACTTCTCGATGGTGGTAAAGACACCGGTTGACTCGACGATGTACTCGGCTCCGACGCTAGCCCACTTGATCATGGTAGGATCCTTCTCTGCGAAGACGGCTATCGGCTTGCCGTCGACCCAAAGCTTGCCCTCTTTCTCCTCGACGGTGCCCTCATAGCGGCCGTGGACGGAGTCGTATTTGAACATGTAGACCATGTAATCGAGAGTGATGAATGGGCTGTCCAGAATCAGCAGCTTGCAGCCAGTCAAAAATGTGTGAAGACACCTACTCATTTACGGCGACGACATCTACGTCGTTGTGGCGAAGTGCATTGCGAAGCACAATACGGCCGATACGACCTTGGTTTTCCCGGAGCATCCAACTTGTATGTGAGCAACTGTCAGTTCCCTCGCGAAGCAAATTACACACCGAAGCTAGAAATGAAACATGGCACGCGAATGGTCAGAATAGACTTCCTCGCATCATGACATTGCACTTAAGAGCTTACCCGTTAATGCCGACTTTGACCTAGAAGTAATGCAGTCAATCCACAGGAAGAGACAGTAGAAAATATCGACTCGACTCACGGGCATCGTAAATGTTAGCACAGGTTGGGTGAATAGAAGATAAGGCTCGCTTTGACTTTGGGGACTGGGGACACTTTTATGGCCTCTCGGCCAGCGGTCTTGTTTGCTTCGTAAGGAGGCGGTTAATGCGACGGTGGTGCCAGGATGCGGAAACTCACCACATATCTAGGCACACGTGCTCCAGAAGGCTATGTCCGGCTCGATCGCAATGCACAGCACACGGTGTCTGACTCGAATCGCTGCAGGTTCGTCATCTCCGGGAATCGGTCCCACTCTCCCTGTCGGCCGTTGGCGCTTCCATGTCCAGGATGCTCGGGTCCATCTACCCATGGGGACTGTGCCGCAGAAAGACCGGTGAGTTACATAAAGCAGACCAGCGGTCAATGCGTACTGGTAAGCCTGAAGGGGACATCCGTGGTCTTATCATTCGTCCACCATGCTGTCAGCGGAACACTGTTGCCTCGGGTGCTCATTCGACGGTTGTGTTGAAGACCGAGGTACTTAATGGTGAAGGTGGGGATAAGTATACTTATTATTTCACCCCTGGTTCCTTCTCCAACATCAATCCCGCTTGAATCGGGGCTATCGGGGACGCCAGATGGCGCTGCGCCACCGATCGATATCGAAACTTGCGACCTCGGGCTTGCGAGGGCCACCAAATCAGTACGTCATGATTTAGCGCGATCTTAATGATTTCTAGGTAGTGCACGATTACTCCGTCCGACTCGCAAAGGGTCAAGCGACCATGTATGCAAGCCAAAGCACAGCCGTTGATGGACTTTATGTAGATGGTATCGGCTGGTTGTACAACATGTCAGCAACACACGGCAAACACGTTACATAGTCATAGAGCAAAGGATAAGCTCAAGGATGTCCGAGTGCCGCCACGGCACATTCAATCACAAAATCCGGGTGGCCAGAGCTGTCCGTCCTTGTGACGTATTCAAGTTGATTCGTATTGTCGGATCTTCGGACATCACAGCGTGGGCTAGACCCACATCTAAAACATGCCTTGTCAGCTTCCGCCGGTCACCACGCACATGTACATAACATGCGAACTTGCCGTGGCACGAACTGGCGGCGGCGCACTCATCGCGGTGATATCATCTTTGGCTCACCCTGGGGCCGAAATATCACCTCACCAATGTCCCAGCCGGACTGTCCTTCCCGCTCTCCAAGTCCACCCGTGTAATCTCAGCAGGCGCGGGCGTATCCGGTTCCTCCGTAGAGGGCGAAAGCGGTACCCCGAGCACATCGACACCTGGCCTGGTGGTGGATTGATGGTGCGTGCGGGCAGCCTCATCGCGCACCTCGTCCTGCGCGCGTCGCGTCTGCTTGCCCTCGAGGAAGTAGACCAACACGACGACGGCCATGCCGAGCACGCCCTGGAAGATGATCGCGTGGTGCATGTTGTGTGGGGGGTTCGCGTTTGGTCCGGCGCGGAGCGCTCCCTCCACTGTCGCGCGGGGCCGTGAGCGACGCGCTTCTCCAGAATAACACGAAGTGGAACCTACCGAGCACGAATATTAGGCCGCATAGATTCGTGCTAAAACACATGGATTGCATTCAGCTGACTCCTACTCGTGATGGGTCCAGACTAGTGACGCGTACCTGAACCATAAAATCGCCGAGCTTCCATCTGCGTTGCGCGTGAGCTCGACTCCGAGTTCGAGCACGACAGGGAGAAGAGTGAGGCCGGTACCGCCGATGATCGCCACAAGCACGAAGAGGACCACGTCGTTGTGTGGCTTGACTGCGAATAGCGTTAACCGTATCCCGTGATGGACAATAGAGCACATGCTACACACTCTCCCAGATCATCGCCAGCCAGGATGCACCCACGGCAGGAAGCAGCAGCTTCCCGGTCAGGGCCAAATGATTTGTGAAAACACGGTCCAGGAGAGGGGAGCTGATCGCGCCGCACACGAGACCGACTAGAAGCAGTACGGCACCCATGAGCCCCGCCGTGCTATCCGAGTACCCGTAGGGTTCCTGCGTCGATACAATGATGATAAGCTCGATAGTAGACAGACCGAGAGAAGATCTACAAACCAGCTGTTGCGCCGTTAGGATGGCAAAAGTATTGATGCTGCAAGTGAAGAGGAAACGCGACCATATCGTGAGACAAGCGACGAGGCGGTGATAAGAAGTAAACGCACATTCCCACTAGGACACCGAAGAGCACGCAGAGGATGACGAAGTCAATCCTCTGGCGCAAGGTCATATAGGCGTATTCACTTCGAGGCGCCTTCCCGAGCATCGCGCGACCAAGGGAAGATAGTGATGGACGCTTGTGGGTTGCGGCAAATGCTATGCCTCGCAGTAAGCACCCAACGGCTGTCCGCACGAGATGAAACGCACTAGGAGGGGTCGGGGGCGCTTCGCCGACTAGAAACACTATAGGGGCCGCAGCGGTGAAAATAATTGCCATGACAAGTATCTGTTCTAGTATAAGCGTGAAAAGAAGCGTCTCCGGGAGTACTAGACGTACAGAATCTCGTGTTGTGCTGACAAGGGGAGAAATAAGCTGTCCTATGGCATTCCCGACCGGATTTGCTGGGGGGGGAACTTGAGTGAAGGCATGGTTTAAAAAGGATGGATGGCCTACCGAGACTCATGACCATCGTTGCAGTCGTCCGGCTCTTCAGATTAAACCATCGTTCTGAATAGCTCGGAACAACGACCTGCAATATCGGCATCGCCATGGATGCCAACAGCTACACAAGTGGCTCAAAACAGTGCAATCAAGTTTCAACAAGGAATGCTCACCTGACCAACGATGATTAATGCGTAAGAACCTTGAATACTCAGGCCGTGAACTGTTCCTGCAAACCTAACCCAGGCGGACACCACAAAGAGCGACCCAGCAATAAAGCACTAGGAAGTCTAAGAACGGACTGAAACGAGCGCATACATCGAGGTGACTCACCGCCTTCCGAACTCCTAGCCTCCTATACAAGTAGGGCACGACGAAAGCCGAAGGGAGGTAGACAACATTGACGATATTTCCAAACCAGTTAATTTGGTTCAGAGTGAAGCCAAACTCCAGAGCGACTTGCGAGGCGAGGCACTTCAGCTGACGACGGGAGATTCCGAGATCTAGACCGGACGCACCTGAGTTCGCTATGGGCCCAAACCACACCAGCGTCATACCAGAGACGATGTTCAGGATGACCTGCGACGACGTCATCGGCCGCATGAAATGGAATTTCGTCTCTCAAGAGAGAATGAATATGTAGCGTACGAGTGCCACGAGTCCAATCCATCGCCTTTTGTACAACCGGTATTCCTGAGGGCCCGCTACGGCCTCCGATTCAAAACTTTCGTCGATGGGGGCACCTTTCTCTGTACATGACGAGCGTCAGCGAGAGCGATAGGCGAAATGGTATTGGTATTGAGTATGGGAGACGGCATCCCCGCGTGCGGGGAGTCGTTGGAGCCGGGCGCGGCTGTCGGGTAGCGGGTAGGCTGGACACACTCACCAGGAGACATCTCGATTGACCCATCCCTGCCTGCTAGACGCCGGAGACGCACGTGATTGAAAACTCAGTGCTGGAGGATGGCAAGAGCGGGCGCAGACGAGCGAACGTGGTTGACAGACGTACCCTCCGACGAGAGGCTCGGTTTGGGCATCGTTGAGACGTCGACGGTGTCCTGCCTCAGACGCAAGGGCGACAATGTGGGAGGGCGACAGGCCGGATGGGCGGGGGCAGGTCCCTGTGGCGACAGCCGAGATATATGCCACGCGTCCCCCGTGATCGTTCCTTTTCGGAGGCGAGCGCTCCGACGGCAAAGATCAGTGAAAGATCAAGGAAGATTGCAAGCCGTTGGTGGCTGACCGTGAGTACGTATACTTGGCGTTGGTCAGGGTCTTCCACAAAGCCTCCTGGACATTTGCTGGGCACAAGTAAGGCTGAAATAAGTATTTATGTAAGTCGCGATCCTACTGGTTCTGATCACGACACTTTTGATTCGCGCGAATCGCGCACGGATGGGACGCACACTAGCGGTCGCAGAGGGAATGAATTGTTGGTGGTGGGCTATCTGGCCAAAGGGTCTCCATAAGGATTTGATGAGAGGATCTTCGGCCCCCACACGAACGCCGGCTATGTCATACTCACCTTCGACGTCCCCTGGTGATTCGCACCAATCGGAAGGCTGGCTAGATGCAAGCATGGCGCGGCAGAAATGAGTCCCGACTTACTCCATTCCCAGGTGGCACATCACTTAAAACTCACATTTCCAGTGAATCCGCACCCACGATGGCTTCTTGCGCGCAACGCCTGACGTAGCCGGATGCAAACACAGTCAGCACCTGGTGAACAGTCCATGTTGCAGGCTAAAGCGTATAATCTTCGAAGCAGGTGCATTGGTCTTGACTAGTTCACGGAGAGGTCGATGGTCTGTTGGGAATTTTGGTGAGCAATGAGGAATGGGACCAGAGGAGTTCGAGGTAGAGGCTACTTACTTATATACTTGTTTTAATACAAGGGATAGACTGATTGCGTTGAGTCTGCGTTCTCCTCTTGGTCCAAATCTGGGTGCATAGGAGCGGATAACGGCGATTGATATGACCACCATAAAACTCACCTCGATCGAACCTCATGCCTGCACACAGCAAGAGCGGCAGTATTGAATGTACTCATGATCCCTCGAGCCCGGAGTTCTACTGCGGCGAAGCACTCCTTGTTGAAGCAAAAGACATCAGAAGCGGCGGCTCGTGCAAGGTCGAGTGTGTGTCTCGGAAAGAAAGCATATATCGATGCTGTGTAGCGGAGATGTCGACCTATAGAAAAACTTCCATAACCCATGGATAGGGTCGAGATCGACGTCATTGGCCGGCAGCGAACTTCATATCTATTATCAAGTGAGTGTCAGCTTTTCAGCTCGCTAACTCTACATCGTAGTGTCAATCATGGTATACGCCAGGCTGGTATACACTGTGTCGGTGCAGGAGCCATGCTTTGTAAATTGTCGGATGATTCGTCGAGGATTCGAACGTACTTTGTGTGCCCGCCTCCTAACCTCAGGTTCATTGACAGTCTAAGTTAAAACCTACGGTCGGCAGTCTCGCTTAACTTCCCTGTCATCATCGTCTGCAACTTGGGTCAAGTCCCTCGTCTCGTCGCGCATTCTGGTTTCGGAACGTAAGTCTCTAGCTCCCTCTAGCTCGCTATTACTATCAAACAAATAGCATCAAATTGAATAAAACCATGACCCCGATATGCTACTCAGTCTCTCATACACATTCCAACTTCTGCCAACTCGTAGGACTCGGTTATCTTCCCGAGTGGGCTGAAGCCTAGGGCGAGCTCATCCTCGACTATAATCACCACAAGTGCCCTAAGTACAGACTTTTAAATTTTAGGTCTAGCGTCGCTAGTGACGCCAAGCAGCCCTTTTGAGACGTTAGATCCGTGTTGGGTTTAAGCCTGAGTGAATGCCTTCGAGTAGGACGTCCGAGTTGGGCTCGGACTCGGTGGCCACCGTCGGAAGGTGTGACAACCCTTGCGCCGTGGTCACGGGTCCCGTGCCTGAAGGCCTGACGCGTCGCGCGAATAACGCATTAGCGCTCGTCGTCGGTGGATGGATATAGATGGATATATAGTGTGGCGGCCGCGGATTTCTTCTCTTGAACCATACTGGCCGCTCCTGGAAAAGTGTTTACACAGCTACGTGGGCATGGTATTCGAGAAGGACAGAGGAAAGTGGTTGAGGCAATGCAGGGCGATGAGCGAAATCACTAAATATCGTCGTATTCGTATTCCAGCTGGGCTCGACGGGGTTGGAAGAGACCCACGGGTTAGCCTCATGTCAGACGAAGCCTTGTGAGGAACAAAGGACAATGAAAAGAGGCAGGGCTCGGAGCACCCAATTCGCAAAGTCATTACTTCGGAGTCTGAACTACGTTGCAGCATAAAAGCGCGCTCCCTCGTCCTTGGTTCCTCCAACCACCTTCCCCACTCCCATGTCCACCACATTGCTCAGTGTATGCGGTCCCTCTCCCCCCTGCCCCTTCCAAAGTCAGCGCTGTCAGCCGCTGCCCCCGAACCTGTCACCGATCCCCTTCAGCTACACCGCCACAGCGGCTCGCGGTGCACCGCCGCGCTCCGGCCTCCACGCCATAACTGACGCCTCTAACCAACACTCTCCGACACTCGGCATTTCGACAACACCATCGCCACAGTCTGCACATCGAACAAAGTCGTACGCCACGATTTCCTGAGCGGTTAGCCCCAGACCACATACGATCTCAACGATGTTACGGACCGGGAGTACGAGGGAACATCCATCCCAAGATTCCTTGGTACGTCGTCCTACTCCGCCGTCGTCATGGATGATGGGTGGAGCTGCGCAGGCGAGAGGCTTGACATCCGGGCACGAGCTATACGCTAAGCGTATGGCAGCGCGTGACGCCGAAGAGTACAGCCCCAAACGGGCGACAATCCTCAAGCGCGTCCACGATCCAATCAAAGCATGGGGGAGTGTGGGCGACCGTACTTGTACCGTCAAAATGTCCTACCCCGGCTGAGGCTCGTCGTGCCACAACGTGACCACAAGGACTCGAAGGACGGCCATCGTCGCGACGCCGAAGAGTATAGCCCCAACCGGGCGAACATCCACAAGTGTGTCCACGACAGCGTCTAGGCAATGAGGGTTGCGGCCGATCGTACTCCTCGTACCGTCACTATGCCCTACCCGAGTGCTAAGACCTGTCGTGAGGAAAACGAGGGCAAACTCGGTGATCGCGACGTCGAAGAGTAATGCCCCAACCGGGCTACGATCCGCAAGCACGTCCACGGCACGGTCGAAGTACGGAGTAGTATGGCTGACCGTACTTGTTACCGTCAATTGTATGCGTCATACTACTCCAGCCAAGACGTGCCGTGTCTCAAGACAATCGCTCTAGGAGCGACGCTGACGACGCCGAAGAGTAAGGCCCCAATCGGGCGAACATCCCCAAGTGCGTCAACAGCTCGATCGAAGTTTGGGTGGCCGATCGTACTTCACGTACCGTCACTATGCCCTACCCAACCTGAGCTCCGCTGTGAGGCGAAGTGATCACATGATATTGAAGAGAGTGACCAACCTCAAGCACACCACGATAAAGTCAAAGCACAGGGTAGCATGGGCCGACCGTACTTGTACCGTCATTTGACCTGCTACACCGGCTAAGACTCGCGGCTTGAAACGCAATGATGACGATGCCGAAGAGTAAAGCCCAAATTGGGCGAATATCTACGAGCGCGTTCACGATATAGTTGGGTTTGGGGGAGTAGACTGCTGTCGTTCCCTACCCCAGATCAAACTGTATCGTGGTGGCCAAAAACGAAAAAAAGACCTGGAGGGTTTTTCGGAGGCACGCTGGCGAGCGGAAGGTGATGGAACGCCCAAGGATACAGGCAATCCGAGGTCGATGAAGACAACGGAGAATCGCGGCAGACCGTACTTTGTGGACCTCGCTGTGCTACTTCAGCCTACTTGTGGTGAGGTCGCGGGCAAATGATCGCGCTAGATTGGCCGGAACGACGTCAAAAAGTACTGCTTGTCTGGGCGACGATCCTCAAGCACGCCCACGGCGAAGTAAAAGCGCGCAGCAGGGTGGCGGAGCGTACCTTGTACCATCTATCACACTCGATTACCTTGGCCGAGACTCATCGCGCAAAGGATACACCGGCGAACATTCCTACAAGAGTCAAATGTGCGGACAAAGCCCGGTCAAGAGCGTGGATGTGGGACTCAGCTGGTGTTCGCTCACCACTTGACCCATGGTCCAAACTTCGCACATTGATAGCCGCCATCTAGCATCTGTGGAGGCAACAATGTACTGCATTAGGAGGAGAGCCCTGCCTCAATCCGAACACAGCCAAAAGCCACGAATGGAGTGGCAAAAATCAAAATGTATGAGCGCAGATCTCACGACAGTAAAACGAAATAAACGGCTCACAAATGACAATATCCATTAGCCACTTCTTTAATGGCCCTACGTTTATCCTCCGGATCCGGAGCGGGCTGCTTGAATGTCTTCCAGGCGGATTCTCGACGGAGGAGTCACCATAGAAAGGATGAATGCAAAGAACTCCTAGGTGGAAGGCATTACTAGAAGTGAGGATTCATAGACATATTCGCAGAGAGTGAGACCATCGGCACGAAAGGTTCGAAACAATCGCAGGAGAGCAGCTGCACTGGCCCACCAACTGGGTCCGCAATAGACTCTCTTCCGTTCCCACGTGCCAAGTCACTGCCACGTGCAAGTGACCCAGCGCATCGTCCGGTACCTTTTGTCTCAAATCGACGCGCTCACTTGCCGTCGCTGGCTTGCACCCCTTGGCAACAGTCCGATAGCTGAGTATCCCCACCCTCACCAACATTTACCTTTACAGAGAAGGGGGGGAGTTACACCATCACTACATGTCTTTATGCAGCTTTCCCCCGTCGAATGCATTACACCTAGCTCTGCCACTGCCGCGCGGGGACCGATGCCATACACGACAGGGACCTCTCTGACATCTCGCTCAGCTATCGTCAAGCTCATAGAACGTCGGCACAATCTTTCACATGTACACACCGAGCGCCTCGCAAGTGTTTTGCCTCGCTGACTGTGCATTGGCCGGTCTAACCCATTTGTACAGACTTCATGCCGGCTGCATTCCCGAAGAGTCGGCGTCGGGCGAAGACTAAAGTCCACAGGAACTAGCACCAGTAAGTCCTGCTCAGAAAGTCTTTTCAGGGAGCTCAACACCCAAATCTCGAGCGTGCTGGCCAGAAATAGCACATGGGTACTAGCACGACCGACGTCGCCGCTGAGTCGCGGATTTGCATATTCCAGGACGCCGACGCCGTCTTAGCTTCAAGATCATCCTACGTGCCGGTCGATTCAAGTCCGACGGACGCCTGGGAGGCACGGTGGCACCGCCCAAACGGTGTATATAGATCTCTTTATAAACCGATGCTTGCTAAGCTCTTATACTCCACAGGGTCCCGCAACGCTTACACTCCACACTATGGTTGACCTCCCACTTTCCGGAGAGCAAATCCTTATTTCCGTCGACGGCACCAAGATCTGGGCAGAATCTACTGGCAATCCGTCCAAGCCGGCCCTCATTTTCATCCACGGCCTCTCATGCAGTGCGCTCGGATTCGACAGGCAATTCACGGACCAAGGGCTGCTCGAGAGCTTTCACCTGATCCGGTATGAGATGCGCGGACACGGTCGGAGCGGGCAGCCTCTTGAAGTCGAGGCATACCAGTCCCTTCGATATGCGGAGGACTTCAAGACTGTATGTGACGCGTATGGAGTGGACAAACCTTTCCTGGTCGGTTGGTGAGTGTGGCGAGACACGCGAACTCTCTAAACCTACTCATCGACGCCTCTCCCGGTTCTCAGGAGTCTTGGAGGTTCGTTCTTCATCCTCTCACATCCTCTCGTTTTCCCCGAACCCATTTCTCGCTAGGCGTAATAGCAGCGGACGTCCTCAACGCCTACGGCCCTGCTGCCCTCTCTGGCATCATCTACTGCGGCGGCGGCATGCCGCACCTGCACTACATGGCGGCCACCACAAAACCCTCACTCCTGCCCCTTGTCGCCGCTATCACGTCCGAGCGCGCGGATGACATGGCCGCTGCGGCATCCACATTCGTCGACAGCTGCACCGCGCAGCCTCTGCCCTACGCCGTGAAGCTGCAGTGGATGGGCGCGTTCGTTGCCCAGGCGCGCGCAGCGCGCGTGCACAGCATTGAGCGTGCGCAGGACGCTTCGGCGGAGTGGGAGCGGCGCGCGAGGGACGTGCCCGTCCTCGTCGTGCAGGGGACAGAGGACCAGCATCGCAACTGGGAGGGCACGCGGTCGCTGATCGAGAGGGTGTATGCGGACGTGGAGGTGTACATGCTCGACGGGGTGGGGCATACGCCGCATCTCGAGGCCGCGGAGGAGACTAATCACGCGATTGGCGCGTGGGGGCGCAAAGTCATTGCGAGGGCATCCCAGTGAGTGGAGGGGAGATCGACTTGTATGTTTCAGGATATGTTCTTGGGGTCTAGCTTAGGATCGAGGCCATCTGCAAGCGTTGGCTCGTTGAGGATCCGATCATGGCCCCCTGCTCCGCGAGGACGACTGGCGAAAGAGACGTGTAACAGCATACGAGGTCGGAAGAGAGGCAACGACGCCTTATACCACATGCATGGTCGATGTCGAAGACTTACAAACGCGATAGCCAGGATATGTTGACGCTGCAACGATGCGAGCAGAAATGTGGGCACTGCCATTACGCCACGCGACGGAGGCTGTCGATCCACGAGGGCCGTGCTCGTGTCCGTGTCCATTGTGGTCCTCGGGACGTCGGCTATGAACCTTGTATGGACCATGGGTTCTGCGCTTCGCCGAACTCACGGTGGACTCTGCTGCTTTTACCTCTCACCGCCATTGTCTTCCCGGTCCCATTCCCTGCCCATCGTCCCTTCTCGCACACCCTTCCAGCTCCTTCACTATGCTCCCCAACAACTTCGTCGTCAGTAGCCAGCACGATCTCCCCCAATCCCAGTCTCAGCCCGAGGCTCGGCAGTCAAGTGATCAGCAGGTGGGTTAAACCTCCTCGCTCTCTCGTTGTCGCATTCTCCTTTCTTCCATGTAGCCCCATTACACGCAAGTTGCATCCGTCTCGCGCCCTCCGTTAGCGCCATAATGAGCCGTGTATGCGTAGCAGCCCTTCGTCGCTCTCTCTGCTCCCCTCATATGTCTATGGCAGCATTCACTCACGCCAACTTGAATGCGATGTCAGATACCGTACCGTAGGCATGTAACCTTGGCCGAGATGCAGCTGCAGGAGAAGGCGATCCAGTTGAAGAGCGCGATCATGGCTGGGGAGAGTCGCATCCGGAATCTTCGGGAACATGGGTTAACCAGCGATCTACCTCCGGAGAGCGTCGCTCAAGAGATCAGTAAGGTGCAGAAGGAAGTAATGGAGCGTCAAAAGGCATTGCAAAAGATTATGCAGGACTTGTGTCCTACTGGTGCCAACGGCGCTGCCACCGGCACTTTCCCGAACGGTATGCAAATCATGTAAGTGCTCATTGGAAAGGTAGTCTGTTGGTCAGATTTAACGCCTTTCCTTTCTGTAGTAGCACGCCTTGGCCCCCTCAAATGGTCATGTCCCAGCAGAACCAACCCAGTCCTGTGTCCATTCTCGATGGTGGTTCACCACCCACTGGCGGCGCACAACCCACGCAGCTATCGAACCCGATCTCGAACATTGTTCCCATCACTTTCCAGTATGGTCCCCTCAATCGCGACGCCTTCAATAAGGCGTATCTCCAGCAATGGTTGCCGATGCATCCCATCGACCAGTCCATCCTTTCGCTTGACGGTCGCGAAATTGATCTCTGGGCGCTCCACGCTGAGGTCATGGGCATGAACGGCTATAAGTGCTTCGTCCAGCAGCCCGGGCCAAACCAGCCAGCGCAGATTCTCTGCAACCTCACGGTTCCCCTAGATCAGTGGCCGATCATAGCTGGCCGGCTCGGATTCGTGAACTTTTCAGGTGACGCCCACGAGCCAGCGAAGTCGGGCCCTGTCGTCGCCGTCCACCTGGAGAGTGTATACAAGCAATGTCTTCACGAATTCGATTCACAGTACCTCCAGTACATCCATCATCAGAAGATGTTAGTTCTCGGGCAGCAGCAGGTGAACGATGTGAAGAATGGAGGTTCCGGCATGGCTCCGCAGGGACTCGACAACCTCAAGGACCCAAAGGTGATCAGCGAGATCATGAACTATCCGAACCTTTCCGTGCAGGAGCTGCAAGCTCGTGGCGTCCAGCCCCATCTCATCTCGCTTGTAGAGAGGTATCGTGAACAGCTCATGTCGACGCTCGAGGGGCAGCGAACATTTGCACAGGGTCTCCAGAACGCTACACCGCAAGACCAGACTCGCAACGTCTCGAATCCGGCGGCGATGAACTTCATGGACCAGATGTTTCATCCGCAGCCCATGGAGACTATTGAAGACCTGGACGCGATCAGTCAGATCGTCGCCAACTACGCGAACCTTTCCATCCAGGAAACGTCGCCGATGCAGCCAGGGCACCATCCCGTGAACACGCCGTCGACAGCCACGATGACGCTGAACGAACAGCTGGAGCGTCCAGGCGGCGGTGCGGTGATACCCATGGCCCCCACCGGCCATCCGACGCAGGCGCAGACGACTGCTGCGATCGAGTTGGTTAGACGACTCAAAGAGGAGAACAAGCGTAAGTTTGGAATGGCTTGGTCGCGACGCGCACTAATCTGGTGGTACAGCTGTTGGTTTCCCCACTACCCGCCCACTTCACATCCCCGGTGGACAGCGTCTGGAGTACAATGCCCAGTTTGAACGACTGCATCGTCTGGTCACCGCGCTCGATCAGAAGTTGCCTCACTTCGCGGTCTGTATGAAGGAGGTGGTCATCAAGAAGCTAGTGGTCATGGTGAACACTCTTCTCCTTTGTTCAATGTCGGTCGATTTGAATTTGATCTCCCTTTCTTCAAGATCCAAGCTGTTCAGCAGCAACGCGAGGCATTAGCCAGCAATCCCACTCAATACTACATGCCACTCGCCTGGGTGATCGCGATGCAAAACCAGGTCACACAAACGGAACAGGTCTTCCATCTGTGGGTCAACGCCGCTATCCGTGCCGCGCAGCAGGCGGATACAAACCAATCGCACGCTCAGGGTGCAACCGCGGCTGCTCAGCCCGGTCCATCGAGCCAATAAATTCACCCACCCGCTCGCTCGGCCGCCTACTTTCCAACTTGTACTACCAACGTTGCTATAAGGCTGACTTTCAAAGGGAGCTCTCGAATGTTTTGGCAAGTGAGCTCGTTGACACCACCAGATCCTATGAAGTTGAATTCCATGTCTATGTTACGCTGCACAGTATCCAAAATGACTGGATTGTACTTGTACCGGGATAAAGAATTTTTCGTTGAGGATACATGGGATGTTTGATTCGCTACGCTATCGTGGACAGCTTTGGGCCAGCAGATGTCTAGGCTGACTACCCTACTTAGAGCGCATGTGAACAGCATACGCCATGTATCTTAGGAGGCGCCCAAGTCTACAGTAACATTGGGCCCAGTGAAACTGAATACAATAAGGTGGTCGACGAGGAACATGACCTAAAATCAATGTCAAGCTCGCCAAAACCTAGCATCCAGCGCGCACTCTTTAGCCATCTCGAGCTACCACATTTAAATCAGCAGATGCCACAACAATGGAAATTTTCATGAAGGCATACCTGTTCATCGGTTCTGCATACGACCACTTGCCTTCCATCCTTCGATTTGCCTATATCCACCACCACCCCGTTGTCACCGTCCACTGTCGCATTCATATCACCATCTAGCTCAAACCCAAGGCACGCCGCCTTCCTTATCACGGCCTCCCTCAGCTCGACGCTCCCTTCCCCGATACCACCCGCAAACACCAGCGCGTCCACCTTACCCTCTAGCTTCAGGTAGTAACCCCCAAGGAATTCCAAGATACGATCCAAAAACAAGTCGAATGCTCTTCCCCACTTCTTATCATCCTCCGTCACTTCCTCGCCTCTCTTCGCCTTTTCCTGAACCTCCTTCATCCACCGCACGACTTGCCCGAAATCCGTCGTGCCCGTGAGCGCCGCCCACCCGCTGCGCTTATTCAGGATCTCCTCCGCCTCCGTGACGTGCACGTCGACGGCGAGCGCACGGTCGTGCGAGATGCGCCCCGCGCGGTTCGTGTAGTGGAAAATGAGCGAAGGGTCGATCGCCCCGGAGCGCGTCGCGCCGGGGAGGCCTGACACAGGTGTGAGCCCCATCGAGGTGTCCAGCGACTTGCCGCGCGCGATCGCGCAGATCGACGCGCCGGACCCGAGGTGCATTGCGATGAGGTTCGTGTCGGAGGGGTCCTGATGGCGAATATGGGTACCACTCCGGTAGTACCGGTGGAACGAGTGCTTACCTTGTTGAGGTGGGTGCTAACCGCGCCGAGGATGGACGCATCTGTCGCAAAGTCCGGTCGGTCGAAACGTGTCTCAAGGAGTAGGAAAATGAAATGAAACGCGCACAGCTGAGGCCGTGGAAGCCGTACTTCTTGAGCCCGCGGCGCTTCGCGACGTCCTGGCGGATGGCGTACATGGATATATGCTCTGGCATGCTGCGGTGGAAGGAGGTGTCAAAGTACGCGATCGAGTTCGCGCCCGGGAGTGCCTCAATGCACGCCTTGATCACCGACAGCGCCCCACCGTTGTGCCTGTCGTCCAGTATCGCCCGGTCAGCGTCCAGATCTTCAGGCTTGAGCGAGCGAGCAATAACTTAGAATGATGAACAAAACCCGGTGGTACTCACAGTGGCGCGAGGTCGGATAGCTTCTCGATGTGGTGGTAGCTCTCTTCGGTGATGACGACAGGCTCGAAGTAATCGCCCCCGTGCACGACACGGTGGCAGACGTGAACGATCTGGCTCCGGTCGATGCTGGCCTGGCGTTGGAGGTAGTCGAGGAAGTGGGCAAACGCACTGGCGTGGTCGTCAATGCTCTGGACCGACTCCTTCGAACTCTTCGCCTCGTGCCCAGCGAGTGCGAACGAGAAGCGGGCGGGCGGGGCGGAAATGTTCGTAATGGCCGAGGTGAGGAGGAGTTGGACGACATCGTCCGGGGGTCCGGAAGCTGAGTCGCTGCGCTTGAACAGAGATATCTTGAGGGAGGAGGAGCCTGCGTTCGCAGCGAGGATGAGGTCGGACATGTGAGGATGAGCTGGCGAGGGTTCGGACATGGTGAGGGCGAAGGATGCCGATGAAGCGGTCGAGTTCTAGAGTCCCGTACCGTCAGTCAGCATGTCTCGACGGTCGACTATGTCAACCAATGGGCAGTCGTTGAGCCAAACGATGCCCAGACGAACCAGGAATAATCAAATGGATGGTCGAGCGTGTAGCATCAAGCCGAATGTGTGCCTTCATGAAGGTCGAGTCTAGGTTGGGCAAGGAAACCACGAAGGTATGGATGGAACGCTAACTCACACACCTCAATTGGCCGAGACTGTCTGGAGAGTGTTTGCGCTATTGTACTACTGACCGCGTGCAGGGAGGAGGTCGTGGCAGGTAGAGCTCTGACTGGCCATTAGTTTCAGACAGAGACTTGGTTGAGAGGGTATCTGGATGACACCTCGCATGACGTCGTTCTCTACGCAAGCGGCGAGCGATGCATCCACTAGTTAGGGTTACTTGGCGGGTTTCAGAGCTTCATCACCCGGACCGCCCAGATTCTAGACAGGCGAGCATCGGATGCTCATGCATTACTTATAAGGTCAAGCAAGCAGACAGAGAGTGGATATTGGATGAAAGGGGAAAGGGGCGGGGGTGGAAGAGACGACAAGGATGTGATCACATGGGGGTTAATCCGCGCTGGTGATTGGCGGATGAGCGTGACTGGTGTGACGCGACGCGTATTTGGAAGGAGAGCATCGAGTGTGCGCCAGTTCTGACGCCATGGCCGGGCTGCCTCCTCTCGCAACTCGCCCACGTCCCCATCGCTCTCTGCCACATAAATATGTCATACCCTGGCCTCAGCTGCCCTTCCCAACCCCTCTCTTTTCTTCCATCCTCTTCCCCCGAGAACCATGCCTGGACAACGCCTCTTCCAACCTAACCCCCCTCCAGACCGCTCTCTCCTTCCTGAGTCTGTCCTCGACTTCAACGTCTCTCTAGACACCAGGAATGTTCTTTCTTCCGACGAGTTGGCTGCCATCAGGCAGTTCCGCAAGGCTGCGGACTATATCGCTGCCGGTTCGTCACGCCCTCTTTACTGCTCTCTTTAAATCTAACTGTATGCGCATATTTCAGCCATGATCTTCCTCAAGGACAACGCCCTCGTCGAGCGTGACATTGTCCCTGACGACATAAAGCCTCGCCTCCTCGGCCACTGGGGGACCTGTCCCGGCCTTGCCCTCGTCTACGCTCACCTCAATCGCCTCGTCTCCAAGACCGGCATCGACGCCCTCTATGTTATTGGGCCCGGCCACGGTGCCCCTGCCATCTTGGCATCACTCTGGCTCGAGAATTCCCTCGCCAACTTCTATCCCAAGTACTCCCGCGACAAGGAAGGTCTCTCAACCCTCATCGCATCTTTCAGCACCCCCGGTGGTTTCCCGAGGTACGAGTTGTCCTTGACTTGATTTGGATGCTCTCATCAACTCCTTCGTGTAGTCATGTCAACGCTGAGACTCCGGGTTCAATACACGAAGGTGGCGAGCTCGGTTATGCTCTCGGTGTGGCGTATGGCGCTGTCATGGACAAACCCGATCTTGTGTGTGCCGTCATCGTTGGCGACGGCGAGGCCGAAACCGGACCCACTGCTACGTGAGTGATGCCCTTTCCTCGGCTTTCAGCCCTTTCTTAACGCTTGTGTTTCAATATTCAGCGCGTGGCATGGGTCTAAGTACATTGACCCTGCAGAGTCGGGGGCTGTTCTCCCGATCGTTCATGTCAATGGCTTCAAGATTTCCGAGCGGACCATCTATGGGACCATGGATGATGAAGAGCTGACGGCACTCTTCACCGGCTATGGCTACCAGGTCCGCATCGTTGAAGATCTTGAGAACATCGACCAGGATCTCGCGGCCAGTATGGATTGGGCGCTCAGCGAAATCCGCAAGATCCAGAAGGCGGCACGGAGCGGCGATCCTATTGTGAAGCCACGCTGGCCCGTTTTGATTCTGCGCACACCCAAGGTTCGTCTTGGGAGGATGATCGTCGGCGGTGATATTGACGGAGTGGCAGGGCTGGTCGGGTCCCAAAGAGCTCCACGGCGAGTATATCGAGGGATCATACAAGTCTCACCAGGTGCCTCTTCCCAACGCGAAGACCGATCAGCTCGAGCGCGAGATGCTCCAGTCCTGGCTCCGCTCTTACAACCCCAAGGAGCTGTTCGGCTCGGATGGTGTCCCGAATTCATCCATCTTATCTGTCATCCCGAAGGAGGAATGTAAACGCCTCGGCATGCGCGAGGAAGCCTATAGGGCGTACACCCCCCTTGACGTCCCGGATTGGCGCAAGTTCGTCGTCCGGAAGGGCACTTTACAGAGCTGCATGCAGGTCACGGGGGAGCTCCTCGACGCCGTCGCGCAGCAGAACCCGCACTCCTTCCGCGTCTTCTCCCCCGACGAACTTGTTTCCAATAAGCTCGACGCCGTCCTCCGTCATTCGGGCCGCAACTTCCAGTGGGACGTCGCCTCGCGTGCGTCTGGGGGACGCGTCATCGAGATCCTCTCCGAGCACACGTGCCAGGGCATGCTCCAGGGATACACGCTCACCGGACGTACTGGGCTGTTCCCGAGCTACGAGGCGTTCTTGGGAATCGTAGACACCATGATGGTGCAGTACGCGAAATTTGTGAAGACTGCGGCTGAGGTGCCATGGAGGCATCCGATGGGTTCGTTGAACTACGTCGAGACTAGTACGTGGACACGGCAGTGAGTGGATGTTCACTTTCCTGCTTTTCATTCAGGGGTAGGAACTGATGGTACTGGTGTCGATACCAGGGAACACAACGGCTTCTCGCACCAGAACCCGGCGTTCATCGGCGCTGTCCTGAACTTGAAACCACAGTCGGCGCGGGTGTATCTCCCGCCCGACGCGAACTGCTTCCTGTCGACCATGGCGCATTGCTTGCGCGCGAAGAACTACGTGAACCTCATGGTTGGTAGCAAGCACCCCTCTCCGGTCTGGCTGACCCCCGAAGAGGCGGATCAGGTACGCGCTTCATCACGGCCCCGCTCCTCAGTCTGCCCCGGAGCTGACACTCGACTCAACTGTAGCACTGCATTGCGGGCGCATCGATATGGAAATTTGCGTCGACGGAGGAGGGCTTGACGCCTGACGTCGTGCTCGTCGGCATCGGCGTTGAGGTTACGTTCGAGGTTATCGCCGCCGCCGCCCTGCTCCGAAAGGAGATCCCGGCTCTTCGTGTGCGCGTCGTGAACGTGACCGACCTCATGATCCTTGGGCCGCACGGGTCGCACCCGCACGCCCTGAGCGGCGGGGGCTTCGACTCGCTCTTCACACCTCGCAAGCCAGTTATCTTCAACTACCACGGGTACGCCGCCGAGCTTAAGGTGAGCTTTCGTTTCCTTCCTCACGTTGCTAGAAGTGTTGACGTGATGAATGCCGTTGCAGGGGCTGCTGTTCGGACGGCCCAACCTGGACCGGATGACGATCAACGGGTACGCTGAGGAGGGCACGACGACGTCACCATTCATGATGCAGCTGCTGAACGGGACGAGCCGCTATGACCTTGCGGCACAGGCGGTGCGCGCGTCAGCGATGCACAACCCCCGCGTCGAGATCGATGCGCACCAGACGGTCAGTCGCGTGCTGCACCTCGCGGAGAAGGACAAGGGGTACATCCTGAAGCACGGCGCGGACCCCGCGGACACGTTTGATGTGCCCAGATTCGAGTGAACGAACGGCCGGGTGGAGTAGAGGAAGGAGAATGAATGTTGCAGACGGTGGAAAAAGTCAATGTGGCAAGCGATGGGTGGTCCCGAGTGGACCATGTGTTTTTTGGCCGATGTTCGACACGGTTTGTTGTAATTGTACCTGCGACGGTTTGTCTCTGTTCCTAATGCCATTTGTCTGATCTCCGAGCTCTGCACCAGGTCGTTGGATGGCGGACGAATACGATTCGCCAAGGTGGGATGATAATGGTGTGACAACCTTGTCGTGAGGCGTTTCATGCACGGTCAAGGAGGGCGTTGTGGCTGCTTCGGAGCTAGGATGCACATGCTTCCAGCCGGCTAGAGGCAAGTGCTATGCAAACTAACTGACCATCGCAAGCTCGGAGCAGTGCAAGCCTTCACATAGGGGATAACTTACTACCTCCATATCTCACCACCTCCGTTCATAACAGGTTTACACCGTCCAGTGCATATCTCTGTCCATCTGTGGCCTCATATCCGATCCAGACTCTTCACTGTCAGACTCCTCAGCACGCCGCTGGCCGCCGGTGGATCACCGGGGCGCGAAGGCACCGACTTCGCAGGTGCATCGGGCACCCCTGCCTCGCAGCCCTTATTCTCATTGTGGCGCCGCGGATGACGCTCGGAAGATTCGATTATAATTGCAAAGTTTCACATATTGAACGCTGGTGGAGAATGATTGGCATCCACAATCTTCGGGATTCGGAGTCAACTTGAAGCCGCAAGAGGTGAAACTTGATCATATAATATTGAGATTACAAGTGAGTACTATAACAATGCTCCAGCCGCTCTTCGCTGATTAATACGTACACTAGTGCTAAGTAGGTCGTAGGTATTATAGGGATGATAGGCTAGTACGTCTTTTCGTCAATGCGAAGTCGCAGAAGATACCCAGAATGCCCTTCCCAAAGGCGTATCCTGAATCCGAACGCTCGTGTCTCACTTGTTGCCGCACCCGGAGGTGACAGCGTGCAAGGGCAACGTTGACACTACCTCTGGGCTGCTCTTCTCCAGAGTCTCGTTCTTCCTCCGCGCTCTCTCCAGGAAGAGGAACGAGATCACGACCATGTCCCGGATCTCGAGCGCGCGGCCCGCCAGAAGAAGCCTCGCTGGTTCAGGGTCTACGCCCTTGCCAGCGCCCGCTCGATACTGCGTGCCTCCCTCAAACCGCCGCCGAGAACGGTCGAAACGTGCGATGGGCTCGGCGTAGTCGTCGTCTTTAGTGTACAGCTGCGGATAAGAAGAGTCCAAGTGTTTTTAATCAAGCCGTGTGCGCCCCGGATGGGAAGAACGGTGACTCGAGGCGTACCTCGAGGGTGCTGAGGCTTCTGTGACCAGGTGCGCACCGCCACTTGTACTTCCGCCCGAGATGGTCTTTGAATGACACGTTCCTGCAGCGAGGATTAGTGTCCGTTCGAAACCTCTGACCTCCGAATGCCCAAGGGCGTCCAGGGTTGGGGAAAGAAACTTACGCGTTCGCAGAGTGGTCTCCGAGGCGCGTGTGCAGCCAATTCCGCAACGGGACAGGTGGGCTCCTCCCGAGGGTGACCCTATTAGGGAGGAAGTCCCGCTCCTCCAGAGACGCGAGGGCCGCCCCGTTCACGTGCATGACGTACGTCGCCGTCCCGGACCATCGCTGGCGCGTCGAGACCGTGTACAGTGCACGCCCGCCTGCGTCATAGATGGTCGCATTGCTCGGGTCGTCCGGGGTCAGCGTGAAGGTCGTCGCGGTGGGAGGGGACATCTGCAGCTGCAGGTACGTGTGGGCCGGCGGCGTTGGAGGCAGCTGGTGGCGACTGCGGCTGGATGCCTCCATACGACAATGCCTTAAGTAGACGACACTTCCGCGCTCGTTGGGCTCCAATGATACCGGAACACCTTAGAGCAGATCCGGCCGCCCATTTTTGCAGAGATGCGGTGGGCCCGGCGCACACCCTGGCGCCGACGCCCAGTTACTTACTTTAAGCTTCGCAAGGGCCGGGCGTATCGGAGCGGCAATTATGGTCGTCTTCCTTGAAGGGATCTTGTTTTTGTCAGCCAGCGGGGCGTGTCCTTCTTGGCAGTTGAAGCACATCGTCGCTGTCGGGCGGCGGCGCACACACTCGCAGCTATCTCCTCTCCTCTACACACCATGCCTAGGCCTGTCAGACTTGGTCAGACTCATACCATCCATGTGGATCTTGGAGCGAGGGGGATTTTACTGTCCATGTTCCACTATCAATAACTTAATACCTCGTTGTTCTTAAGTGAAGCCAAGTTCGTGGTAATCGGAGGGAAAGAACTTACAACACAGATCTAGAGCACCTTTTTTTAACGTTAACCTTGATTCTTGTCCAGTATTATCTCGACGTCAATGCAGCACTGCTCAACTTGAGCAACTGTTCCTAGATATCGACATGCGGAGCAGAGGGCCTTCTGGTGATCTCAGTGCTGCTCGCATTTTACTATTTTCTGACCACTGGCACTAGCTGGTCTTCTGGCCCCGCTACATACCACCAATCCCCGTCTGTTCAAGTTCCTCTGCTACTTATACTTCGTTCCCCCTTTCAGAGTTTGGTTCTTCTACGACTTCGTCTCCCTTCGCAGGGCTTGCCATGATGGAACTAGCAGGAGGGATGTCCTCCAGCCATCCACCAAGCGAAGGATCTATTCAATATTAGCGTTGAGTAATGTGTCTGATAAAATGAGAGCGGGAACGGACCTGACGCTGGACTTTCCGTCCTTCCAAAGGGTTCCATGCGAAGATGTATAGCATGTAACAAATCTGGCATGCGCTTCTTGATCTCGTCAATCCACCAGCGTTCTCTATCCAGACTGTCGTACAGTTCGACGGAATACTCGTCGAGCCGTGGAAAACGTCGAAGCAGCTCTCTCATGTGCGTTCCAAAGAGCAGGTCCAGCGCTTCCAATCGGGGAATGACAAAGTAGAACGAGCCATCATCGTTCAGCGTTGAAGGCTCTTTCCCCGCAGAGGACGGTAAATATGCGTTTGTTCCCGTCCACAGTTTAACAGAGCGCAAGGTGGCGTACGCTCGTGCATTCCAGAGACAAGCATAAATGACGGAGTGCTTCCGCACTTCGTTTGCTTCGAGCTCGGATCTTGAAGGCACAGAACACCGACGGCTCACGAAACTCAGATCGAGCGTTTGGAGGCAAAGAAAGCCCGATAGGAATGACCAATAACTTTCTAGCGATGCATGAGAGACAAGTGAGGGTGCGTACATCATATTTTAAATGTGCTCGCGAAACACTCACTATCATTGTGGGTTTCGGTCAATCCGTTGAGGGCAAGATATGAGACTGAGTCGCCAAAGACGCCCAAAAGAAACTTTGTGGGTGGTTCGTTTAGCTATTCAAAGATTCATATTTTTGGCATTTTAGAAACTGTAGACGCATTACTCACGCTCAAAATTTTCAAGTTTCTGCACGAGCTAGCTGGTCGCATCTCGGACATGCGTCTCTCGTAGCCCTCAGATATGGTCTTCCAGTTTGTTGAAGAGGAAAACTCCAGGTATAACTCGCCAATATCAGGATATGACCATATGACATGCAGCAGAGTGCTGATTGTATGGCCAGAGATGAAAACAGCAAGCCTAGTGATGTGCGAGAACGAGGCAAGTGCATGGATGTAATTGGCGTGGTGAAGTGAGCTGGACAACGGGAACGCCAAGGATTGACAATTCCTGAGTAAAGAAGGAAGGGGTGATCGAGCAAGGGGCACATATACGTTCGGCACCGAGCTCCAAACTGACGGGGGGCGACGCAAGACTCCCATGACCAGTTCCGCAAGGGAAGGTTGTTGTGTAAGCGTGCGTATCAAAAGATCGACTTGCGCTTCGGTATCCAGTTCAACGTAACGTAGTAGGTTGAGACGGCTACGAGGGTGGAAGACTTTGCAGGTCAAAGCGCATGACCGCAAGGTTGAGTACGTGGTTCTTCGGCTGCCTGCGAGTGGCCAGGTATCTTCACTGCAGGAATCGATCACTAGCTCCCAGCATTCAAGCGGGAGTGTATTATGTGGCATCCTAGTAGACGGTAGATCGTGGTGCCCAGAATGATGAGCAAAGCGGAGCGTGGAAGGAGGGTGGGCGTCGGATGCTTGGATCACCGTGCATGACGGGCTCGCCGATCGCGAGCTCGGAGGCCGTGTCTCCCTTCCTAGTGTTTACTGTGTATTTCCCCATGTTTGTTAGTATTTTGAGGTGTGGCAAGTGGTATTGGGGATCCGGGCCCCAACCGGCCACTACTACTAGAAATTTCAATTTTCCAATCACACCCAATCTCGTAAGTTACCAAAAAATCAACCCAAGGTCGATTTGCCCATGGGACTTCTAAGGGACTTCACTCGGAACCGGCTTATGACCGGTTCTCCACCGTCGATGAGAGTCAACTTGCTCAGGCTCCATGGAGTCAAGACGGGCTTGGGACCCACAAATGCCAAGTTCCACAAAATATACATGACCATCGAAATTGAAGGGTACTGAAACATTACACCGTAAAATCAGGAAAAGTTACGACGCTAGCTATGATCCAACAAGCCCAGTCCACGCTTCAATCTCAATCTCAACTGCTTTACTAGAGGTGGCAGAAGTCGGAAGTGACCTGGACCGCCGTGGCGTTAACGGTACCCTGGGCGACGCCCTGCGCGCCAGCGAACTTGTCGAAGCCCGACTTGCTGAGCTGGAAAATCGCCGCGTTGTCGACCGCGATCATGTAGATGGGGGTCTGGCCGTTGTACTGCAACTTCCAGCAGGAAGCGCACTTCGGCGAGCCGTCGACTGTACGGGCGAGACGAGTCGGTGATTCAGCATCGTGCATGCGGATAGGTTAGAGGATGGGGAAGGGGGGGTGACGTACCGGCACCAGGGACCTCACCGTAGAAGGGCGCGGTGGGCAAGTCACCGAGCGTGTGGAACTCTGTGGATCCGGGCACAAAAATCAGGAGACCATCGAGTTGCCGAAAGAAGTGGGGAGACTGACGAGGGAACTTCTGGGCGAAGGTGGCGGCGCACGAAAGCGAGCCAATGGGCGTGGTGGATTGGAGGTCGAGGGAGAAGCCGACACGGACGTTCTGGGCCCCGTTGTCACCGCCGTTTCCGTAGTTGCCGGGAGCCGCAACGGCGGAAGCGGCGTAGGTGGCGATGGTAGCAGCGAAGAGCGTGAGGAACTGCATGTTGATGATGCTGGGCGAGGAAAGGTGGTTGGGTAGAAAAGCGATGGGTGAACTCGGGAGTGGTTCTGTGTGAGACAACTCAGTGGTCGTTGGATGGTTGAGCGTTGGCATCGCGGGCCTTTATACCTTGCTAGACTTGGGCGAAGCTTCGAAACTTGCATCCCCAAGACCTCCAGGCAGTGTGGAACCCAGCCGCAGTAAGGTGAAGCAGCCGTAGGGCATACTCAGCCATGAGGCGGGGACGCCCCTAGACAGGTACGAGAAGAGGAGACCGAGAACGGACGAGAGAGGTCCTGTCGGATAGTATGATGTCAGCCTGTGAATGAGCCTCTTCGTCCTCTGCTCGAACCATAATAACACTGCCAATCCATGTCTCCGGGGGTGCCACGCCGTTTCACGGAAGGTCGAGATGTTCATGTGGCCATCCTTCAAAATCTTATACATCTATGCCAAGCATCCGACAAGCGAGTTTAGAGGGTGCGCGCACGGTCATACATGTGGGTGACAGCAAAACCTACCCAATCCTTGCTTCGTCAAGGAAGTCCAGGAGGCCGGATTAGTACCGCAGTTGTTCCACAAGGATGAGTCGGAAGGATGCGACAAAGGCAATGCTTGAAGTCATGGGCGTAACCACCAGGCCTATGTGAAACGCGACCCTAGGACGGGCGCTCCACTCGTGGTAGCTGTGCCGGCCCCATGCCGCCTCCTTGAACTGTATAAGGATAGGGGCAAACTGAAAGCTAAAATGTTCAGCGAAACGCTGTGGAACAGGCTTTTTGAGCTCCGACATGAGCAATGTTATGAGTCGCTATCAAAAAGAGACACTGTGCACATTATATGTAGTGGAAGATGTTCGCTTTCTAGGAAGGAATATACTGAGCCACCCGCAGGGGAAATAGGAGAAGTACGACGAACCTCGTTTCGGCGGTAACCTGAATCCACCTGACCGTCCTCGAGCTCTGCATCGCCAAGGAGCCTTGCCGTTCCCGCCATCGCTCCATAAGCTGAGCATCGCTTTCCGCAATTGTAGGTTTTCTTTGACATTCGTCAGAACCACTGGATGTCTGAGCCTGTGCGGTCGGCCGGATCCGCGTCTGACGAGTCGCTTTGACTTATGACTTTCTAGAGGTAGCCACGGTGAACACGATTATAAATCCAAGCCAAGCGTGCGGGGACTACACTCACCTCATCTGTCATAGCAGTTCTTGTATGATCTGCAAAACCCTTACGAAAGGCGAGAGTGGGTGCACTACTTGTATGCAAGCCCGACCGCCCGCAATGCGGTCGAAATCCCAGCAGAGAAACTGGTGGGGGTCATGGAGAGGTTCAGAACGGAACGGCTCGCATATGGCGTGGTGCAAGACAGCGACTGGATAAGACCGAGACAGAATAACCTCAGTGTAAGAGAGGAAGCAGTGTGGAGGTGTGTTCGAACTCCATCCTGTCAGCTGTGACGACAACCGGTCCGATGACCGGTCCGACATTCTCCGAATTCTGAATCGCCCCGTGTTGGTGCAGCGTCGCCACTGGACCGTGGACGTAGTCACCCAGGCCAGTGCCGCCACTTCGACGACCAAGTAGCAGTGTCTGTCCTGTACGTTGTCTTGCAGGTGCTGGTCTTAACTGCCTTTGAGCTTTCCTCCGAGCTCTCTCTATTCTCATCGAATAAGCTGGCGATATACCTCACTATTGGTGCTCTGTCCATGTCTCAATCACCACCAGTCGACCCGGAGCAGCCACACATCCTTTCCCTCGTACTCCACGCGAAGAAAGCCTTACAAGAGGGCCAACAATTATGTACTCGAGCCAGTTCGCTTTCCGCCTCCTCCGCCCAGGCAGCGGTAGATGTGCTTGCTCTCGACGCCCAGGTCCGATGGATGTCTGAAGCTGTCCTTGATCAGCTCAAGGTAAGTACTCGTTCTCTGCAGACCAGAGTATAGTACATATACGCGATCGTAGATGGCCGCGCAAGTTGCCAAGTGCATAGAGCAGAAGCGCACAGAGCTTGGCAGACAGGTCGGGGTGCGTGTTTCCTCTATGTGTATGATCCCCCGAGATTCCTACCGTACTGCAGGAATGGGACAGCATCCGCAACCAACGCACCGACGCGCTCGACGCCGTGCTCGAGTCTCTCGGAACACAATCCGTGCCACCCGACTTCCACACTGTCTCCGCCGACTCTTCGCCCTTTGGGAGCCCGAACAACTCTGACGACGAGCAAGACGGGGAACACCACCCAGAAGACGATACCACGCCGTTCGGCCCTCCCCCGCAGCCCAGCTCAAGCCCTTCTGATACCATTCGCAACCGTTCCCCTACAGTGCGAAAGCAGGAGAGGAAGAGTAGAAGGGAGGATCGGAGTCGGTGGAAGACGCTGCGGGACTTCGTGAACGAGCGGGCGATCGAGGACTTACTGGACACGATTGAGAAGGATCGGCTGGAGCTTGATGTGGGTCCCCGTGTTACCACAGACGTCACCCCATGTTCAGGTCAATATATTTCCTTTTTATAGGACATTCTTGCGACGACCTCCGACTACCCGGAATCCTTGTCTAAGACCATCGACGCAATCAAGGAGATGGTCCCGGTCGAGGTTCCCCTACCACCCTTCGGCACGATCTTTGCTTCTCAGGAAGCAACGTCGGGCAAGATGGCGGAGCAGCTAGAGTCTCTGGCGCATCATTACGACAATATGTCCAATGCGCTGCACGACTTCGAAGCGGGTGAAGTGTTCGGCGAGGAAGACATCCAAGGTGCTGCGGCTAGATTCTTTCCTATATTCGTATCTGTTCATTCAGCACTTGTACAGGCATGAATGCAGATGCAGATGCACTGCCTATCATCATCGCCGAACTGGAGGAAAGTGTCAAATCCATCGACGGATACCAGTGAGTGGGTTTCTCATGTCTTCGTTCGCCTGTCACGCTCAAGTTCGCTATTTTCAGCGAACAACTGTTGGTCGCAAAAGCTGCGGCACAGGAGCGGTTGGACCTCCACCGGGGAATCCTCACCGACCTCGACGAGCTCGGCGACATCATGACCGAAATGCTCGAGCGCCAGCAGGGCGTCGAGGTGCGCCCCTTTCGCCTCCTCGACCTTGCTAACGTTGCTAACAATAACATGATGTCAACAGAACGAGAGCATCGAACACCTCTCCTACCTGCACGCCCAACTCCAGCCACTGGAGGAGCTCCACCACAAGTACACCTCCTACCAATACGCATATAGCAAGCTTGTCCTCGAGTTCGCGCGTCGTCTCCGGTACCGTGAAGCCGCCCAACGCATCATCACGACGATGACCGGGCAGCTGGACGCCATGACCGAAGGTATGGGTCTAGCCCGATTTCCATCTCACGTGTTTTGCATTTACTCACAGCTATCGTTGTGCAGAGGAGCGAATCCTGCGTCAGGAGTTTCAGGCTGAGCATGGTCAGTACATCCCGGAGGACTTTTGCCTGCATGTCGAGAATCTGCCGAACCGCTGGACGGTCACGACGTGGAACAACGAGCAACTTGAGACGCTGCCGGCCATTGCTGACGACGTCATCGAGGAGGTAAGCACCCACGAAGCTTGTTGTGGCAAACGACTGATGGAGACTTCTTGTAGGCAAAGCAGCGGACAACAGGGGTGGATGTTGGCATCGGTGCTAGTCAGAGCCTGTAGCTTGCGAGTTTGATGTTGTAAATGGACCTTTTATGTCACAAACCGCATTCATTTGGCGGCATGGGAAAATGAGTACTGTACATAGGAAAGACAACCGGCGAGCGAGTACAGTATGACGTTGGTGCGCGAAGCGGCAAATAGCAAAAGTTGATGAGTCGGCCCAGGATCGAACTGAGGACCTTCTGTGTACTCCGATTGTTAGACAGATGCGATAACCAGCTACGCCACCGACCCATAGATGGGGTGCATGATGAGCGCTTGTTTGGGTATGCGGACGTGACGCCCTGACGGCTAAGTAAGAGGACCGAGTCGGAGTAACGTCCGTTGTACTTGCACGACCATGTCTCTCCTAGCCCCCATAATTTGCGACAATGGAACAGGTTACTCCAAGGTTGGGTGCGTATCAATCCTCCTTATAATTATTTCTTTTGTTGAGACGCAAGATCTGCCAGGTTCGCCGGCAACTCCGACCCCTCATTGTGAGTGTACTGGACCCTACACCACAGTCCGCCAATCCTAAGGCCTCCTCCCCGCAGTGTCTTCCCCACCGCGATAGCAACACGAGGTCCAGCTGCTCAGGCCTCCCGCGGACCTGCCCTTCCCTCCAAACCCGGTCATCTCGCGTCCAAGCGCGGCGTCGAGGACCTCGACTTCTTCATCGGCGACGAAGCCCTCGCCAACGCCCAAACCCCCGGTTATGGCGTCAACTATCCCATCCGCCACGGTCAGATTGAGAACTGGGACCACATGGAGAGATATTGGGAGCAGACGATCTTCAAGTACCTTCGTGCAGAGCCCGAGGACCATTACTTCCTCTTGGTGCGTCTCTCCATAGCTCCGGTCTGCGCACGCAGCATCCGTCTGACGCTTGATCGCCCCCGATGTTCCATCCCTCCAAAATATCTATCGCGGCCCGCGACCAAACGCGTAGACTGAGCCTCCACTGAACCCCCCGGAGAACCGCGAGCAGACGGCCGAGATCTTCTTCGAGTCTTTCAATATCAAGGGCCTTTACATCGCTGTGCAGGCGGTGCTTGCGCTCGCCGCCTCGTGGTCCTCGAACCGCGTCACAGATCGCACGCTCACCGGCACCGTCATCGACTCGGGCGATGGTGTCACACACGTCATTCCCTGCGCGGAGGGGTATGTCATCGGCAGCGCGATCAAACACATCCCCATCGCCGGGCGCGACATCACGCAGTTCGTGCTCAATCTCATGCGCGAGCGCGGCGAGATGGCGAACGTGCCGCCTGAGGACCAGCTCAAGGTCGCCGGCAAGGTCAAGGAGCAGTACAGCTACGTGTGCCAGGATATCGTCAAGGAGTTCAGGAAGTACGACCAGGAGCCGTACAAGTTCTTTGCGCGGTATGAGGGCGAGCACACCGTGACCGGTCGGGTATGTGATGGACAACATATGTGTGATGCGTTTCCTGGGCTGATGGGTTTGTTGCGCAGAAATACGAGATCGATGTGGGATACGAGCGGTTCCTTGCCCCCGAGATCTTCTTCAACCCCGAGATCTATTCCTCCGACTTCCTTACGCCCCTCCCCGAGATCGTGGATGGCGTCATCCAGCAGTCTCCTATTGATGTCCGTCGAGGACTCTACAAGGTTCGTGCGCGCGTATGGCGACCTTTGTCCACTACTGACACTCTGCTCCATAACTGTAGAACATTGTCTTGTCGGGTGGCTCCACGATGTTCCAGCACTTCGGCCAGCGTCTGAAGCGCGACCTCAAGCAACTCGTCGACCGTCGTCTCGAAGTGAGCGCACAGACGAGCGGCAGCCAGCTTCGGGTGCGTCTGACAGCCAAGCCTTATATCTCACTCGAGTTCAGTCACTGATCATGCCCTCAACAGTCATCTGGGGTTGACGTCGAGGTTATCTCCCACAAGCGTCAACGGTACGTTTCTCGGCCGTTTCCCGCACCTTGTTACATTAAGATTCAACTTCTGTTCCAGCTACGCCGTGTGGTTCGGTGGATCACTCATGGCCTCCTTGCCCGAGTTCTACTCGTTCTGCAACACGAAGGCTCAGTACGACGAGATCGGCCCCAGCATCTGCAGGCGGTACCAGATATTCGGTAGCGCGACCTAGGTCTAAAGGAACCATGTACGTCACGACAGGTTGGGATCAAATGTAAATGTACTTTACGCCCAGGCGTGAGCCTCGGAATTACACCTCGGCACGGACATTTAGCACACTTCAATAGAAGGATTATTATGTTCTGACTATGAACAGGGGTGCAAGGCGCCAGCATGGGAATAACAGCAGGTGCGCGAAAGTGAGATGGTATGGTGCGTACATCTAGCTGGAGCAACTACACTGGAAACCAAGGAACCTCCGTTCTCCTATGCTGCAGTATCTTCTCTCCTCCTTGGCCTCGACATCTAGTCCGCTATCATCTTCCTGGTCTTCTGCACCCCACGGTTCATGGGGTTTACAGGCCATCTATTTACGACAGCAGAATCGTGTGGATATGACCCGCAAGAGCAGAATGAACCTGATCTTACCTGTAGAACCTTCGCAAGCACGCGCTTCCCGCTCTCCGCGTCCGTCTCAACCTTCTTGATGACCTCCTCGAGTACCCACTGTCTCAACACAAAACGCGGGTTAGCCCCCTTCGCGTCCCTCTCCCTCGCAGCATCTACATCGGTCTCCTCTCCGTCCCAGTGGTTGCGCTCGCTCTCGATGCGCGCCGCGTACTTCCGCAGCCAGTCAGACCAGTCGCTCTGCGCACGGACGGTGTCGAGTTTGTTGGGCTCGGAAGTAAGCTTGAGGACGCTGTCGACAAACGCCTTGAGGCCCTCGTCTGAGGATGCCACAGAAGGCTTGAAGAAGCAGAGGCGGCGGAAGGTCCCGTGGAAGTCGAGACTGTAATCTTGCATGAGGGAGAGCAGCGGCCGAGCGAGCTTCGACTCGTCGTCCTTGTCGGTCCTGCGGAGTCCTAGCCGCTGAACAAATATCCGTAAGCCAAAAGCATCGGGTGCATGTGCAAGACGAGAGGACGCACATTGTGCATCAGCCGGCCGTACTCGACGGCGCACACCTCCTCTGCGATACGTTCCATCTCGTCCTTGACGAGCTCAGTGCCGCGCTTGCTCCACTCTTGGACTTGTTCTTTAGAAGCACTGTCCGCCCAGCCAGGAGAGACCGCCTTGCCGCCGAGCTCGTTTTCGGCGCCGATGAGAGGCGACAAGGCACTGAGAAGTGCCCGTAAGGCATATATGCTGTCACGAAATGTCAGACTTTGAACCACAAATAGTTTGTATCACGCCCACATCATTCCAGGTTGGAACTGGGGGGAGAGACACTCAGTAACGCGTCTAACCACAACTGAGGAGTCTTTCATACCTTGTACATGTACCGCCCTTCCTGATCGCTGTGGTTGCATATATGCCAGGGGTCGAAAACGTCCATAAAGGCATAAGGTCCTGAACATCCTCTCTGTGTAAGTGCACCATCAGGGTAAGTTCAAATCAATCTCACCATAGTCGATGGTCAAACCCAGGATAGATACACTGTTGAAGAAATTGAGCACATTCGGTATCCAACGAGAATGGAATTTACGCACTTGTCGGTATTGATGACCCCATGCATAAACCCATATGCCTGCCACCCCGCAACCATCTTCGCGTTCCGCCTTGCGACCTCCAGCACCAACTTCGTTCCCCATGCGTCGCCAGGACCATCCACATCTTGGTCTCCCCTCCAGTTCACATCAGGCAGCTTAAGGACGCGGCGCGCAACCCATTCGCCCAGGATACGCAAGGCATCAAGATCGGCTTGCTGCTGACCTCCTCCAAGGAAGGACAGCTGCGCTGGGGGATTCAGAGCCTCAAACGAGCCTATGCGGATGAAGGATGGCGCGACGCGCGTCAGGACGCATGCAGATTCGATGCGCTCCCGCTCAACGGGCAGCTTGGGGAGAGAGATTAGAGAGAGGGAGCGCGTTGTTGGGATGCCCAACGCGTACATAGCTAGGAGATCCCAAACATTCTTTAACGTAACTTCGCGGAGTGGAACGGATGGATGCACGCACCTTCGGAGCATAGGAACTCGCGTATGGACGAGCGGAGTACGGCCAGACCGTCGGCCATGCGCGAGAAGGGTGTGCGTCCCGCGCCTTTCAACTGAAGTTCGTATGAAGTTTCTGGATCGTCAGGGCGAGGTGTAGCCACTGTGCAAGAATAAGTGTACGATAAGCACCTCCACATCGGCAAGGACAGAGCACACAACGGACTCACAGATGGAGATCGCGCGTCCGTCTCCAAGCTGTCCCGCCCAAGTCCCAAACTGGTGCCCGCTATATCTCAACGACCACGGGGCCCACTGCCCCCTCACGTCCTCACCCTCACCGTTCATAAGTATTGAGTTCCCGCTCAGGATGTCGATGAGCTCCTGCCGCGCTGCAACCGCCTCCTCACCTGCCGTTCCCGGGGTCGGTCTCGCATCCCCATCCTCTCCCTGCCCAGACGGGACGGAGAGCGACGGCTCGCCAAGCAGCTCAAACGCGTCCCCGACGTCCAGGTGGGGCAAGCAGTCCCTCCAGCCCGTCTCCGCCAGCCCGATCAGGACACGCTCCTCGTCCCTCTTCTCCGCGACGTACTTCTTCAACCCGTCATTTCCATGCCCCAAATCCTCCCGCTTGAGCTCACCCGCGGCGCTGGCGGTTGGTATCTCGCGCAACGCCTCCCGCTCGACGAGCCACCGCTCCACCGCTGCGACCTGTCTCTTGCCCGCGGCCTCGGCATCTTCTTCTTCCTCGCCCTCCTTGTCCTCCTCTAGGTACTCGATCCGGAACGGGAACGGCACGGGGCACGGGGCGACGTACGAGAAGTGGGTCGGGGGTGCGAGGAGCCGCGCGCGGCGCTGCAGGCTTGGCCGCTCTGCGCGAATAGCGTGCCATGCCGCGGGAGTGGGAGTGTGAGGGTCGGGCGTGAGCGCGTGGATGAGCGAGTGGGATGGGGGTGGAAACGGGAGTGCAGAGATGGGTACGCGCTTCATGCCGTGGTTGACGATGCTCGGTCTTGGGGGGTGCGTGCGCGACGTTGACATGGCTTCGAAGGGGCAAAAATGGCGTCGCACGCGTGTGCATGCGAGGGCCAGTTTATGAAGAGACGTGTCTGGGACGTCAGTAAGCTCAAGATGAGAGCATTCTCTCACTATGTGCCAGGGTCACGGACGGGTTTCGTCATCGCACTCGGACAAGATATCGATATCATGGAGTCAGCCGGGAGCCCGTCTCGTGCCTACCAACAGACATCCTAGCGTCTAATCAAAGTACACTCCGGGAACTGGCAACATTGAATAAAAATAAAGAACAAGGTACATGTGCGTATCTAGGACAGGACGTACGAGTGCCAATAAAATACGATACTAGTGATACAGAGTGCGTCAGCACTGGTATATACCATGAGATTATCCTCTCAATCCGTACTCAAGTATCCAAACCGAGGGGATACCCACAATCCATCAAATCACAGCTTGGTGTTCTTGGGCATCGTCCTCATCGCTTGACGGACACCGAGGTCAGAAAGCACGTCCTCTGCGCCACCAAGCAACGCGTCGAAGGTCACTGTACGATGATACTGTTTACGAAAGTGCTATCAACCACTTGATCCCCACGGGCTTCAAAACGGTACTTACGTGCTCCACGAAGCGACCCATACCGGTCTGGGTAATACCACGGCCACCGAAAATCTGGACAGCGTCGGCGGCCGTGAGCTGTGCCGATTGTGTGCTGTAGGACTTCAGGAATGCGATCGGGCCAGCCAGCTTCGATGCCTGCTCCTTATACGACTGTATGCGTAATCCTCCGTTAGCAAACCGCTGACAGATAAAGAAAATTCAGTGGGAAAGGAGCTGACCATATTGCACATCTGGTACGTGATGTTCTCCAACCAGTTCTGCACAGACTCCGACCGCTGGATCATGCCCGCAAGCTTGCTCCGCACGACCGCGAGTGAATGCAGCGGCTTCCCGAACGCCTTCCGCTGGTTCACCCACTTCATACACTCCTCCGTAATGGCCCGCTGGCTACGTGCAGACGTGCAGCACATGACCCACCGCTCGTGATTGAAGTTGGACAGCATGACGAAGATGCCTCCGCCCTCCTCCCCGAGCGTATTCTCTACCGGGACCTTGACTTTGTCGAAGGTGATGTAGGCCGTGCCGGCGGTAGACGAGTACGACGTCTTGATTGGCTTGGTGTTGACGCCTTCCCCGCGCTCGACAAGAATGACAGTGAAGCCATCCTCGGTCTTGCAACCGACGGTGAAGCTTCGGACGAGGTCAGCCCATGAACACCCCAAGTGAGCAAACGCCGACTCACTAGTCTGCGAACGTTCCGTTCGTGATCCACTTCTTGGTCCCTGAAATGATCCAGTGTTTGCCGTCCTCAGTCTTCGTCGCAGTTGTCTGGAGACCGAAAACATCGGAGCCCGCATAAGCCTCAGACACCGCCAAACAGATGAACTTCTTCGCGCTCAGAACCTCCGGCACGACGCGGGCCTTGAGCTCGGGCGAGCCGAAGTTGAGCACGGGCGGCAGGCCGATAACGCACCCGGCCTGAAGCCCGTCACCGTAGCCACGCGCACCGCAACGGGCGATTTCTTGGTTGATGATGAGCTCGTGGAAGTAGTCAAACTGTGAATGAATGACCTCTATAAGATCGTGTGCGCTCTGATGTCGCAAGACGCTCACCTCCTCAGGCTTGACGATACCACCCATCAATGTACGGCCCTTTAAGTGCTTGCCAGGGCCCATACGCATAGCATGCAGCTCAACCTCGCTAGAGAGCAATTAAGCCATAAGCCTCGCCAGCATAATAGATAGGGCCACTTACGTCATTTTGTCCAGGACGCTCTGACTGGGGCGCTTGCCATCCAGTTCGCGCTCCTGAGCGTCGGGGTAAACGATGTTGTCCACAAACTCGCGGACGGCCTTGTGTAGCTTCCGGTGACTCTGTATCGCACGTAAATCAGACGTCGAATTGTGAAACGCCTTGGGAGGAGACGTGGAAACAAGCGAGCGGGAGCATACCTCCTTGAAGTAGGGGCTGTAGTAGCCATCGGCCAACCACGACGGCTCTGCGTAGGGGACCTGGCTGACTTTGCCCCGCAGGATACCGCCCTGGATGGTCGGCTCCTCCCCGTCGATGACGCCAATCTGCAACCGCTGGTACTGGGGCTTCTCGAGGACATCGAAGCGGTGCAGACCGAAGAATGCCTCCGTCGCGTCACCGCCAGCTGTAGGCAGGGCGGCATGGCAGACGAAACCAAACTCAGGACTTCAAACGATGCAAAGAAAGGAAGCAGCACGTACGGATGCCCTCGTCAAAGAACACGGTTGGTCCTCCAGGGTGGAGGTTCCTAAAGCGCGTCACATCGAAGACCCGTCCGTCGATGATGATCCACTGCCGTCCCCGTTAGGTCGAGGTCCATCTCGCGCGAGGCCGGGGCTTACCAGACTGTCCTCGGTGTTGTGCTGTCAAGCGGTGGTACGTTAATCCCGCATGCTCGCACCCCACGACCACCGGAGTCGACTTGTCACTTACCTGCTCGACCTCCTCGCGCGTGAACTTCTTCAGCTCCTTGGATGCCATGATGTTTTCAAGCTGTGCGGATTTGAGAATAAGGACAGGTCGTTGCCAGCGAGGTCAGAAAGTAGCAAAGCAGAAGCAGGATGGGATACAGATATACGTGACGGAGGTAATCACAAGCAAAGGGCGGTGGTAGGACGGGGACTCGGAGGTTTGCTGAGCGGAGTCCGAGAGAACGGTCTTGATGTTCAAGTTTTGGGGACGCTCGCCTTGTGCGCCACACTGCGTCACCGTCAGGTCGTCAATCCCATGTGAAATCCCAGCCCTGGCGTCTGTGTCCCCCCGTAACATGTGAAAACATTCGTTCCTCCGCGGCCTCGTCAAAAGTGTTGGGCGTGGACACTCCGGGCAACGATGGGGTAGGAGGCCAATGAGATCCTTTTGATAAATAACACCGAATCAACAGCGGTACCAGGACGCGCCCAGCGCAGATATACTAAGTACAAGGTTCTTGTACGTATACCCGCCCCGGAGAGCTAGCTAGCGGACTGTGAGTCTGTGACCACCAAAAACCTTCGCCCGAGGACGAGGCCAGGGAAGATGTAAAACGTTGGTTCCAAAGAGGTTAACGATAAACGATTTTAAATCCGCTCGCCGCGCGGCATGCATCTAATACGCAGCCGCGAACTCGCGAGCGGGCGAGTACGCGTAGAAATTGTTCTAAGGGGGGAGTTTGCGAGCTACTTTGGAAGTAGAAGTAGCTAAGCGTGTAAACGAGAGAGTCCGGTGGGGACGAACGGTGGATGGATGAATGGCGAGAGTGGGATGTGAAACGACAGAATTCGATACGACAAATAGTAATAGTAATAACACATGGGGATGCAGGCGAGTCTGGAAAACCCTACTCCCGACAAGACAGCGCGAAGAGATAAACGAGCGAGAGGCGCAGTCCATGTCGAGCATGCAAAACCGAAAGCAAGAGTGACACGAATTCGAAGAGGACGAGGAGGAACAGGGGAATGAAGATAACTTATGGTACAAGTGAATGCATTGGCGGCGAGACTGACGAAGCTGGCTGGCGAGAGGCATAGTGGTCAAGGACAAAGCGAGTCGTGACCGTCCACATGCGGACGCATACGTGTCCCGGACAAAGGAGCGTTGGAAAGGCGCGACGAGGCGGGCACTTGTATGATTCGTCCGCACGTACATGCGTGAGGGTAGGCGTACGACATGACGGGCGGTCTGCATGGGTCGTGATAAATCGAGAGAGGCGAGAGACTGAGACGAGACGCTGAGAGAGAGAGGAGGCGCATGGCCACACGACAAGACACCGGGCATAAACGCAAGGTGCGTGCTCGTCATGGCTGGGGCGTTAGAGCCGGGGCTTTGGGCGATCGATCGAACCGAGAGCGGGAGCGAAAAGAGAGCAGCTTGATGACAAACATAACGATGACATGCCAAGTGGACGGACAGGACTTGTAGGCAGTGGACGATGATAGATGATAATAATCAAACACTTGTGGGTGATGGTGAGATGCAGACGTGTTGGAAATGGGATGGAAATGGGAATGGGAGATGGGACCAGAAATCGAGCTAGATCGTCAGGCAGCGTAGCGTGCAGGAGGGGCAGGGAGGGAGCGATAGGCATGAGCATTGACAGGGCGATTACGACCACGAGCGGGCGGGAGTACTGATGGCACAGGGAGGACGGCAGGCGGCAAGGGCATACAACATGGGCATATGCTGCATATACGAGACCGGGGCGAAGAGAGAATGCGACGTCTACTCGACGTTCATCTCCTCCCCGAGGGTCTCGTGTAGGTGCAGTTGCGCCCATTCGACCGCGTATAGCGACGCCTTCAGGAACTTCTTCGTCGCGTATTTCTTGCAGACATGCTGTTCGCAGAAGCCGTCTTCCGTGAGCTTCTCGATGAGCAGCTTGTGGCCAGGTAATAGGTGCTCCTCGGTGAAGCCGGAGTAATAGACAAACGACTCGTTCTGAAAAAGGAAGGTCAGATCACCCCATCACGTGTGGGAGACGGAGAGCTTGAACGAAAGCGGCGCACAAAAACGTGGTGTGAACGTGTTCACCGCATTGTGCGCGCAGCATAAAAAGCATCCCCATGCCAGAGAGACACTCACCCAGTCACCCCCCAGCATCCTTCTCGCCGTGTACATGCCAATTGCTGCGACAAGACTGGGCTTTACTCGCAAGAAACGGTAGTCCAGGAGCGTTACTTCGGTGAGGAACTTGCTCAGCGTCCGCGTCTGAAGGTCGTAGTCGTCCGCCTTGCTGATTTTGCGCATCCAGCTGTAGGGCGAGCAGTAATGGCTGACCTTGAAGTCGAGCGTCTGGAGCATAATGCGTTCGCCCTTCAGGATCTCCTCCTTAGTGTACCCACGCTCGGTCATGAAGACGAATTCGTCGACTGAGGGTGCAAGGATCTCTTCGTACTTCGCCGCAATGAACATTGCGGTGACACCCACGAGCTGGAGCTTCAACATGGAGACGATGCGTTTTGTCAGGAAGCGATCAACAATGTTGATGGCGATCCAGAGCGTTTCGGGGAGGAGATGGTAGCGCAAGTGAACCTGGAGCAGCCAGTCCACCAAGGTTTGTCGCATCTGCCAGTTGAGTTCTGTCTGCCCGGCCATGTAGTTCGGATCAGGCATCACATCCTCCTGGATGTGCAAGTCAGCGGCGGCCGACGACGGCTACGATTCGGTACGAACCTCAAGCTCCTGCATGTAGTCGAAAATATCCTCCGCGTACTCCGAAACCATCGTCGTGTCAAACTCATCGACCTCATCGTGGAAACGGTCCTTGATATCGTCCAACTCGCGCCTATAACGGTGGGCCCGCGCTGTCGAGACTTCGGGCCATACTCTTTGCCGCTTTGCCAATGGCCGCTCATCCTCGCTCTGCTCCCCCTCATCCTCCTCGTGAGGCAAGTCCTCTTCCCGGTCGCTCAATTCGGTGAGGTCCGCGTCATCTGCAGCATATTGGTCGACGACGCTAGCGATAATGTGCTCCTCGACTTCCATCTCGTCTTCATGGCTGATGATGACATCGGGAACGACTTGTGCGGGAGGTTCTTGTGGGACGGGGATGCGACGAGACGAAGGAAGGGAGACCTGAGGGCGGTAGACGCGTGAGGAGGGGACGCGTGCTTGGACTTGGGAAGCAGTCGCGATGGGAGCCTTGCCTGGGCCCAGAGGAACTCGCTGAGGACCTGTGGCGGCGGCGAGGGAGGCGGAACGACTACGTTTGAGACCAGTCTCAACGGTGTCCTTCTCCTTGCCAGTAAGCTTGCTATTGCCATCCTGAATATTAAACGATGGTGAGCAGCCAGTTCAATACGCGTATGTCACCTAGTTGTAGATAAAGCAGGATTAAAAGCACTTTGGCACCCGAATTCCGTTGACAGCGCCAGTTGCAACAAGCGCATCCGATGCGGGCGGAAGAAGGCTGATCGCGTCAAGATGCAAAGACCACACCGCAGCATCCCCAAGATCGACCAAAGTTTATCCTGTATGGACACTTTATGCGTCGATCGACACGAGAGGGGAACGGGGAGGACGTTGGAGATGTGCCGCAGGGAGGACGGAAGTGGCAAGACATCGCGATCACGCGGTGCGATGTCTGAAACGCGCCGACGCGACTAGCGCCAGACGCGTAGCCATATGTGGGTAGTCGATTGCGTATGGAGGGGAATACAAGGTCGACAGAGGAGCGACCAGCGGATCCGAACCACGTCACTGCCAATCGAGGTTTATGAAGAATGGACGCAGGAGTGGTCTCGGGGCCTCTAATGAAGGAGGAAAGTAATGAGGTGGATGAAGAGACGAACCTTGCCAGTGCGGTTAACGGCAGTGGTCGTCACCTCTGTGAGGACCGGGCGTTGGACGCCATTCTTGACGGTATGGCCTATTGGTACTTTGGACACTCCTGCGAGCGCAATGCCGGATGCTTGTCTGACGTGTCTGCTCATGGCATTTTCGTCTGCGTTCCGGGGACGTTGGGAACCTGTACGGTTTCGCATCGGAAGCTGCATGCGACGTGGCCGTGGTTAGAGCGATGTGGGGTGACCGGATGAGGTGAAGGGAGTACGTACACGAAGGTTGGTGGCCATCTGGTGGTGAACAAGATGTATCTACGTTGGAAGAGTAGCTGCAAAGTGTTTGGAAGAGTCGGGTGACAGCAGAGTGTGGTCGGGGCGATGGAAGGTGGAAACGAAGGGGGAAAGGGTGGCAAGAAAATGCCCCGACGGTGCTGTGTGTGGTGGAGAGGGGAAGAAGAGGCTGTCGGTGGAGAGGAGGTGTCAGCCTGGTTCAAGGCAACGACAGGTCCAAGTTCGTTTCGCGATTTCAACCTCGACGGACCTCGCGTATGCACGTGACCACCAAAGTGGGCCAAATAACGCGTCCAGCGCCGCCGCACAAACGCGCGCAGGCGCCCACCTTTGTTCCTTCGCGACCTTGTCATCATTCTTTGATGTCCAATCACGTCGCTATCGTCGATAGCGCGCCCCTCCAGCCATCACCGGGTACGTCTGCCGTACGCCTTCCTACGCCTTCACAATAGACCCTCCTTCCACACAAGTCCTGCCTGTCCAACAAGGCAACCCGCGAACCATTCCCCCGCTCTTCCATTACGCCCCTCTTACCTTCGACGCTACACATCGCTCAGGCCGACTCGATCCCGCTCTCGCGAACGTCATCCAACCGACGCGGCGGGGCTTTTTTTGTAATTACAATGGAACCCGCGCACAACAAGGCCGCCATCCGGATCCCCGACTCCCCAGGCTCTCCCACACCCCGCTCGGCTTCTAGCTTCCGACGTAGGGGCACCGCGATTTGCGGGATATGTACTACCTGATACTAGTGTGATCCCCCACGAGAGCGCTAGCGTACTTTACACATGCCCAATCGCGCAGCTGCAGTCCCATCCACACTGCTCACTATCATGCCAGTGCAAAGAATCAGAACCCCGGTGAGCTGTGCCACTCAGGCCACAAGTATTGAATCCGTCCCTGATTGTCTTGTTCCCGAACTCCACTTTGAAGTGATCCGTCTCAATTACACCCACTTCCAGGTACTAGCAAGGGTACCACAACCGTAAATACGAACAGCGTCAGGGTTCAACGTCGTCCGTTCAAGGGACATCGAACTCGAACGACACGACCTGGGCACGACGGTGCAAACAGCACCCGCAGACGAGCTCGTGCGTGCCATCACTGAACACCGTCCCGACCCCCTCCCGTTTCCTCCCACCGACGCCTTTTCCCAGCGTCCCTCCAATCTCCGCCGTGCATGACTGTGGGTATCCCACTTCCTAGTCGGGCCGGCACACCGATCCCTGCCCGGCCCACCGTCGACGGTGGGTCCAAAGGGGCCACGAGACCTTCGCTGTCTCCCGATCCCTCCCCCAACGCCGTCCCGGGCTGCCAACCCTGCTTTAGCAGCAGTCGGTGACCAATGTTCGTCGCAGATAGAGGGCCCGATGGAGGTGGCGGCGTCGTCGGGGCTGAGGCGGAGGGAGAAGGGGCTGTCGAGAGAGAAACGGTCGAGCGATCAGCGCTAGCGCTTCCGGGCATAGTGGCGGCGGAGTGCATGTCAGGATGCAGCGCCCGGCGCCGTGCGCTCCTGTCGACGTACTGGCTGCGTGAACCCGAGCCGGGAGGGGCGGGCGCCGGATTCTTGGACGACAGCAGAGTCCGTTTGAGTATGGCCAGGGCCTTCCGAGGGTCACGACCCCGGGTGGCTGTGGGGTCCGAAGTGTTCGCAGGCGAGACGTCGTCCAACTTGCGTTTATTGCTGCTATTCGACCCAGCGACGGCACCAGCGGTGCCCACTGCACGGTGGAGGAACAGAGGAATCTCCTCGCCGCCCTGGGGCGAACATGCGGCGCATGGCGTCCTACCCTCATGGATGTGGACTGTGAACGTCGTCCTGCCGATAGTCAGACGATCCATGTGGTGAAGCGCCCGAGGCATGCTGGCAACCCTCGGAGCGGACAGCCGGGAACCTTTCTCGTCCAAACCCGAGGCGGAGGAGGTGCCGGGTGGGGGGGCGGCGGATGATTGAATGAAAGTGCCATGTTTCGAGCCCATGTCCACGATGGACCACTGTGTGCGGTCTTGGTCCCAATAGATCGTAGCGTGAAGCTTGGAGACTTCCATCTCCTTCAGGCGGATCCTCGGAATATCGGAGCCGGGAGCAGCGATGTCGCGGCCGATCTCAGTCTGCAAGTATCCGTCGAGGAGAGCGATCTTTTGATTTTTACGAAGGATAGTGGTTTGCTGAACGAGGAGGCGCAGGGAAACCGAAGGTGCCGGTGTGTTGGCGGTAGGTTCGTGCACGGTAGTATCGTCATACGGGAGAAGTTCTGGGGTGGATTCTGTATCTCCGGATCCGGCCGCGGGCCATTCAATAGCAGGCGAGTAAGTAACACCCGTGGTGTCTACCTTGGGCAAATCGACGAGCCCGTAGGGGGATCCAGAGCCAGTGATCGACTCTATTTCGCCTTCTTCTAGCATTTGAATTAAATATCGGGTGGTTCGCAAGGCGTCAGACGTGAGCCTTGGACTGGAGGACAAGGACTTTGAACAGGCGAAGCTGGCAGCAAGAGCGCAGTTGGAAGTGCGAATGCAAGGCGGAGGCGCCCATAGAGATCTACTACATCCCAATGAGGGAAAGTCTCCCACGGCCAGGATTGGTCAACAAGTAGTTGGTGTGGCGTGGCAGTGGCCACCACCTTCCCACTGTCAAGTGCCCACCCACCGCGGCACGAGTCTCGTCCTAAACATACGACCCCCACCACACAACCAACCAGCGTTGGTCTCCGTGAACTTCGTGAGCAGGAACTGTCGTTCACTGTCTCAGAGAGCGCTGATGTCATTCAGCCGTCGGCAACCCGGACAGCGTCGTTCATCTTCCGATCTGGACATCTGAACCGAAGCGGTCACATGGAGTATCTGTCCGAGGCGAGCAACTGGTTCCGAATTCGCTGTTGCCACCAGACGCTGACCAGGGACCTCCACATATTCCAGGACCATGCTAAACTCCTTCTCACGAAAGAATGGCTTGTCAAAGTGGACAGCGAATCATCTACACCGTACCTACTGGTCTGTCCCAGCTCTTCTGCATTTAAACGCCGAATCTTCACGCAATCCTATAACCTGGCAGAAATTCCATTCCTCCCCAGTTGATCTCACCTGTTGCATCTTGATAACGGACACGAAGGGCGTGTGGGGTGAAGGTTAGCGTTTCCGCCGATATTTCGGTCGCTACACCGTGTCGAGCTTAAAATATGCGTTAGTCCTTTCAAGCAATCAGATTGCCCGTAGATGGCGCGACAGCAACCCGCAAAACCCTCCAAGCTTCGCGGGCGAAGAAGAAGAAGCAGAAGAGCCGTGGAGGATCAAGTACCTTGAATTCATTTCGACAGCCCATTCGCTCGGAGGTCTTGCCGACCTCTCCTTCGAATTCGTCAAGTCGAACTACTCCGTACACCTTCCGGTAAACTTTCTAGAAGACATAGCGGCTGATACGACGCCTAACAGGACCTCGCTTTTACACTCAGCGGTGACTCGTTCCGGTGGCGCTGGGAGACTTTTTCCCTCGGACCCAGGATGTCAGCCGACGTTCTATCCAAGCATCTCATCCTCCCACTGATCAGCATGAGCCACCTCGCCTTCTCTTCCGCTGATCCCTTGAGCACAACGTCCGAGGCCGATCTAGAGAAGGTGCGAGGCCCCATCTCCTTTCTTCGCCCGAGGCTGCCGCTGAATTGACGAACCGTTGTGTCTTAGTCTGTTGACAAGGTCGGCAGGACCGCCCGCCGCACCCTTGACACGCATGTCCGAAACGCGCTCTCTCGGCCCCTTCTTGCGACAACCCTCCGGCGCATAACTGCTATGTTCAACTTCGTGCCGGACCTCCGTACGTACCGCCCCTGTGTGCCCTATGGCGCCCTCCTTCTGAAACTAGTCTCAGCCAGGATTGTTGCGGCTTCTGAGACCCCGGATCTCACACCACCCTCTCCTCCAGCACCGTCACGAGCCCCGCCCGCCTCAAAGCCTCCGTTAAGCTGGAGGCTGTCTCCTTCACCTCCCACAAATCAGGCCGTACGTCGCCTCGCTAGCCTATCCAGCTCCCAAGCTAATGGCGATCACCTGCAGGGCCCCATCCGCGAGACACACAGCCAGACGAAAGGAACATGCCAAGAGACCAAGCGAACGCAGCTCCCACAGGACGACGACTCCGTGACGGAAGAGGAACCAGAAGAAGAAGAATATGCAGCCATGAGCGCGAAGACGAAGGCGCCCACGGGGGATCACCCTCGCGCGAATACGAGGGACAGCAGCCCTGCGCGTTCCGTGCCGTCGAAGCGTGTTACCCCAGACCAGTCGCCCCCTCCGAAGTCGCGCGATCGGACCAGCGCAAGGCAGTCACCCCAGCCGCAGCCGCAGTCCTCGTCACCCCTCCCGGCTCCGAAGAAGGTTAAGAGAGGCAAGGCGGCCGATTCGTTAAGTGACGAGGAAGACAGCGAGGAGGAACGGAAGAGACATCTGGCACGCCTCAAGGGGAGCGGGCCCAACCGCGGGGCAAAGCAACCGCTGAAGCGTGGGGGGCGACGGTTCTGAGCTGGCACTCCGCAGAGGTTCGACAGTTCTTCTTAATTCCTGATCGTAGGTTATCTCCCACTTCATGAGAAGGGGTCCGTGTAATCTGACCTATCTGCATTCGTATTTCATTTCGTAGGCGACGGACATGCGCCGACCGCAGGCAACCCCAGTTCGTGGACATCGTGTGTGCATCGTGTTCGGCGCTGCATCGTGCCCCGTACGGTTGGTGAGAAGTCGGTTAAACGCACATCGTGGCCCGGAAGGGTGCATGGCGAGCTTCGGAGAATGGCTTCCTTCTTTGGCTGCCGTCAAGTGACCTGTACGAGTTAGTTTACCAAAGTCCGCCGAACCAAACAATGCGATCTTGTGTTCTAAGTTCGAACAACATGTTCAGAGTGGCGTCGAAAGAAGCCGCAGCAGCCAGACACGCTCAGGGTCCAGCACACTATTCACAATACTGCATTAAATAAATTGTATCAGTCTCCGTCGCAACGATAGTAAATAGTACGCGTAACATAGAGCACAGTGTACAAGATTTGGAAAGCAAAGATTAAGCCATGGGGTGACCGCACAGCACAGTTCGGGGAGCACATTGATCTGGCGTCGGGGTAACGTATATCGCGATTATCGACGCCTGACACGCGCGGCGAGCGCGGCCTCCTTGCAGTTATCACAGGGTTCCTGTATCAGATTCAGCACCTTCCGCCGCTCGCGGTACGTCTGTCACAGCCGTTCGGTCAGCCTCAGCCTGGGAAACAATGAACAGAATATGCAGACGCGTCGGCCGGGGCACGCGCAGCACGCACCTTCGGACACGGGCAATTGCGTGAATTCTTGTGCGCATGCTGTGAGCTGAGGCCGCAGTTCGGCGAGCCGCAATCCCACTTCTCTCCGGAGTAGTACAAGATCACGAAGTGCTGGTGGTGGATGGGGGAAGCGGTGGGTGGGGGCGGTGTATGGGTGACGTTAGTTTGTGATGCATTAGCCAAGGTTCGTAGACGGATTTACCGGGCATCCTCGGTGCTGGTTGCCACAGCTGGCAGGTAGCGATGCATGAGTCCGGAAAACTGTACGCGACACAGTGGAACTGCTGACCATTCTTCCCAGCACATGTTTGACGAAATGGGGTGGTGGAGCAGAAGAGGGGTTGCGATGAATATGATGGGAGGAAAGGACCCTCTAACGTTAGACGTCGACGAGGTTGGCGGGGGAGATGAGGTATCGATACGATAACGGGGCAACTGCCAATACTCTTATATGCGGCCAAGACGCCCTCGCAGGACGAAAAGTAGACGCAAGCGGAAACCCCTCACGCCAGCATTGGATGTGTTGTCACGAGAGAAATCGACGTACATGGTTCCGGTGGCTGCTCTTCAGCCGCCCGTCTGTTCCGGAGAAGCATCACTGCAGCGGCGAGATACGGTTTCCAGATTGCGAAGATATTTGCAAGCAGGGATGTCGAAGATGGGATGATGATAAGAGCCTGCGGGAGCCGGTACACAGTATTCATGTCCGGCGGAGTATGACCAACCTAGCCGGTCCTGTGACACAAGGGACACGAGTACCTGCCAGTCAGGAATCGTCGCCTGACACGAACCGATTGAACTGCAAACACGAATGTAACGCGCGTTTGAATCGTCGAGTCTAGACGATACAAGAACGTACCCGGCAATTCGCCGCCCAGAATCCGATGTGCCCCGTTGAGTTTGGCTTCGAACAATATCCACCGCAGGAGGACCAGTGCGCACGCGACAAGTCCATAGATATACTTACTGTGTACACAGCCCCGGAGATGTTCCTTTACATCATGAGGACTCTGACGCCGCACCCGGAGTCTGACGCCGTATGAGACGATCATGACCACGGATGCGGACATCCACAGCAACTTTGTGGAGCACCTGCAATGGATATCGGATCGATGAACGAGCTGCGGGCAATGGTATTGTGCTTAGATATCGCGGAAATGTAGCTCGCATCCACGTACCCGCTCCGTGGCTTCGTAAACACTTTAAGCTTTAAGCGTAACAATACTTCGCATGGTCCGAACAAGCCAAGTAGAACATCGATATGACCGCGAGTTACTTGGAGTCGGGAATGGAGCCAAAGAAAACGTACGGCAGCCCAGCCGACCCACGTGGATACGGAAGAACGTGGTATCTACCGAAGAAACATCCGTGAAGCAAGTCCAGCGATACCAGCCTTTGCGGTGACTCACCTCATCACGGAAACAAGTCGAACAAGACGGTGACGGATGAACAACGTCATCGTCTTCAGTGCCCTGGGGCCACATGTGGGACACCTGTCAATGAATTTGCCTGTCCCTTCGTGGTGGTCGAAACATGAGGCTCGGCAGTGGGGTCATGGACAGAGCCATGGGCGGCGGAACGACTTCCCGAGGGCTGAGGGAATTGGCAACTCGATCGCATTGGCGTCTTCCGCCGTAATGACGTGTCATGATGGCCGTTGCGCAACCTGGTTCACAGCTGTCGTCCAGGGGAGTCGGGGCGGGACTGGGTGCGAGGTCGGAGACAAGAGGGCCGCTGTTGGGCGTGCATTTATGCGCAGAAAACAAGGTTTCCCAACGGCCCGCCTGACGGTCCGCGAGCGCCTACATATCCCCCTCCACCAAGCGCTGATGTCTTTTTGCAAACTTGCGCCCAACGTCCTTGACTGTCACTGTTATCTGGTCTCTCACTCGCTCCAAGACTCAACCTGGTCATCACGGCTGTGGCTCGAATCAAACTGAGGCTGGAACTTACTAGGCTTGTGGAGCCCAGTCCCGCAGCGGGATCCAGACATGGCTCAGCCAGCGGTCGCGCCTCCTGCAGCCTCCCAGGGTGCTAAGGTGAATACCCATGATCGGTGTCATGATCGTTCTTGAACTCACCGAAAATCGCAGACGAAGACGAATGCAAAGAAGAGGTACCTCAAAGCGAAGAAAGAGAGACGTAAAAAGCGCAAGGCGCTGCCCGAGAAGCCTCTGGCGAGTGAACGCACCACTGCCAGGAAGAAACGTAACGAGGAGGAAGAGTCCGGAGCTGACGAGTCCCTGTCTGGTGGCTCCGAGAGCGAGGGTGCCTCAGAAGCTGAGGGGGTACGCTCCTTCCCTGAGGTTGCTCTCACTGCACCGCATGCCCAGATGGCGGCAGAACGGCCAAGGAAACGACGTAAACTCGACGCCGGTGAGCCCGAGGAGCCTCGCGCCTTGAGTCCAGAAGAGGACGAGCCCCCTGCGAAGTCTTCTCTTGCACCCTGCGCGCAATCTCCCACCCCTCCTGCTGCCCTCCCGGCGTTCCCCCAGCCTCGCAGGCCCGAAGCGCCGTCCAAGTCTGTGCTTGCTCTCCAGGGCCTGGACAAGGCCTTGATCGAGGCGGAGGTCATCGATCCTGCCACAACTGTGCCGCTCGATGCCGGTGCCAAAGAAGCGTTGGATGAGCGAACCGGGCTGAGCGGGCGAATACGGAATAGGTTGAAGGATCTGGGAATCACAGAGCTCTTCGCTGGTCTGTCCCGGTTCTTCGCACTCTATCGGTGTACTACTTACGTTGAGTCTGCTGGAATAGTCCAGACGGTGGTTGTGCCACTACTTCTTTCATCGTCAAAGTCGAGAGCATTGTATCGTCCGTATGATCCGCCAGACGACATTTGCGTGTCTGCCCCTACCGGAAGCGGGAAGACTCTTGCTTATGTCTTGCCCATCGTGGAGGTCTGTGATGTTCCCATGCTTGGTGTTCGAGAGACTGACACCACTGCATGTCAGATCCTGTCATCTCGTGTCGTAACTCGATTGCGGGCACTGATAGTGTTGCCAACACGCGACTTGGTAGTGCAAGTACGAGAAACCTTCGAAGCAGTTGCCAAAGGGCGTGGTCTGAAAGTATGGCCATGAATTGGCATGTAATCGGGATACATAACTCTCATACATGTGGAAAGATAGGTACAGCGACGGGGCAGCATTCGTTTGCTCACGAACAAGCCCAGCTAGTAGCGGAACGAACCTCAGAGTAAGTTGACAGGTTCGGACTTGCTTAGAATTCTATCGATATCCTAGATCTTCAGACTGCAAGGTGGTTCAAGCAAAGTAGACATCCTCATCTGTACTCCGGGACGTTTGATGGACCATTTGAACGACACGCTCAACTTCTCCCTGCAACACTTACGTTTCCTGGTGAGTCATTCCGCGTCATTACAAGCGCATGTTGTTCGAAACGTATGTTCAGGTTATAGACGAAGCCGATCGCCTGCTAGCACAATCATTCCAGAACTGGCTAGCGCAAGTGCTCGCCGCAACCCGACCTCCTCGGGCATCTGATGACACGGAGAGTACGGCAGGGGGGCTTCGGTCAGTCGATGCCGCAGCGCAAGGACATGCGCGTCCAGATTCCCTAGCCCCGGCCTTCCTTCACCTGCTGCACGACATTGACTATGTACGAACGGACTTTGACGAAAAGAAAGAGTCGTCATGCCAAAAGCTCCTGTTCTCGGCTACCCTCACGCGAGACCCAGCTAAGATTGCCGCGCTAGGACTGCGGCAGCCGAAATATATTGTCGTACAAAGCCCGAAGACGTCGGCGATGAGCAAGGAGGAGGGCGTCCTGGATTTCGTCATGGAGAAGTTCACCATGCCAGCCTCGCTGACGGTAAGGCTCTGCATTTGCGCAGCATGCTAGCCTTTAACCCTGATGACATAGGAACACATGATCGTATGCGAGTCATCGGTCAAGCCGCTCATGCTCTTCCACCTCGTCCACACCCGGAGCGTCACCAACGCGCTCGTTTTTACGAAATCTGCCGAGTCAACCACGCGTCTTGTGCGGCTTTTCGAGTTCTTCGAGGGCTCCCGTCAGGACTCGCGGAGTAAGGGTGTCGTAGCGCGGGCATACTCCAGCGACTTGGCGCCCGGGGAACGGAAGTCTATCCTGGAGCAGTTCAAGAACCAGGATATCCAGATGTACGCTTCTTGGCACGATCGTCTCTCTGACAGTCGATTGACGGGTGCAATCTTACAGCCTCATTTGCTCCGACCTCATCTCGCGAGGCATCGATATCAGCCATGTCTCCCACGTCGTGAGCTACGACGTTCCAGTTGACTTCAGAAAGTACGTTCACAGGGTGGGCCGGACGGCGAGAGCAGGTCGGGCCGGTGACGCATGGACATTAGTCGAGGAACAGGAGGTGGGAACCCCACGACAGCACCCGTACTCGCATATCCGGACTGACCGTGCATTCACAGGCGCGCCATTTCAAGAACATGCTCAAGGAGGCGGACCATCTGGAAAAGGTGAAGCGCTTGAGAATAGGGGATACAGACCTCGGGCCACTGAAGCCTGCGTATGAGGTGAGTGTTGTCTTCTCGCAACTTCGCCGGTTTCGTTGGTCTGACCTGGTTCGTAGGCAGCGTTGACGCGCTTGAAGGAAGTGTATGCTCGGGGTTCAAGTTGATCTGATCTTCGAGTGATTCGCAAGCCACATTCGAGCGCTCCATCCCAGATGGCGGGCTCCGCGCGGAAGTGGTATACGTATGTGCGGTATGGTGGATTTTGATTAGCAACGACGTTGTGTAAGCAAGTGTTAGGGTTTTACGGAATCCTGCAAGGTTTGCGGAGGAGACATATGCACTTGGCGCAGATGCGGTGCAGGGTGACCTAAGTACAGTCTGTTTTGTTCTGTCGAGCAACGTTCAAAACCTGATTAGTAGTAGCGGATCGCCGCCGGGAAGAGATCCCCAATGTGCTTTTGAGTATTCGGAATTGACTCGGGAATTTATCGGGACAATGCGTGCGGTTCCAAGGCCGCGACACTTGTATCAAGCCATACCGACTGTCGAGAGCTGGAGGCTGGAGGAACGTGGAGGAGAGGAGAGAGGGACACTGGGTTGTGGGGGTAGACGCCAGAGAGGGGATCGGGAGGGCGATTGATCGGTGCCATGGCCGACAGACACTCATCCGCTCGTTATTTAGGCGCCTTACTCCGAAAGGTTTGTCATCTTGAGAACGCAATGAACGGATGCGCTCAAGACGCCGTTCAATGCGCAGGTCAGCCCAGGGTCCCCGGTCAGCCACCCGCCTGCCGCCTTGGTGACTCGCCATCTGCGGCGCCCGGCATTCCTTCTTCTTAAAAGGCCTCCGGACATCTCAGACTGGCCTCTGCGTGTCGTCTCTGCTCTGCTTCTCGATGCCGAACGACCACCCGCTTGACAAAATGGAGTCCGAGTCCGAGAACTCGCTCAAGGTCGTCAATAACTCTCGATGGTACGAATCTCTCCTCTCCGCCAGTTCTGCGCGTGCCTTTAGACTCACTCTTTGCCGCCCACAGGTCCGTCAAGTCCTTCCTTACGCCCAAGGACATCCCTCCTCCTAAGGCCTCGCTCGACGATGCCGACGACATCCCCGAGGCCACTGCCGCATGGTATAATATCCTTACCTTCGGATGGATCACCCCCCTCATGTCTCTGGGCTATGCCCGCACCCTTGAAGCTACCGACCTCTACAAACTTCAGGACCACCGTGCATCTGCTGCCATCGCTGAGAAGATCACAAAGTCTTTCGAAAGGCGTCAAAAGGAGGCCGCCGAGTACAATGAGCGCCTCGCGAACGGTGAAATCAATCCCGGCTTGAAGGGTGTGTGGTGGTCGCTGCGAGGGGTTCGTGCGGAACGCGAGAAGCAGTGGCGGGAGAAGGACGGGAGGAAGAGGGCAAGTCTGGTGTTCGCCATGAACGACAGTGTCAAGTGGTGGTTCTGGGCCGGCGGTCTGTTCAAGCTCTTTTCGGATGTCGCGCAAATCACTAGTCCACTGCTCGTCAAGGTATGTTCCTCTGGTGTCTTTGACGTGTGGAATCCCTAATTAGACTTGCAGGCAATCGTCAACTTTGCGACGGAATCGTACGCGGCTCATCTTCGAGGCCGCCAAGACGAGGCGCCTCCAATTGGCAAGGGTATTGGTTTGGCCTTCGGCCTGTTCGTGCTTCAGCTGCTCTCCTCCCTGTGTAACCACCACTTCTTCTACCGCGCTGCATCTACTGGTGTCCTTCTCCGCGGTGGACTCATCTCTGCCATCTATGACCGCTCCCTGAGGCTCTCCTCCCGTGCTCGGACGACTCTCACCAACGGCAAACTCGTGAACCATATCTCAACCGATGTTTCGCGTATCGACTTCTGCTGCTCCTTCGTTCAGCTTGCCTTCACCGCGCCAGTACAGATGATCGTTTGTCTCATCATTCTCCTTGTGAATCTTGGACCTTCTGCTCTGGCTGGATTCGCGTTCTTCGTCTTGATGACGCCCATCCAGACAGTCGTCATGAGACAGTTCATCAAGCTTCGCCACAAATCCATGGCGTGGACCGACAAACGAGCGAAGCTACTACAGGAACTTTTGGGATCCATGAAGATCATCAAGTACTTCGCTTGGGAGGTCCCTTACCTCAAGCGTATTGCAGAGCTGCGCGGTAAGGAGATGGCGTAAGTCTATAGACACCCTTGATTTTTCCCATTCTTCCAAGCTCACGTTGTATATCTAGGTACATTCGCTCTCTCCTGATCATCCGATCGGGGAACAACGCCATCGGTGTTTCCCTCCCCGCTCTCGCCAGCGTTCTCGCGTTCGTCGTCTATTCCGTGACCGGCCATTCGCTTGACCCCGCCAACATCTTCTCGTCTCTCACGCTCTTCCAATTGCTTCGAATGCCGCTCATGTTTTTGCGTATGTTCTCTTTGCAATTAAACTGACGGTATCCCGTTGACCTGCGTTTACCAGCTCTGGCGCTGAGTGCAACCGCCGACGCATACAATGCAACGCAACGTTTATACGGCGTTTTCGAGGCCGAGCTGCTCACGGAGACGACGGTGCAGGACGAGGAATTGGACGATGCGATCCACATCGTTGAGGCCGAGTTCGTTTGGGACGGGCCGCCCCCCGATGCGCCCGCAGGGAAGGGAAAGAAGGGCAAGAAGCACGACAAGACGACCGCTCCACCCCCTGCGGCAACCGAGGCGAAACATGAAGAAACTTTCAAGCTTAAGGGCGTGAATCTTTCCATCCCCCAGGGACAGCTAATAGCTATTGTTGGTAAGTTGAATAGGGCGGCATGTTCCACAGAAGGCTGATCACGATGTATGCAGGTCCGGTTGGCTCTGGGAAGTCATCACTGCTCCAGGGTATGATCGGGGAGATGCGCCGCACTGCCGGTACCGTGCGCTTCAAGGGAACGGTCGCATACTGCCCCCAGAGCGCCTGGATCCAGAACGCCACTGTCCGGGACAACATCACATTCGGGCGACCTTTCGACGAGGAGCGATACTGGCAGGCGATCCACGACGCGTGTCTCGAGGCCGACCTCGATCTCCTTCCTAACGGCGACATGACGGAAGTCGGAGAACGAGTATGTCTTCGTTGTTGTCGCGTGTGTGCGAAAGTGTATGCGTCTTGGCACTGACATATGTTTTCAGGGCATCTCGCTTTCTGGCGGGCAGAAGCAGCGTATCAACATCTGCCGCGCAATCTACGTCGGGGCGGACATCCAGATCTTCGACGACCCGATCTCCGCACTTGACGCGCATGTCGGGAAGTACGTCTTCGAGAACGTCTTCCTTGGCGCCGCACAGGGCAAGACGCGCATTCTCGTTACGCATGCGTTGCACTTCCTGCCGCAGGTCGACTATATCTATACTATGGCGGAAGGCAAGATTGGCGAGCACGGCACGTACGCGGACCTGATGGCGGCCGAAGGCGATTTTGCGCGCTTCGTGAACGAGTTCGGGAGCAAGGAGAGCGAGCTGGAGAAGGAGGAAGAGGCGGCTGAGAACGAGAAGGCCGAGGACGTGAAAGACGAGAAGGCGGTGGAGGCGATGAAGAAGCGCAAGCAAGGCGCGACCATGATGCAAGTTGAAGAACGGAACACAGGTGCGGTCAGCAAACAGGTGTACTCGGAGTACCTCCGCGCGGGCAAGGGCTACATCGTCCTGCCACTTCTACTGCTCTCCGTTGCTCTCATGCAGGGAGCGCAGGTTATGTCCTCGTATTGGCTGGTGTACTGGCAAGAGAGGTATGCGCTATTTGTTTTACCGCATTTTCTAGAGACTCAGTTCTTTTGCAGGAAATGGGCCTTTGGCTCTGGGTTCTACATGGGTATCTACGCTGGCCTCGGTATTTCCCAGGCGATCACGTTCTTCATGATGGGCGCAACCTTCGCGTCGCTGACCTACTTTGCGTCGCAATCGTTGCATCGCGGCGCGATCACTCGCGTCATGTATGCCCCCATGTCATTCTTTGAAACTACGCCTCTTGGTCGGATCATGAATCGCTTCTCCAAGGATATCGACACTATCGACAATACGCTCGGAGACGCTCTGCGGATGCTTGTGGGGACTATGTCAGCTATCCTGGGTGCCGTCATCTTGATCGCGATTGTCCTGCCGTGGTTCCTCATCGCTGTCGGCGTCGTCGGAATCGTGTACGTTTGGGCTGCCATTTTCTACAGGTCGAGTGCTCGTGAGCTCAAGGCATGCCATCTTGTCCTTGTTACCACTTCGAGGGAATGCTGATGTGTTGTTCTACAGCGCATTGACGCCGTTCTGCGATCCTCGCTCTATAGCCACTTCTCTGAGTCTCTCTCTGGCCTTGCTACCATTCGTGCCTACGGCGAGTCGGACCGGTTCCTGATGGAGAACAGGAAACGCGTCGACATCGAGAACCGTGCGTACTGGCTCACAGTCACGAACCAGCGCTGGCTGGGCATTCGCGTCGACCTTATGGGCATCCTCCTCACCCTCGTCGTCGCTGTCCTCACCATCGGCACACGTTTCAGCATTTCCCCGTCGCAGACCGGCGTCGTGCTGTCGTACATCATCTCCGTCCAGCAGGCCTTCGGCTGGCTGGTCCGCCAGAGTGCGGAGGTGGAGAACGACTTCAACAGTGTCGAACGCATTGTCCACTACGAGCGGGAACTTGAGCAGGAGGCGCAGCACGAGATTCCCGACCGCAAGCCGCCGGCGTCGTGGCCTGCGGATGGGCAGATCGTGCTCAAGGACGTGGTGCTTAAATACCGCCCCGAGCTCCCTCCCGTCCTCAAGGGTATGACGATGTCGGTGAAGGCTGGCGAGAAGATCGGTATTGTCGGGCGGACGGGTGCAGGCAAGAGCAGCATCATGACCGCGCTGTACCGACTTGTCGAGCTTACTGAAGGCTCGATCGCTATCGACAGTGTGGACATCTCGAGCATCGGCCTCGACGATCTGCGCAATGCACTAGCAATCATCCCACAGGACCCTCTCCTCTTCTCCGGCACCCTGCGGAGCAACCTGGACCCCTTCGGCGCACACGACGATGCGCGATTGTGGGATGCTCTAAGGAGAGCATACCTAGTAGAGGATCCTATCAAGCATGCGACAGATGACGAGGAGAAGAATGGTGGCGGGTCGGGCGCGCATACACCTGTGAACCGCTTTACGCTCGACAGCCCCGTTGAAGACGAGGGAAGCAACCTGTCTATCGGGCAGCGTTCTCTTGTCTCTCTTGCCCGTGCGCTTGTCAAGGACAGCAAGATCCTCATTCTCGACGAGGCGACAGCCTCCGTGGATTACGAGACCGATAGGAAGATCCAGGACACGATCTCGAGCGAGTTCGCGGACCGCACCATCCTGTGCATTGCCCGTACGTCCTCTTCATATCCTTTTCCTCTGCATCCAACTTGCTGACTTGGATTTGCCCTGTAGATCGGTTACGCACCATCATTGGTTACGACCGGATCTGTGTCCTCGACGCAGGCCAGATCGCCGAGTTCGACACGCCCGCGAATCTCTTCAACGTGGCTGGCGGTATCTTCCGCGGCATGTGCGAACGTTCCTCCATTTCCCTTAGCGACATCAGGACAGCCGAAAAGGCCAAGGAGGCTTCGTAATTTTGCCTCTTTCTCTCACCCCTTTGTCGTTCATCATACATACCATCGAACTCCACGATCCCCATGAGTTTTGATTCGCCCTCTGTGGCCGGTCATGACCACTCCATAGACGAACTTCCATTCCCTACCTAACACACGGTTCTTGTAGTCTAGTGGTTTCCTCTTGTCAGTTTTTCGGGGGACGGCAACCACGACATAATGATGCTTATCTTCATATCCATAGACGAGTGCATTGTGCTGCATACGATTCCATGACATTATTGATCTTAATTATTTCTCTGCACAAGCATAGTCGATAGTGAAGATACATAGCGTCACGCTCGGGCTCCGGCATATAAGATCCCGAAAGCCGCATGACGTCCCACGCCCGCGTTTCGTCACAACGCTCGGGCTTGTCCGGCTTTACTGGAAACGGTTGTGAACTCGAACCAACACTCGAACATTATGGCAGGCAAGTCACAGAGCAACCTCCCACTCGCCGGTGTCAAAGTCGTGGAGGTATTCTCATCCCATATTCCCAAGGACGTCAAAACGTCATGGTCAACTGACGCCAGACTAGTTTGCAGGACTTGCGCCAGGTCCAATGGCCGGTATGGTCCTAGCGGACTTCGGCGCAGAGGTCGTCCGAATCGACCGTCCTGATTCCAATGGCTCTGTTACGCCAGACGTTCTAGCAAGAGGAAAGCGGTCGATCGCGGTTGACCCCAAGGTCTGTCTGTCTAGGTCTGTCTGTCTCTGTACCCAGAATACGTTGACACTAGAGACGTGTGGCAGACACCGAGCGGGTATAAGGTCGTCCTGAAGCTCGTGGAGCAAGCAGACGTCCTCATAGATCCCTTCCGTCCTGGGGTCATGGAGCGATTGAAGCTTGGCCCTGAAGTATTTCTCGGAAATTCGTTTTCGAATCCCAAAGGCGCGAACGAGAAACTCATATATGCGCGACTGGCCGGGTTCTCTCGGACAGGCGGGTGCTCGTTCATGAAACGTATGCAATTCGGTGTGCGAGCTGACTGGATAATTACCCAGGTCCGCATAAGGATATGGCAGGTCGGTCCGAACGAGCGTTCAGAAACGCTGCTCTCTGGAGCTGATATTCGTCTTGCCCAGGCCACGACCTAAACTACCTCGCCGTGAGCGGCGTACTCTCCGTCAGTATGACCCTCATTTTCGGGTCACATCCTGGTGCTGAATTCGTCGTACTTGCCCTAATAGATGTTCCCTGGAGAGGGAAAGCCAGAATTCCCTCTGAACCTCCTTGCGGATTTCGGTGGCGGAGGTTTGGTGTGTGTCTTGGGCATCCTGCTCGGACTCATTGATCGGAGTCGGAGTGGTCTTGGACAGGTCGTAAACACAGACATGGTATGCACCCAGCTTGTATCAACGCTTTGAAATGTGGCGGTCTAACTGGCCACTAGGTCACAGGTCTTCGCTATCTTGCCACTTGGCCCTTGCTTCTCTCACATCTTCGCCTTCCCGTTTTCGGAGATACTAGGGCGACGGGTCTCCTGGACGGTGGTTGTCCTTTCTACAACATCTACACTTGCGCCGATGGCCAATGGGTGTCCGTGGGCTGCTTGGAGCCACAGTTCTTCCGGTTATTCGTCGAGCATTTCCTGAAGGCCTTACCTCAGGACCTCGCGATAGACGGGTGGCGGTTAACTGCAGATAACCAGCACGACAGAGACTCGTGGCCTCGCATGAAGAAGTTATTGGAAAAGGGATTCCAGCTCAGGCCTCGAGACTACTGGACAGAGGTGTTCCATGGTTAGTTGTCTCACCTTGAGTTACAACGACCCTGCTCTGCTAAGACAGTCTTTAAGGTATCGATGCGTGCGTCCTTCCGGTACTGTCGCCGGCCGAAGCTGCTGCTTTGGCCTCGACTCCATCGCAAAACAGGGCCGTCCCGCAGCCGCATCCCTCTCTATCGAGGACGCCCTCTACTCCGCCACCCTCACATTCCCTAGATTTGCCACAGTCTGCCATTATATCGCGTGGAGAACACACGGAGGAGATATTGTCTGAACTCGGGTTGAGTGCCGATGAGAGGGCAAGGCTCCTCGAGGAGGGGGCACTTGGACAGAGTGCCCGGGCGAAGCTTTGAGCCACAGACGGGCCAGAAGGTTTCTTGAGCACCAGTATTCCCATGATGTAATACCTAGTATCGCCGCGTGCTTTCATCTGCCAGAATATGTAGAACTGGGCGGGGAACAGCGAGGAATCGTTGGGGCGTATCTATGTAACGCAGCGCATGGCATACGGTGAGCTGAGTCTAACATCGACCAGTAAAGACTGGCAAGACTGACGGAAGCTTAAGGGACCGTCGACGTCCGAGTCACCGTGCGGGTGAGCGCTTACTTGGGCATTCGCGTTTCACGTGGGCGTGTAGTAAGGGCGCTTGTCGGGAAGGGCGATATCACATGGGAAGGATGAGTACGGCTATAACGGCGCCCTCGGACTCGGCTCGCAGCATCGCTGACCTCCCGTTCCACAACGCACCGCTCTACCCATCCACTCCTGCCATGTCCCAACTCTCCTTCAAACGTCATACCGTCGTCGTCACCGGTGCAGGCGGCGGTCTCGGCAAGGCGTCCGTGCACCTTCGTTTGTGGTCCTAAGCACGCAACTGACCGTGATGTCATATGTATATATGCACAGTTACTCTCTCCTCTTTGCGTCACGGGGTGCCAATGTTGTCGTGAATGATTTCAACAAGGAGGCAGCGCAAAAGGTCGTAGACGAGATCACAAATGGTGCGTCGTTGTCTCGCTGACTGTGGAAACGCGGCCTCAAATCGAGCTTTTCCATGCAGCGGGAGGGAAGGCCGTCGTGAACAACTCCTCCGTAACAGATGGGGAGGCAGTCATTAAGACTGCCCTCGAAGCTTTTGGGAACGTCACCATTCTCATCAACAATGCCGGTATCCTACGGGACAAGGGGTGCGTCCAATCCGCTTTTGCCCTTGCTTTCGGCCAACGCATCCCTACCCTTCGTAGTTTCAAGAACATGTCGGATCAGGAATGGGACCAGATCATGGCTGTTCACCTTAAGGGCTCATATGCTTGCGCCAAGGCTGCGTGGCCTTACTTTCAAAAGCAGGGCTTCGGTCGCATAGTCAACACTGCTAGTGCTGCTGGCTTGTATGGTAACTTCGGACAGGCAAACTACAGCGCGGCGAAGATGGGTTTGGTCGGCTTTACTAAAGCACTGGCTGCAGAGGGTGCTCGGTATAATATCAAGTCCATGGTCGTCGCTCCCGTATGCACCTCTGTCCCACTTTCTGTGTTTCATCCCTCATCCCTCCTGTGTCTAGATGGCTGCTTCGGCCATGACAGAAACCATCATGCCCCCAGAGATGCTTGCAAACATGAAAGTGAGTAGCTGTATTTTGTTTGGAGTCGGTGCCTGATAGAGGATGCCTTTGTAGCCCGAGTTTGTCGCGCCATTCGTTGTTGCCATCACCCACCCCGATGGCGCGGATGCGAACGGCAGGATCTTCGAAGTCGGCGCTGGCTATATTGCGGAGATCCGGTGGGAGCGTAGCAAGGGCTCGGTGTTCAAGACGGACAAAACATTCACTCCATCTGCTGTAAGTGACACACATCTTCAATCTGTCAGTCTCTTACTCGATGTTTAGGTGCAAGAGAAGTGGGAACAGATTACTGACTTCGACATCGACCCGGAACAGTAAGATCCCCGGTCCTTTCCCGTCGTCCAGCACTCAAACATGTTATGTAGCCCCCAATATCTTCCTGATTTCGATATCAAGGTACTTGTGGCCGCAACCTTTTCTTCAAAGCCATGTTGACGTTTGTGTAGGCCAAGATTGCGGAGTCCTCGAAGATCACTGAAAACCCCCAGGCGTCACAAGAAGTTCGCTTTGATGGGAAGACAGTCATCGTCACGGGTGCTGGTTCTGGCCTCGGCCGTGCATATTCCCTGCTTTACGCGCGCCTGGGTGCGAACGTCGTCGTCAATGATGTCAACGCACACGCAGCAGAGGCCATCGTCAGCGAGATCACAAAGGGTACAGTTGTCCGATGCAATTTGTTACGGTCTTGTGTTGATAGGATTGTGGTGTAGCTGGCGGCAAGGCTGTCGCTGCGGTGACTTCTGCGGAAGACGGCGAGGGTATTGTCAAGATCGCGTTGGACAAATTCGGCGGTGCACATGTCCTTGTCGCTAACGCGGGCTTTGTCCGCCCGAGCGCGTTTGAGAAGCTCTCTGAGAAGGACTGGGATGAACTCCTTGCTATCCATCTCAGATCTACTTACAAGGTGAGGACAACTGCAGAGTGTTGGAAACGGTGCAGCGTACGCAGCGGGACCCCAGAACCTTGAAATGACTTTCCGAGGTCAATCCCGCTGCGTCTCCGCATCTTTAGGGTCCTGCACCCACGCAATGCCCTACAAGATATGGAAAGGCGGAGACTGACTCGTGCGATCAGTGCTCAAAGGCCCTTTGGCCCATTTTCCTCAAGCAGAAGTACGGTCGCATTGTAACCATGGGGTCCCAGGGCGGTCTCTGTAAGTCGGGCTTTCCGGGATCACCTAGAGCAGTGCTGACCTCGTTATTCAGATGGCCTCCCTGGCCTTGTGAACTACTCCACGGCGAAGGCTGGTCTCATTGGTTTCACCAAGACGCTGGCCATTGAGGGAAAGAAGTACAACATCTTTGTCAACATTGTGATTCCATCCGCGGGCGCCTCGGCCGGCCTAGGTCGGTGAGTATAGTCTGCTTCCAGTTACTTGCCACCGAGCGATGCTGAAGGTTTGTTAGGGCTGGGGGTAATGTGGAAGCTATCAAGGAGGAGTATATCGCTCCCGTTGTCGGATATCTCAGCAGCGACGCCAACGACGAGACGACCGGCGGCATCTTCCAGGTCGCTGGTGGTTGGGTCTCGCAGATCCGCTGGCAGCGTGCTGGGGGACACGGCTTCCCCGTCAACAGGCCGCTGCAGCCTGAGCACATCGTCGCCCAATGGAAACTTCTCACTGATTTCGGTAGGTGTGAATCTGGTCGTCACCTCCAAAAATACTAACAGAGAGCGCAGACGATGGCCGTGCCACGAACCCTGGGAACGCCCAGGAGGCATTCATGCAGATTGTGGAGAACTTCGGCAACGTGGACGAGAACGGCGCGAGCGGCTCCGACTCCGAAAGCCCGTATGCGGACCCCGAGGATTCGGAAGTCGTGGCGCAGGCGAAGAAGGAGCCGCAAGAACCCGTCGAGTACACCTATACTGAACGAGACGTGATCCTGTATAACCTGGGCATCGGTGCTACGGAACAGGAGCTGCAGTGGACTTACGAGAACCACGAGGATTTCGCCGCCCTGCCGACCTTCGGAGTAATCCCCCAGTTCCTGGCGAGCGCGGGCCTGTCGTTCGACTTCCTGCCGAACTTCAACCCTGTGAGTGTGGTTGTGCTTCTGTGGTTTTATGTACTCGGATACCGACCACATTTTACGTATACTTGCAGGCGAAACTCCTCCATGGAGAACAGTATTTGTCTATCAAGGCACCCATCCCGACTAGCGGCGAGCTCGTCAACGAGGCCAGGTGAGCTGGATAAGTCGTCCAGAGAAAATAGGAGATCCGCTGAGACAGGTTTGGCGGGACAGGTTGATGGAGGTTCTGGACAAGGGCAGGGCTGCTGCCGTAACAGCCATCGTCGAGACCAAGGACAAGCACACGGGCAAGGTCATTTTCGAGAACCAGTCCACGGTGTTCATTCGTGGCTCGGGTGGCTTTGGTGGCAAGCGTGCAGGCAAAGGTGTGTACCCCACGCTGTACGAAGTCCCGTGCATCCCCGTTGAGTGCCGTCCGTCCCACACCCACAGACCGCGGGGCAGCGTCCGCAGAGAACCCTATTCCTAAGCGCAAGCCGGACGCAGTGGTCGAGGAGAAGACCCTGCCCACACAGGCCGCGTTGTACCGGTGAGTCTTCGTCTATTAGGGTTCGAGAACGCTGCGGCACCAAATTGCATAGGATGCTGACTTGGAAGACGGCTACTGCAGGCTGAGCGGCGACTCGAATCCCCTCCATGTACGTATTCGCTACCGGAGTCAATCTCCGTCGGTCTCCTGACCTTGGTTTCTCCCGTTTAGATTCTTCCGGAATTTGCTGCGGTTGGTGGTTTCGACAAGCCCATTCTTCATGGTGATTATTTCTTCCATCTGCCAACCATCCCTCGTTCTTGTCAGTCGTTGCTGACCGTTGCGCGCGTTAGGGCTCTGCTCGATGGGTATATCGGGCAAGCATGTCCTCAAAACGTTCGGCGAGTACAAGGATATCAAAGTGCGGTAAGTGTCCCTACCCAACTACCCGTGCGCCTGTTCTCCACTAGGGCGTGGCGCCTTGTTTTCCTCTACGCTGACCGGACTACTCACTAAACTATTGACCCCGGCACGCTGTATTAGGTTTGCTGGCGTCGTTTATCCGGGCGAGACACTGGTAACGGAGATGTGGAAGGAAGGCGATAAGATCATCTTCAGTGAGTGCCACCTCCCGTGCTTCGCGGGGCAGTGTCCTGTGGGAGAAACAGAAGAGGCTAACGGAAGGACGTCATCTCCACCGCACAGCTACGAAGGTCAAGGAACGCCAGGCGACGGTCCTCGCGGCAGCTGCTGCGACGCTTGTGAACCCCGGCACCCCACTTAAGGCGAAGCTTTGAGAAGTGAGCTAACGGGCGTGAACTTTATGTAGACGTACCGTGTAACCTTTCTTGCGTACTATATCTTTATTGTTTCCCCTTCTGCGATTCTATCGAGTCCTTCTGTTTCGTGGAGGCGGGGTACGCTGTGCCAGGATAGCATTGCGAACGTGCGATCGGAAATACACGGGTATATCGTTGAGTAGCTCTAGCCGAAATCCGGAGCAGGACAACAAAACCGAGGGACAAAGACATACGATGGCAAGGGGAGCTGAGCCAGCCGCCGATGATAGAAATAAATTGAGATATTAAAAAGCAGAACTGGGTTGACCGAGGGCGATGGCGAAGAGGCATTGGGAAGGAGTGACTGACCGGGTAATAGACTCGGAGTGCATTACGGGGTGTGGGTGAGGGTGGTATATGTCGCCGGTATATGGAATGCTACGCTACAGTAAGTTATCGTGTCCGTCATGTATGTGCTCACTCGTGAAAGAAGTCGGCGAGGAGTGGTGTCGTCACGTTGCGGTTCATGACGCTTAGCAGGTCAGGAGTTGTCGAAGCGAGTCGACACCTATGAGGCACGAAGACGGTGAGCAAAATCAGCTCGCCGAGGCACGCCGCGACACGCACCAGGGTAGTACCAGAACGTAACGGCGATGATGACATACAAGGACATGAGGATCATTCCTTCTAGCCAGTTGCTGCGTTACGAGAAGCAAAAAAGAGGCAGAAACGTGTGAGCAACGTGTTGGCGACGACAGCGCAGCGGAGCGCGGAGATGAGGCGTGGTGCACGGCGTTTGCGTGGAAAACGCCGCTACATCATGGGATGACTGCGAAACCGACTCACCTCTTGCCGTCTTGCACGACGTAGTTGACCACGAGCACTGCGGGGAGACGTCAGGATGGGGCCGGGGGAGCGTGGATCTGTCTGTCAAACTATAGACGCACCGGAGAGGAAGAGCACGATGGACTCGAATGGGTCGAAGAGCAAGCTGAGCGGCTTGCCGATTATCCAGCCGAGCGTCACCATGAACGGGATAACAAAGAGCGCGATTTGCTGCACACGTAGTTTCGAGCCGCGTTAGATTATCTCATGGCACAAGGGTGTTAGGGGGGTTGGACGTACGATACTCGAGCCAACCGCGACACCGAGCGAGAGTGTAAGCTTGTCCTTGACCGATACGGTGACAGCCGTTACATGTTCTGGGGGAGAGGAAGATCGAGGGGAAGGTGCTGTGAGCCTACATCCGGGTACATCCGGGGGATGGTGCCAAAGCAGCGTACCTGCAGCGTTGCCGACAATTGGAAGCAGAACCAAACCGACGAACTCCTTGCTGATCTTGCCGCTGTCGGTCAGACCGTCAATGGAGTCGACAAGCCACTCGGCGGTCACCGCAACAATCTGTTGGGAGGTCGGAAAACGTCAGCGTCCGATTCGCGCGACCCAGGAAGCCGGAGGGAGAAGCCTGGCTTACCACAGTCACAACGACGAGCAAGCCAATGGTGAGCCCAACGCTCATCTGAGGAGTCTCCTCTCCCTCATCCTCAGATTCGGAATGAGAAACAGGAGGGCTCTCAGCGTCGCCAAGCTCTTGATGCCTGGGGGGCGGGGATGTCGGGGGGGAAGTTGTGAGGCCGTCGCTCGTGATGCGAGCCAACGGGACCAAGGACGCATCTGGCTCGAGTGCCGGAGTCGGTGCGGTCTGGGTTCGTCTCCTACCCAACCGACCCTGATACTTGGTGGACTTGAAGATATCCGGGTGGTTGTCGTCGTACAGGTCCTTATGCGAGAACAGCTGGAAGACCAAGTACGAAATGTAGACTGATTTCGATTAACAGTCGCGTGGGTCGAAACAGGCGCGCGTTTGTAATTGACAGATGGCATGGAAGCTTTACGTCAGCTGAATCCGCATAGGTCAGATATCGAAGCACACGCACTGACGAGAAGGACGATTGCCGCCTGAAAACAGATGCAAGCCAGACACCGTCAGTGACCTGCCGCGACAGGATATCCACGGCACGGGATGGACTCACTCCGTGACTGACGGCCAGAATGTCTTTGGCCTCCTGGTCGTCGGGGATTTGGTCCCCGGCAGCGGTGTGGAAAGCGGCCGGGAGGAGGACGGCGATGACGGATATCGTGAGCAGCGACGAGTTCAGCTGCGTAACACCTGTCGCGCGCACAGGCATACCCGAGCCACAAAACAACCGAACAAATCGGAAATAGTTGGTGGGGAGAAAACGGTGAACATGAGAAATGGGACACAGCCTCGGTGGCAGCGCAGCCTAGTGGAGGACGCACTCATTCCGAATCCCTGCTCCGAGAATCTTGTACCGCCCGCGAAGAAACACATCCCGAGGACCAGCACTGTGGGACACAACACGAATCGCAAAGTGCGAATAAGATCAGGATACAGTCGTAAATGGGCGGCAAATGTGGTTAGATAAACGCACAAAGGTTGCTCAAGATAGACCCGACAACTACAGACGTCATTGCCAGTTATCCGTAAGCCGGTGAAACCAAGAATGGCTGGCGAATACGCACGGGACGCCTGGACCACTTGCAATTGACATTGGACAAGGGCGATGATCTGGAGAGTCCTATGTCAGTCCAGGAAGATTGTAGGGACAATCAGCATGAAACACGTACAGCTACGATCAGTTCAACGCTGTGGCAGGTATGTCAATATGCAAGGGCAGCTTGTGAGATGAGGTAACGCACGCATTGCCCTACAGATCAAACTTGTGAGACAGTTCAATGGACCATGGGGGCGAGAGGACGTACCAGAGTTGCATTAAGAAGGCCTGCAAGGGTTTGGCCAACACGCATAGAAAGCTCATCCGTCGCAAATGCAAGCAGCTACATGGGGGATGAGGAACAGGTGGCGCGATGGGTGAATAGAATAGCTACCTTGGCCAAAGGGATGATGGCAAGGAAGGAGACTGGAGCAAAGTCAGCATGGGATGAGTGGCGGAAGGAAGGGATACGGACAAACGAAGGTGAGAGTGTCGTTCTTGTCGTTCTTGGGCAATGCGAAATGACATGCCCACTACGGAGACGATGAGGAGCGAGACGATGAGGGAAGGCAGGATACATACAGAAACGGGGATGAAGACAAGGAGGACGTTTATCCCTACACAGCATGTGGGTCAAGGACGAAAGGAACTAAGTTGGATATGGAGACTCACAAGACATGAGAACGATGGCCTTGAGTCCTTGCCAAAGAGGTGGTGCAGGGCCGACGGGTTTGGGAGGCATGGTGAGCTTGCGTACGAGTTCTGAGCGACGAGAGACTGCGGAGGTGCGTGAGGTTGCTCTTGCGATTGCTGAGTTATTTGTAGTATTCCTCCGAGGCGTGTTTGGCATGTCGAAGGTAGGACGCTTCTGTACAGCAGTTGCCTCGGATTGCGGCTCAAGTTCAGGCATGAGACAGGAAGCGGTGCAGGCGTGGTAGGAAAGCTGGGAACGTGGCGGGAGAGGCTCGAAAAGAGAATCAGCCAGCCAGGTCTTATACTTGCCCGCGCCGAGGGACAGCACAGCAGCGGTGAGCAGAAGAAGAGGCGTGGACTGGCCGTCGACGCCCTCCCACACCGAGCCTCTGGCCCTCTGCGACCACCGAGCCTCCAACAATTACCACGCCAAGCACTGCAGTCTCTCTCCTCGGGGTGTTCAGGGTCCCCCCACATACAGTCCCTGGGCGCCTTTCTGCCTGCACACTTACTGTAACTGACTGCCATGATCATGACTCCTGGTCCCAAACCCCCAAATAAACAGAATAGCAGACTGTTGTCATCCCTAGTACCGCAGGAGGCCCTTTTCTCTTTCTTCCTTCCTTGGTCAGCCCCGTGTGGTGAGCATATTCAAGTTGTTCGAGGCCGTTATTGTTTTGAATCTTATTATTCTCAGGTGCTCTGTGGGACGTACAGGGGGGCGCTGTCCGACCCGTAACTTACCTACCAGTACCTCACCCAGGCCAGTTCGCGAACACAAATGGCAGGACGCCTTCACCCTGCCCCAGGTTTGTGTCGCCCCGCTACTTTTGTCGGCTCCTTCAGGTTCAAGGCATCGTGGCGATGAGTTTGGCGTACATAGCATACATCCCTCATTAGGACGACGTGGCGACTTCCCTAGGCACCGGACAAGCACCGAATATGCCCCGTCGTGGTTGCCACGGTCATGCCCGACACCCATACTTACTAACAAAAACGCATATCCGTGCCGTCGTGGTGCCGCCCGAAATTGGTGCGTCAAAGCCTCCCAAGGCTGCGCATACGTTACTATCTTGCGAGCCGCCGCCAGGTGAACGCTCGCAAGCGTAAGCTAGTACAGTCCTAGCAAGACCTCTTGTTCTTTTGTCCACGAGCGGAGCACAGCTGACAGACCAGGGTAGAATCCGGACCTTCATACCGCGCTGGCCAATACGCTACAATCCACTGAGTCGTCAATCTGCTCAGCGTAGATTCTCTGAACGCACGCTCTCAAGGTATGACTTATCGTTTGACTCCGCAGCGATCGACGGGTCCATTGGTTCCGAGCGTTCAGGTACAGGAAAGACACGGCGGTCGCTAAGTATCCATGTGCTGGAGACCCGAACCCATGAGGCCTTGAGGACTCGGATGTGACCGACAGCCAGCGCATTGCGAAGCTCCTGAAGTCCTGCGGATCCGAAGTACTGTCAACACGTCGCGCGTCGTGACATTATATAGCCGTAGTCGAGTTGCGACCGCATTAAAATATTCGGATACAGGCCGACATACGGTCATACGTATGTGATGATGTCCGGGATGTGACCCGTCGGCGGCTAGGGACTCGTCCCGAGGCTATGCATGGTCCGGAACCCCGGGGGTGGTTCGACATAAAGCGCAGCGCAGATGCGTGGATAGAGGGACAGCTTTCTCTATCGCCGCGTGCTATGTCCTCCGAAGTCCGGACTGTATAGCGATTCGGAGGCTGGGTGGCAGGTGAAGAGGCCATGCGATGCTTGCAGGAGAGCGCACCGGGTGTGACAGGCAGGGACCGAGCCACGACGGCATAGTCGGCCGACGGCTGCGCCGTTATGACAAGTCCGCCGGCCGCTGTTTTGAGCAAGCGGGACATGCGCGCACCGCACGCACTAAATAGTTCCAGTCAAGCTAGAAGGTATTCACGCACAGCCCACGCGTCGGCTTTTGCCCATGAGAATGGACGCTAACCCGACGCCGGACGGCACGGGTAAGTTATGGAAGCGTTAGGGACGTTATCAGCGTGTCCCCCACGGCGAACAGGCCGGATTCAGATGCGTCGGTGAACTGCCTTCACGGGAACCTGTCTCTGCGGAAGGCCTAGGACCCCGGAAGACAGCAATGATATACTTTTAGTGATATCACTGCGGCGGCAGGCAGACAGTCAGTATGGTGCGAACGTAAGGAACGCGATGCTTCGCCACAGTACTTGCGGCCACACACCCACTATTACTGAACGTCGGGCCGAGCTGCAGAGGCCGTTGAGGCGAGCCATTCATGGAGCAGGCTTTAAGGAAGCTGCTGAGCCTGGAGTTAAGCATGAGGAAGTCGGGGCCAGTTGGTCATCGTGTGGGTAGCCAGTACGGTACACACTGTTTCTGTAATTGCAGGCACTAACAACCCGGCTTGAAGGGACATGATTCATGCATGCCTCGATCCTCCGATCCAGAGCAGTCATACGCAGTCTGCAAAAGGAACGAGGTTGCCTTCTGGTAGTCTTTGGTCAACCGCGAAGGGGTTAATGGAACACTGCCCGAGCACACGGCCCCGATAAGGTTCGCAATGCATGAGCGAAACCACCGTGAAGATTGGAGCCACTATAATGAGTGGCGTTGTAAACAAGGTGCTGCCGGTTCAACTCATTCATATGGCAGCGGTTTGCTGCGCGCCACGACGACTTAAAGAGGGTCGGCTTGGAGCCCAGCACGCCGACGCCCCTAGGCCAGTGGCCTTCAAGCAAGACGTCGGACAGCATGGGTACCATGAGGCCAAAATTGCGGTGCTGTACATAGCAGCAACCCAGTCAGAAACATATTCAAAAGAAGTCACCTTACCCTTTCATTAAGGTATGCGTGGGACGAGAAGACCCTTCATGCCCGAGTCTCCAGGCTGACCGTATTCCCGGCGTCTTGCTGATATGCAACGCAAAGCTGTATTAACGACCTCCTGCAACAGAGCATTGACACCGTCCAGACAATCAGGCAAAATACTTCATTTTGAGGTGAGAAAGAGCGCAATAACCATACCCACAGTTCCCGCTATAGCGATTAGGTGAACAGGGTTGTGCCTGACAGTATTCCGCCACGAAGGGTTCAGGCTTGTGTGCAGAGCACGGTATTTGCTAATACCTTTTGGTCATGAGCAAGTATGCCCCGTCCGGGAGATAGAACTAAAAGGAGGGCGCCGGCCGAGGCGCGGATCGACGCTCTCATCAAGCGGCCGCCGCAGTTATTGAGGCTGTGTAGACTGCCGGAGGAGCAAAGAGGAGCAATCGTACCATGATCAGCATGTGTATGTGCTTGTTAGAGTAACCTCAGTAAGTACCAAAGCGGCCCCTGGGACACCAAACGGCGGCTGTTCACGGATTTTCTGACGCTGTTACGTTTTCGCGATGACGTGACAAAGGAAAGCGCGCCAAGACTAGACGTAGCAAACTTGAAGACGGCGTGGTTATCCGGAACATGCGCCAATTAGCATCTGGTGACACCACCAACCACGATCCGCGAGTCTGCGACGTATCTGCGCGATACGTTTGCCTTGTCGCTTTACCTCTACTGTAATACCGCACTTCTCGTCCACAATCTCGATTGCGTACCTCAATGCATCCTCGGTCACCAGATCCCCGGAATACGCGAGATGTGGAACGTTGAATGTGATACTTATCTGGAAGCAATTGAACTCGAGGCAAGGGATAAATAATGTGGATCCGGCATTAGTCCCAGTGAGAACACCCATTATCTGGCGGGATCTAGAGATATCTAACTGACAGAGAAATAAGCAGATATCGACGGATGTGATTAGATATTGGAATTGTCCTGAGGATATAATGAAATATATCTCTTCATTTCTGCCAGTATCCTGTGAGATTCCTTCGCGTCCAGTTGCATCTGTTTGTATCTCGCCCATTGGATGTATTCAGATATTTACAGATACACAGAGCCCCGTGCTACACGTCGAAACCAACCATCAATAGCTGACGCACCTGCCCCACGCTCGCGGCCCCGCGCCTGCGCCCGCCCTACGCCCATGCCCGCGCCCTCCCCCCACCCTCACCCGACGTCCTCCTTGTCCTCCCCCTTCCTCCTGCCCTTCCCGCTCTGCCAATGAAATAAAATATCCACGTACCTGCCACCTGCGGCACTGTACTGCGAGTAACCACTCGTCCATGTGCCGTCGCGCGCCGTCGGGGCGACCTTGCGCCGCTTGCGTGCATGGTGTGTAAACGCTATACAAACGTTCCTCGAATCTACGAGAATGAAAAAATGTCACTCACCGGAGCGCGACCCTCCAACCTCCTATATTCCAGTGCGCGACGTCGACAACGGACTCCCACCATCCACCAAGGGTTGGTCCGTCCAAATCGGCGCTGTCGGTGGTACCTCGCGTCGGCCCGTCCTGGGTGGTCCATCGGCACTTCCGGGATCGGCACTCCTGGGTCAGCGCGGGGGGTCCTAGAGAAAGGCAGGAAGGGGGTGAGTGTATGCGCATACCTATGGGGATGTGGACGTGGATGTGGCAGGTCGGAACAGAGTTGTGTTGGGGTGTTGGGGTGCGCGACGCGATGTCTTAACGGGGGAAATCAAGAAATGACGTCATGGGTCTGGTGAACAAAACAGAAATAAATCTGTACAGTTTGCTGTGTGAAATGTACAGAAACGAGAAAATTGGTACAGAAACGGTACAGAACACTATGGCGACTTTGTACAATTCGACGTCAAACCGCTCAAATGTTTCGTTACAAGTCAATTTTCGACACCCCTCGGGCGCCAATTTCACCTTAGATGCACACATATCTGAACGGATAAGTTTATATATTTCTAGATCCTGGCAGATAAAGGCTGTTCTCACTGGGCATTAGTGCGGACGTAACCCGATCTTCAAAGCTTCGACGTCGGCTGCAGTCCATGACATTCGGAACGCCCAGTCGCCTCGACTGGATATCCGGACGACACGCACACAATCTTCCCGCGCGAGGTTATCCCGCGGATGCCGGAATACCGATAACGTGGTGGATGAGGTGCGCACGCGCACACGCAGACACACGCACGGGGTTCCGGCCTTTGTACGTCATTGACATTGACAGACGATGAACCTTTCCGAGAAACAGCCAAGAGATCGCTATACAGGCTTCAACAGATGTACAGTAGATTTCGCCGCCACGCGATGCTTGACAAGAAGGAAACCGGAATTCCCAATTAGAGCAGTCGAAGCGAGTTGGGCGTAGTTGGTATCAACAAGGCTTCGCGGCACTGCTTTGCCCCGCCTCTTGGCAGTAGATACCACCTTCTGAATACAACGGTTCGCCCATATGGCCGACAGCGCTCCATTACAGCGTTCAATCAGTGGACGATAGGATAGCAATGGTAATACAAGCATGTACAGAAGTATGAGTATGCTGAGCGGCGCGGACTGATTAAGTATTGCTATACGATGCTGTGGATGCGAGACGAAACCGTAACACCATGACCCATAGGAATTGCGTGGATGTATAACGTCTGTGTACTGCTAGATACTATACAGATGTGAGTCGGGTGTTCCGTGCCAGGGACGGGAACTTTTAACTTTCGAGGCGATGAGTATGGTATGTGCGAGCGAGGATCGAAGCGACGAAATAAGGGTTGTACAAAAGCAGAGCGCTGACAAGCGTACCAAAGAACACTAGAAAAACAGAAGATATTACGGGCGCCGATTCCCCAAAAACCAAGAAAAAGAAGTGGAGATTCCAGAAGAGTCCCTGAGAGAGAGCTATTAGCAGCCGCGCCACAGCCGCTGCGACGACACGAGGACTGGGATGGAGGGCAAAAGAATACCAACGCCACATTCATCCCTGGTATGCGAAAGAGACTGCGCCGTAGAGGCCCGCCTCGCGGCCGAGTAGGCCATCGCCATGGAGGACCTATGAAGCGAACCGACGCCAAATCAGTCTCCCATCGCAATCGAGAACAAGATCGAATATTGTAAAACTCACCTCCATTTTGCGAGCATGCCAACCCACTCCACTACTCACGTTACCGTTAGCATCCGCTAGTGCCTCAAGTTCAACGCGCCAGGGGTGGTTCGGGTCAAGGTCTCTCCGGAGCACGGGCCCGCTGCGCACCTCGTCGCCCGAACCCGACGACGGCTGGGCGACCCAGCCACTAGCAGCGTCGACGTACCATCCACGTCCGCCCTTGCTCCGGATGATGCGCCACGTTCCAGCCCCTACGCCCAGGCCGCTGAGGAGCGGTGGCGCGAGCTCGATGACGCGCAGACGGGTCGGCGGCTCTTCGACCTTCGGCTTGGACGTCAGGCTGAAGGAGAAAGGAGGGGTGCAGAGCGGCCGGACAAGTTGGGCATGGAGCGCTATGGTCGCCTGGCGTGCTGACACGACCGGATTCCCGTAGCCGAGCTCCGGAGTGGAGGTAACGAGTGTGAGGACCTCGACGCTACTCGCTTTCTCCGTGAGGAATTGGGCAATGGCGGCGAGCTCGAGAGTACGGATGTGCGAGAGACCAAGGGAACGCAGGCGAGGCTGAGTTGGACAGACATCAAGGAGCAGCTCGCGAGTAAGGGGCGTGCTGGAGAGATCGAGGTAGACGAGCTGTCCACTCTTGAAGCATGGCGCGAGCTCGAGGATGTCGCGAAGATCCTCCTCGGAGAGCGGAGATGGGAACGTCCAGTCCCCGTAAAGAGAGAGTTCGCGGAGGTTGTACGTCGCAGGCGCGTCGACGAGGAAGTTCCGAATGCTTTCGCCAGTAAGCCAGTTGCAGCGCTCGAGAGCAAGTGACTGAAGCTTGACAGTGGCAGAGCGACCGAGCGCCACCAAGCCCTCAGGTGAGATCCGTGTGCAAGACAGGTCAAGGTGGGTAAGGTGGGGGAACGCCTGCACTAGCGGCTCAAGGATGTGCGGCTGGAGCGACTTGACGCCGCGCAAACCGAGCCGCCGCATTCCCGGGAAAATCAAAGACTCCTCCTGCACACGGTTTCTGGAGCGAGGCCTACTGCGCTCGCGTTCATCCTCGCTGTCGCTCGCGTTATCCGACTGGCCGAGAAGGAAGTTGTCGACAAATTGCGTCAAGGCGCTGACGAAGACCCCACTGACGCATCCTGTCAGGTCTATGGCTTCCAGATCCTTGCACTCGCGCCGGCGCTCGAGGTCCTCCTGCTCGGGGTCATTTGGGTCCGGAATCACGACATCTCGGCCACGGGATGGGCGTCCACGCCCGCGCGATGCGGACCCGCGCAGAAGGAGCTCTTTGAGGACCGCGAACGTGAGAGCACCGTCCATGTATTCGGTAGCGCCGAAGACGAGCAAGTTTGGTAGTTCCTGGGGCACGTTCGTCAGTCACGATGGCTAGAAGGGAAATGTGGGTAGCAAAACCGACGGACGAACCTTGAGAACAGCGACGAGTCTGTCACCAGTAACGAAGCGGTTGTTGACACCCTCCTGTACCGAACGCCGCATCCCGATGGTTCGGAAGTGGTTAAAATCCAGATGGCGAACAAGGCGCCCTGGGTGCGGATCATGGGGTTGCGGAACTAAGACCAGGAACCGCATGGTAAGTGATACACGCCTTGACCTCGACGGCACGCAACCTGACGCTTACCGTATATGCCGGGATGGGCTCGCTCCATGACATCTTGCACGGCGACGCTGATCGACCGCATGAGCTTCCAACGAGCGGGCGACTTACTCTTTGTCCGGAGGCGACGGGGACTGGGGTCTCGACTGGCAGGTGGAGTCAGCAGCTCCGGGGGAATGGAGATGTCGGGTCCAGACAGTCGCTCGAGGACTTTGTCGTGAAGGTCCGAGGCGGCCTCGTCGTTACCGGAACATTCGCCGAGGAGAGTACGAGCGGCAAGGGCGGCGGTTTCAGCGTTCCTGAGGGTTTGGCCGACCATGAGGGCGGCTTGCTCCTCGCTCGCCTCTTCGTCGTCGCCACCCGCTACCTCCTCCACGACGGACAACCAAGAGCGGGGGAGACGAATCTCGACCTTGCGCCATAACCAGGGCTTGGCAGCTTCGCTCCAAGCTTTGTTCGTCTGGCAGAGGCTAGCAAGAGTCTTTCTGACGGCTGCCTCGGACCAGTATGCGCAGGGGTAGGATGAGGGGAGAGCGGTAGGCACGCCGATGTGGTCGGAACACAGAGGCGGATCAAGGGATGTCGCCCAAGGTGGCAAACCGGACGAGTATATATGAGCGCATATGACGGTGAGTAACTCGGGAGGAAACTGGTCGACGAGGGAAGACTGAGTAGGCATAGAATGGGATGCAGGGGTGTATGTGGGTGGATCAAGTCGGTGGAAACGCGGGGGACCGGTGATGTCTGGGTATGTGCGGCGGAGGGAAACGGGACGAAGGAGCTGAGAGGGAGGGTCTTATATAGGGAGTCATCGTGAGCGGGGACAAGGTCGTGACCAGAGAGAAAGTTGGCGACATCGCCGAGAACGATCACCCGCGTGCGGATGGGCGCCTACGGCCCCTGATTGTTTCCGTCCGTTTGTGCTCCTCCTTCCCTCTTCGCACACATCCTTCCCTCTCGGCAAACAATTCCGCACGATGAGTTAACCTTTTGCGCCTTTCGCGCGACCTCAGCCGACCCCCTTCACCCCGCCTCCCCAGTCGATGGCCCCATCTTAGCGCAAATTCACGAATGCCGGCTCTGGCGCCCCATGCGTACCCCGCACACGTGGATGGATCAAAATGCTTGTTCCGTCCCCGGAGCACAGGCCACCAGGGCACCGTCTGTCAAATACTCATCCGGGTTTTCTGGAATCCCCTCAATCTGTATCCGCCATACACGAAACGGCCCCTCCTCTGACGCCCTCAAGTCCCCCCACTCAGAGTCCGCTCGCCGTCTCTTATTCTGCGGCTTTATGCCTGCTTCGAGAAGCCCCAAATATTGTCCCGGACCCGATCGTCTGAAACGTTCATTCCCAGCTCAGCAGAGGTCAGCGGGTGTCGCCTTACCGTCGGACCGACGTCCGTGTGATGATGCCCACCCCATGTCTTCACCGGTTGCTAGCGGTTGCTGTGGATAATATCGGACGACGGCGAGGCGCTTTGCCAGCGTTGTTTGGGCTCTCTGCTCCGTGCAGAAGGGTTGATGCTCTCTTGCATCATCATGGGACACTTTTCTGGCATGGCCCCATCTCTGGGCCTGGGCCATTCTATCCATCGGCCTTCGATGCCTCCGGTCCTCATGCGGAGGGGTTTACCTTCCCCGCCTCCTGGTAGCACCACCCAACTAGTAGTACTGTGATCTGTCCGCTTCTCCGCGTTTATGAGAGGTGAGAATGGAGACGAGTTTAGCCGTGGGTGATTGCGAGTGTTGCAACTAACACTGCAGATGGTGCACGATGCACGAAAGTAGCGTTAACTCCAAGCTTTGACTGACGTCTGGATAGGTTTGCGGCCTTTTGTGGTAGGTTATCCAACCTTTGCTTTCCTCTGTTGCTGTCAGTCCAGAACCGTCTCTCTCCTCATATATCATAAGCGAGTCTAATCATGCTTGTAATTTCTAGCCAGTGCAGCATAACAACGGCGGGCTCAAAAACATATCGTTCCCTCGCGAACTGCGCTGGATCCAGCTCTCATCACATGGAGCTAAATTTGGTGAACGATTCGACGAACCTTAAGTTGGAAGGAGAGCTTCGGCTTCAAGAAGTCATCTCCGTCTCGCCCGGTGAGCCGTCTTCTCATTAGGTGCGAGCACACTGGCAGGTCTTACTCACCTTCGCGTGGTTCCATACCGTATCGCCGCCGTGAAAGCGTCTACTAATAGCAACATTTCCGTCTTCTCGTGCGATATTGCGCCATTTGGAACCTTCACGGTAAGGGGGAGGAATATCAGGGAATATCACTGGCGTTGTGGTGGACCGATGTTTTCCCAATCCTTCCGACAAGCAGCAGCTTTGTGGCGTTCCGCTTACGAGTGTGGGGCCATAGTACACTGCAACTCCACAGGCTTCACCGACCCGGCCCTGACCATCCTCGAGCCTTCGTGCTATTTTTGCACCCACGCACGACACGGTAGACACGGCATATTTCAGGACCCCCGTTCACCGAGCCTCCTCATGTGTCTTCTGTTCAGTACGCGTAATGTCTACTCCGACTTCCGCGACGCTTTTTCGGATCCATGTTTTCCATAGTTAGTGCTCGCCCATCCTTCCCATCCTAGGTACGCTGCCCTTCCGTTCCAACTCCGATTGGTACATCCAACCTTAGTCCCAGGCGCCGAGGCACTGCGCACGCATACACAAGAACGACTTATGTCGCCCACCTGACGAGATGTGGTGAGCGACGGCCATGTCCTGCTGACCCCGGCATGGACCGTCCGGAAGATGATCATTTAGACACCATTCAGACTCAGACATGACTATTCGTCGTGGCACGACCCTGGTCCCCGAATTCCCCAAACAACACGCACGGTGACGCACCCCAATCCCCCTTCCTCCTGTGCTGCGGCCGCATTTCGCGGCTGACCATCTCTAACCGAGAATAGCACACTTCTCCGAAGCTTACGCCTTCGCACATGCTTGGGGAAAGCCGCCGGTGAGCCCAAGCGAGTTCGAGTTGTCGCCATGGATGGCGTGCGTTCGAAGCTCCGCCCAGGTGCGCTGGGTGTAGTGTATACGCTGGGTGCCGCCATAGGGCAGTGAGAACGCTAGCGCGTCGGCGCGGCGAAAGGACGTCCAACGCCTGAGGGGTATATCGTAATGATGTGTCGTGACGGTCGTGGCATTTCTGCGGCAATGGTACCCTCCTGCCCCCTAGGCGCATGTGCGTCGGAGTACCAGTGTGTGGTCGACGCGCTTTCTTGGGGATCAGGACGGGTCTTCCCCAAGAAGACTGGTCTTGCCCGCACGTTTATGCCTCCGTGTCTCAAACGTGGTCACCGGGATGCATTATGACTACTTGAGCTAAATTCACGTGTATGCATGCTTGTGGAGTTGGGAATATTTGTGGGCCTGCGAGTACGTATTACCGAGCGTGAGTGTATGCATGACGACACGCTCAACCCTCGAGAACATTCGGTAGGCCGAGTCCCATCGTCCCGACAAACCGAGAAGCCGCTCCATTGCAAGAAGACATTTGCGCAGGTGGGGCCAGAACATCAGAACGTAATATAGGTGGGCGGTGGCTAAGAACGGCGCAAAGCCAAGCTTAGGACGAACGTACGTTTTGAGCAGATCAGCGAGCACCCTCGGACGCTGTTCGTCGAAGGGGGGGGGGTTGGGCCACAGGCTAAGAGCATTCACTCGGGTAACGGGCCCACTGGCTTTAGACCCTGTAATGCGGGTGACCGGTGCTGCCACAAGCTAACTTCGCTTCCATTGCGGCGGGGCGAAAGTTCCAGCGACAATGAGGCGACCGGAGCGGTTCACGGCGACCGTCCCAAAATACATCGATATCTTTGTGTCGTGCTTGATTGAAGGGTTGTGGAAGCCCTGGCATACGACTGGTGAGGTTGGAGGGAAGTTGGGGTGCGCTCGCACGGGAGTCGGAGGACCTGGCAAATCGAGCAGATGCTATACCAGCGGGACACACACAAGGAGCGCGTCTCCGTCGCCACCATCGTGTCAGCGGACCTTCTACCCCCTTTAGCATGGGAGGTAAGTTGAAATCGCGCCAAGCCGCCGCTCGAGTGTCCACCTCACAGAGGACGAGGGCAAGGGAGGACAATGGGATCAGCTTGAAGCGGCCACTAGTAAGGTGTATTCCGGTGCCCATTTCGACCTTCCCCAGGCATGGGACGGGCTAGTTATAGACAGAACTCGACGTAAGGCTCTTGGGATGCTGAGACAACTTCCAGCGAGGTTGTAGCGGTCCGCATCTCAGGTAGGTCCGTTTTGCTGGCATTCAGCTACTTAGCAACCTTGCACATCAACTCGGGGAACCCAGTAGGGCACCTACGAGATGAAGCACTCTGGCGCGAGACCAGCATCATGGCCACTTACCCCAAGTATCATGAGAACACCAAGAGAGCCGCACATAAATGGTACCGGTAGTGCATACCCACAAAGTGGCCTCATTGGGGAGGATCATGATGCGGACTCCGGCCAAGTTACAACCACTGCAATTCATGCTCAAGCGGACATGGAACTGCGATAAACGGAGCCACGGACATGCATCCCTTTGGTATGAGCGGTAGTCGAGCCGACCCTGCCCTATCCATACTCGAGATATGTATCCCCGACCAGTGTGTTCTAATGCCACACCTTTGGTCATGACAGTCATCATCATCCTCCAAGCATAGTTAGGCTCGTCGTGATAGGAAGCAGTACTTCAAAGACATACCTGAACGAAACCCGCTAGCAGAGATGAACGACTCTTCGGGTAATAGCCCGAACGAGCACAAACCACAAAATTCAGCATAGAACCACCCCAGTGAATGTACAGCGGCAATAGTCATAAGTATCGGTATCTTACGTACAGACAGCAGTCTATAGTCGGTGCCAAGAGGAGGATATCGTAGGGAAAGTTCTCAGGGCTTGACGTAGAAGTCATACTGGGCGAGCATCCAGATCAACGAGGACCCTGAAAAGGAAGAGAATCGGGTAAGTACGTGACGATAACCACAGGACAGAGTGGGGCAAGATAACGATAGCACAGCACTGGGGCCCGCGACTTACCCGCGACAACAATCGGGCTGAGGACGGGGGGAGCTATTTTTGCGGTGCGGTAGATGAAGATCTCGGATCCGAAGTGGAAAAACGCGAAGAGATACGTAAACAGAGCCATGTCGTAAATCCTGCAAGGCAGAGATAAGGAGTGAACATGACGGACGGGGAGACATGAGCTAGAGATAAGGGACCTACAATTTGTTATTGATATTGTACGCTGCGTAGAACCGAACGAGGGCTGACGTAAGCGTCCAGATAGCGAACGTCCGAGCTTGGAGGGGGTTAACTGCAAGGGTGTTCGGCCGTTTGAGGCTAGGATAGCACATGGAGCAAGCTCGGGGTAGCCACGCACCGGAAGTGGCCGCATTGTTGTAAAGCCTCCGGGAAAACGTCAAGCTGGTGAGATTGGTGAATGTGTTCAATGTCGCCGTGAAGGCCACAATCAATTGCCACGTCGACAGCCATCCAGGTCCCTGTGGGAGGTCTGAATTGGACGTGAGGCTGGGAGTAAACTGGGGAGAATCACATGGAGACATACATCCTGAGAGAGCATCCATGAGGGACATGGTTTTGTGGAGTCGTACTAGTCGCCGTCTAAGATAGATACGTACAGCGTGCACCTGCAAACGCCCAGCAGCTTTGAGCATGGAACTCGCCGACTGAAAACACTCGCTCGGCTTGATCCGGGCCGGGAGCGAAGCGGTCTTCCGCAGGCTCGGTGCTCCCCGCTTCTGGTTTCCGAGCATCGTCCACGAACGCACGGCATCTGGTATGTTGCGTATCTTTTATGCCTGACATACGCTCGGATACTTGCCGTTCATCCGTCAAAACCACGGACTGGTTCTATCGCTGCGAGCGAGCGCGCGCAGCCAGTGCCACACGACGGCCGCCTCTCCCCTTCTCGGAGCTCGGACCCCGGAAAACCGCCTCTTCTCTGGCACCCCTCCCACCCTAACCAGATTAGGGCGAGTTCCAACAGCGCTCCCGACGGTGACGAAGACCCTTCCAACAGCCTTTTTGAAGAGCAGCAGCGATGTAGCATATACTGACGTCGATATCATCAACGATAGGGTGTTCGTGGCCTGTCCTTCTCTGTCCGCAGCAGGCGGGAACAAGTGCGGGGCGAGGATTAGCGCTGTAGCCTGGGGACCCCAGAAGGAGCGAGGGAAATGAGTTCGATCGCGGCGCTCAGGGCCAGGTACACTATAAACGCGGTTTTCGGGCCTCGACGACGGCTCGCACGTCGCGCTCGATCCTGCTCTCTGTCGTCGCATGCAACGTCGAGCGACTCATGGTCCCCTCGACCTCGACGGCCGAGCCCTCCTCCCTTCTTCCTGGTGCCCCCTTCACTCGCTCAGATTCTGTCGCTAGCTCCGTTCACAGCGGTGGTCTCCGGCGACGGTCGCGCACTAGGACTCGTTCAATCGCACTTTCAAAACGCGGGAAGAGTCAAGAACCCTCACCGGTGAACAGAGACTCCAGATTGGAGACTGGCGAGAGTTTCTTGGACTTTGACGACGCCCCTCCCGTGCCGAAAGTGCTCTATGACGAGCCCGAGGAGATGACGGTGGAGCAGATTAGGGCGGTCAAGAAGGCGAGGCGGAGGTCAAGGACCGTTGGAGCAGAGTCGAGGCCACACAATGGGGGTCTTCTACCGGAGATGGCCCGGGCACGGAGTGCGTTGGACGTGCGGCAGCCCCCATTCGAACAGGTTCGAGGAAGGCAGGCAAAATCAGACAACGGGTCTGTCAAAGCTGTACGCAACCTTTCGCTCTGCACGCCCTGTTCTTCCCGCTGACATGGCACACGAAGGCGAAACTTCGTGGCCTCAGCCTTCCTCGTCAGGCTGTTCGACAACACTCCCCTTCAGACGAGTCGTCGCAGCCAAGTCCACTCACACCCTACGGCTTTGGTGACGCGACCGCCGTCCGCTTCCTCACCCGTTCTTCCAACCCCCGCGACTCGGTCATGACGCAAAACTCGACGGCGTCTTCGTCGCTGTACCCCGCGTCAACGTCGATCGGCACGCGAACCGAGTCGTCGATGCCGTACACCGATGACCAGGATGAGAGTGACCTGTCTTATCCTGAAATCGTCACTCCCGACCACCCCGAGTTCAATCCCGACGACGTCTCGAACCGACTTCGCCTGCTTCTCAACAACAGCTACTTCCTCCCTCCAGCTCACACAAAACCGACTCCCTTTTCCCTCTCCCCCAATCCCACGGAGGCCGCGAAGAAGAATAAGCCTGCCAACGGTGGTTTCTTCGACTTTTTCAGGTTAGGGAAGTCGAAGTCGAAGCCCGCGTCTCCCATTCCCGGTAGTCCACCTGCTGTTGATGGGGCTGGCCCAATCCTCCGAACCACATCTGACATGCCCTCTGCGTCGGGACTCTTGCATCGCGTCCAGCAACAGCCTCTGGGCTCCCCAACGCTTCCACCTCCCCCTCCGCCTGCGAGCAGGGTGGTGGTGTTGCGTGAGCGGATGGAGGACCTCGCGACGGCCGCGAAGGAGGCGGAGAAGGAGCTTCGCAGCAAAGATGTAGGGAAGATCAGAAGCCAGACGACACCTCGGGACCGCTTTGTCGACGACATCATCGACCCCACAGACGCCGTCGACCTTCCGCTGCAGATGGCAGATTCGATGTTCGCTGTCCAGACGTCGGCCGCATATGGCCTGGGCCCTCAGGATTCGCTGAACGCTGCCGTACTTGCCGATCGTCTTGTGCCTGGCAGCCCAGGGCTGTGGTCACGAAGCTCAGAGGAAGATAGCTGGCGGAAGGACTTGCTGCACCAGGCAGTCAGCCATTCGCTCGGGAACACGCCTGACCACTCCTTCTCCTCGTCAGTGTCGGGCAATGGCGGACGAACCCCGGTCTCTCCACCCCCTCAGTCCGAGGCGTCTTTTCCCACTCCGACGATGCAGGGAGCCCAGAAGGCGAGGGTAGGTCAGCGCATCGTGGAGGACTTGAGCATCCGCTCGATCGTTTCGTTCGACATCAGTCCGCCCGTCTCGCCTATGGGTGGACAACATGTCATGGTGCATGCCAGGACGCCATCGTCTTCGGGAGAGCGATCACCACCAGCAAATGAACATCCAATGCTGTCGGCTGTGGGTCCACCGGCTCGCGCTGAAACTCCTGCCCACATGCCTGTGCCTCTCGCGCCTGCTCCCCGCAAGCAACTGGTCAACCCTTTGTACTCTCTCTCCCAACCTGATCTACCCGGATCTGCTGGGAGACACGGTGATGGCCTCACTAGGTCATCTTCAGATTCTTATCACACCGTGCCGAAGGCGACTCCTTCCACCGGGTTGTCTGCTGCTGAAGAAGCAGCTGCCGAGATCGTCGTCTCGCTCTCTCCTCCGCCTCTGTCTAGACGTGGGATTACGCCGGAACCAAGGGGGATTGAAGGCATGCCATCGTTCACTACAACGGCAACTCGCTCACGAACGGAGAGCGAGTCGAGGTACTCGAGTGACGAAATGTCGTTCAGGACACCTTTGGACACGGATGCAGAAGTCACTGGTGGACGACCTTCCATGACACTGTCACTTCCGTTTGGACGACCGTCAATATCGGTGTCCGTCTCCGAGTTTTCGATACCTTCCCCGACTGCGTCGGCCTTTGGCGACGCAGTCTTTGGAAGTTGTCGAACACCCTCAGTCATGTCTCGGAGAAGCATTTCATCGCACCCGTCCCCGTCGTTGCATTCACTGCCCGAGCTCCCGCCGCTACCTGCCACGCCACGCTCTGCTATCTCCCCTCCCCCACGCGTATCTTCTTCCGTCTCCCCGACTGAGCTACCTGTCCCACCTCGCCGGCGTGCGCCCCATCTTTCACCATCCTCGTTCGACACACGATCATTGAACAGTCGTAGTCCTCTGTCGTCTGGCTCGCCCGCCGTGCTCGACATCCATCCTACGCAAGACGCGCTCGTCGACTCCTCGTTTTCCTCCGTCTCCCCTTCTGCGTCGCCTACGGTCCCAATCGCTGCGCGTCGGGGGTTGGGCAGCCCCCTCTCTTTGACGATTCCTACCAGGATACGACCCCCTGTCATCCATTCGGCGCCGGCGCCGGCGTCGCCGACGGACTTCTTCGATCGGATACCGACGACGATCCAGAACGCCATGGACGACCTGGACACATCTGATGAGAGCGACTCCGAGGACGGGCTCCCTTCTTCGGCCGGCGACAAAAGCGCGAGAAGCGCCCAGTTCAAGCCTCCCCCGCGGTCTTCGTCGCTTGCAAAGTCGCAATCCAGCACCGCCCGTAGCGAGTCCGTCGAGACTGCGGAGGTGTTCGTCGAGCCGCGCACGCAGGCGATCTCGAACCGTGCCTCGAGCTCGAGCGCACGCCCGTCCATCATGCGTCTCGGCAACCACTCGACGCCGCAGTTCTCTCCCGCGTCGAGCCTGTCCGCATCTGCACACGAGCCGCTTCCACAGTACACTTACGACCGCAAGAAGCCGATTGGGAACGTCGTCGAGCTCGGGCGGCGCTCATTCGCGTCGTCGCGCTCTCCGTTCAAGAAGGGCAAGGGCATCGCGCATGTCCTGCCCACCTCGCCGCTCCTCCCCATCGGCGCGATGCCGAGCTCGCCGATCGCCCCTGGGACCTCGTTCGCTCAGGGCCAGCCTCCGCTTAGTCCAAGGAGGCGGCCGGCAACTGCGCCAGAGGAGCAGGGCAAGGGACCGGGAGCTGGGCGCAAAATCCAGCGCGAGTCCATACAGCGGTTCGACGGGATGCTCGTGCAGCACCTGGCGGCGGAGCGCGACCGGATGAAGCGCATCACAAGCGACTACCTCTCCCCGTCTTCTGCGGAAGGCTCTCCCGCGCATCTATATTCGGAACGGAAGTAGGATCAGGATCTGTGGTTCGGTTCTCTGCTTGCTTTGTCGTTGTCGTTGTCAGAAGGGCTGGTTGTTTCTTGCAGGTTTCTTGTCTTGGATGTCACCCTCACACCATCGCGGCTCATGTACGGTACGGATTTCTGGCAGATTATTGTCGTCTATAGCGCGCTCGAATGCCCGCTCTCGCCGCGGCGGGCCGAGTAATGTCTCAATAGCTACAGTGCTGCTATCAGTTAGTTACAGTTTACACATACACCGCCCTTCTAGTAAGGGACGGCCCCCCCACGTTCCTTCCTGAACATTTCCTCTCCTTGCTCCCCCACGCTCTCTAACCATCCTGCCCCACCCAGTCTGGCGCTGCTGGACCTGTGCATACCCGTAGCTTACATTACATGTTCTGCTACCCCGCTCACCTCTCGCATATATCCGAATCCCATTCACATCGTCCGTACAGCGTACACTGAGTGGTTTCGTTCCCGGCAGCGGCCGTTTGCAACCAACTGTACAGATGCCTTACACCATCGAATCCTACATGCATGCTTTCGTTCACTTTTTATTGTCTCCTGCATTCATCATGTCCATACCCCTCGGCCGTTGCACATATAGCTTCCTCATCACGTTAATGGTTATTACGTCCAGCATTCTTGTTGCATATATGCATTGCGGTCACACTTATGTTTGTGTGGACAGACACCTGAATGAGCATTCATTCTCCGAAGCTTCTCAAACTGGAAGGGAGGATGGAGAAGATCAGGAGGCTAGCGTTCTCCAATGCCGACAGTGACTAGTGACTCCTCGAGCTCGTGTGTAGCTGGATCGCGAGTAACGCTGCTCAGACTCCTCGAATATTCAGCAATCATACGCGATTGCATGTGCTTATTACTTGATTCGTTGCTCCACTAAACTTAAGCTTGGCTCATTCTCCATCCATCAATATGGCGGCAAGTTATCACAGGGATGCCTCCAGGACCAGTGCATTAGCATAGTATAGGAGGGTGTAAAGGGATACGTTTATCGCTCTGTAGACGTACACGAGACAGTATCATCTCCTAGATGCTCTGCTATATAACCCAACTTTCACTTTTCTACGCTTCCAAGATGCCTGTACCAATCAAGCGACGACGCACGTCAGTAGTTAACCTGATGGAGTTTTACGCCAGCGATCGTAGCTCCATGGACCACCAGACCGGCCTTGTTGTCTTTACAGTTACGATGGGTTCGTCTGGTAGGAGATGATTTGACGTTGATATCAAGCCATCGAAGGACGATACTTGGTCCGCTATTGTCATGTTTTATCACATTTATGAGGGCATGACAAAAGATCAAAAACGGCAAAAAACTGACTGAGATTCCACTTGAGTCCCGTCGTCGTCAGAACAGTTAGGTCGATGCCAAGGGGTAGGAGCCCACAGGTGGGTCCAAAATTCTCGTGGTCAACGCTTATACGGTGTTCGCCCTTGAAGCAAGACGCTTGTTGGCACACCACGGACTCGTGTGCTAGCGGGAATCACTCACTGCATCGAGGACCCAAGCGACGTTATCATCGGTGATCACAAAGACGCGTTTCCGCCTATGACGGAGTTTGTGCAGCAAGGAAAGGGTATGCACTGTTTGGTCAAGGCGGCCACTAAGGCCACCAAGTATCACGATCGTGTGTTGCTAAAAGATCTGGTAAGGATGTGGGAGGTCGTGTGCCAGGGTGAGAGGCAATCGCACCTACCTCGACGTGCCGCTCCGCCTTCTCGTCATCGACCAGAGCGCCAATGCATTTCATAAGGTCAGTCGAGTCTTGGTCGCCATCCTGTACGATGCGAACGCCGCGGGAAGAGTAGTAGAGCTGGACATCCACGCGAAGGGAGTCCAGGTCGCCCTTGATTAGGTCGGGGGTGAAGCTGCAGCATGGGAGTTGGGAACAATTAGAAAGATGGAGACGAAGGTTACGTACTGTCTCGGGCACGACTCACAGGTGCCTCAGATCCTTGCCGTCGCAGTCTTTGAGAAGGTCATGGAGACGGTTGGCACCGCCGTCGGCGCACGCGTGCCAGGACGACGAGTACCAGACACGGCGGAGAAGAGAGTACGAGAAAGGCTGGTTGAGGATGATGAGGGCATTGCGGGACTGCCTGAGAGGGTCGAGGAAGGAGATCTCCCAGGGAGTGACGGAGTACGCGGAAGAGGCGACGGGGGGCATGAGGCGGAGCGAGGACAGGCGAGTCCGAGGCAGCACGCCGTTCCGAGAGTGCCAGGCGCCCGTGGTAGAAGCACGGGCACGTGCCTGGTTTACTAGGAGAGGCAGTCGTGTCGCTCGGCTCGACCGTTGGGGCTGTCTCCAGATGCGAATGTCCTTCTTGTCCTCCTTCCATACCCCCCACCGCCCCCAAGTCTCCTTTCTGCCCGCCCCCGACGAGCATGGATAGGCTCCACGATCACTATCAGTCCTACTCATGGCATCAGGTCCGTCCCACTCTCGATCAGCTCATTCTCCTCCCTCAGTGCTCACGCCCCCGTCCTCCTTTTCCTAGTCTCACGACCAGGTTGGTGGCGCTCTATGGCCCTGGCACATCCCGTGCCGATGCTGAACTTTCAGTAGGCTACCGTCCTCTTGCTTCTGCCATATGAAACCGCGGAGGAGGATGTATCCGTGAGTCCGACCGTCGTACTCCCGCCAGGCAACCCTTGACCTCTCCGAACGTGTACAGGTGATCATCGAAGAGAACCACCTTGTAGCCGGCGTGTGGGGTCAACCACCAGTAGTCAAGGCAGGTTTTGCGGACATGGGTGCGTCGTGGACCACACTCACTGTCTCTCCAGGGACAACTGTACGGCAGGGTGGACGCCGCAGCTTCGGTGTGGCAGTTGGAACCCCGACCCTCCCGTCTCTCGCCTAGAGGGCGCACAACGTCCACAGCATCCACAGCATCGACCCAGTCATCGTATGCTGTTATTTCCGACCCTGAGTTCTCCAGCAGCTTTGCAGCATCCTTAGAAGCCGGTCTCATCTCCGGGTCCGAAGTGGACGACACTATCATCTCCTCTCCCGCTCTGTCATCGCCCGTCTCATCCTCCGCAGATGAGCGACTCGGTGTACCGCCAGACCCTCGCCCCCTGCGTAGATCCCCCCTCGCTGCCTCACCTCCGACGCAGCTCCCCCAAGCTATCCCTCATGCATCCTCTTTCTCCTCACTCGAGTCATTGCATACCGGTTCCGGGAGGCTCCTCACTCTGCATCTAGAGAAGGCAGACTCCGTTATCTGGCCGTCTCTCATCATCGGCCCTGCCCCCGAAAGTGTATCGCCCCCACCTGCGGGTGTATACCCCTGGCTTCTGGATATCTCCTCGGAAATGCCGTACAACATGGACCCAACGAGTCTCGTTCTCATAGCACTAGATTTGTACGATATTCGCAAGGCCGAGGAGGATGCATTCGAGTACTTCGTGTACGTCATGCTTCCCTTCTCCGCTCTGTCGCCGCGACTGACCCACCCTACTCTATTTTCACAGCCGGGCTTGGCACCAAGCACGGCTCCCCTCCGCAGCAATCCGCCTCGCAACCCACTACCTCCCGCTCACGACCATTGTGCCAGACGAATTTGTAGACGCGTCGGTGGGCACCATACACCCTGAACCCATCTCCACACCAACTCCCCAATCCTCTGCGTTGCAACTCACAACCACCTCCCTCCCCGTACCTTCACGCGGAACACCCGAGTACTACATTTTCCGTCTAGGTGGCCCGCAAGGCCTCGCACAGCTATTCCTTGCTGCGGGATTGCTCTATCTCGAGGGTACTGCGACATCCCTTCTTCTGTCTTCATATGCTGGCCTCTCTTCTCTCCGTTCACCCTTCACGATGTCCGGCCCACCGACATCGCACGCCCCAGGGACGAGCGCAGACGGCGCGACGGCGTGGAGGCGGGACCGCGAACAAGCGGCGCGCTTCTTCGTGCGTGCACGCGCTCTGAGCCCTGCACTCGACGTGCCACTACTCCCTGCGGAAGAAACGGAATCGGAGGATAACGGGTCCGGGGCGGACAGCGGGACGGAACTCGCGATTCGCCCACGCGAGCCGCGCGAGAAGTCGTCGCAGCAGCAACAGCACTCACAGCAGCAGCGCACGGTGCGGCGCAAGGGCGTGCGCGGGTCTGGGCACGAGCGGCAGCAGCTGGAGATGCCGACGATCGATGTGGCGCGGGAGGCGGCGGCGGCGCACGACCCGCTGCCCCCCCCGATGCGGCGGAGGCGCAGGAAGGAGGTCGTGTACGCGAGCGACGACGCGGACGCGGAGCTGTCGAGCTCGATGATCGAGAGCGTGCACAAGGAGCCGGATCTTGTCGCGGAGGACGACGACAGGACGTGGTACCTGTACTTGCCGGGGCTAGTTGGGGCAGGGACGGCGTTGCTTGTCGTGGGGCTATTGAGCTTGCAGAGTTGGCGGAAGAACCAGGGGTGAGCGGTGTGCTTTAGGTGCCTCCGTGGTCGTTAGGTTGTTGTGCGAAGATGACATTCGGATGGCCGCAGGCGCGTTGGGGTGGGTTAAGATGCGTTTTGAGATTGGTTGTATTGTGGGTGTATGGCCTGCTTGGGACTGTGTCGCTCTGGGAGGGACGGTACTCAGGATTTACGATTTGTAACGAGATGTCATGACGAGTAGCAGTGTAGCATATCCGGAGAAAGCTGGAGTGTGCGGTGCAAGCTTTCTACAACGTCCTGGATGTACAGAGGGTAAATAACATAGGTTAGTTGCAATGATATGCGCATGCACTTGTCCTCAACGGCTCTGGGGTCCATTGTGCACGAAGATATGATGTGTGAGTGGCTGGGTAGGCGCGGATTTACCTTGACTTCGCACTGCGATGACTGCCCAAGCTACATCGATCACCGTGTTGTATTTCGCCGCCGCATCCACCGAAACAGGGCTGACAACGGAGGAAATCGCGTTGCCTAAGAGCGAGGGCGGCGAAGTAGTTGGTATGATTCTAATTCTAATCTCCATGTCCCGGCCAGGAGTGGCATGTTCGTTGACGTTGGACCTTGGGACGATCACCGTGTCGCCCAGGTCTTCCTCTAACGCAGCTGGCTGTGCTGCTGACCGCACGTCACCCAAACACATCGCTGGGGTCGGTATTGGAGAAGAGCCAGTGGGCTGTGGATGCGGAGATGGTCGAAGACCCCACACAAGTTACCCTGCGTGGTGGAGAGGAGGTTGCGGTCATATGTCCAGTCTCAGGTGGATGATCGAGGCGAAGGCAGGACGCTTGCGGATTTGATACTATGATAGGTATACATTGCATACATGTCAAGTCTAGGATGGACATGCGAAAGCTGCGTTATCACTTTTATCCAGTCCAGCCCACGACATCGACAGCGACAATATGTAGAGACTGCCTCACATCGCAGCACGCCCAGCAACATCCATAAACCGGAACGCACCGTATGTACCCTGAACCCATTTCGATCCATTCGTCTGGTCAATGACGTCTTCGATCACGACGAACATCCATCCGCTACACCAACTTCATCCCCGCTACTCATACTTCCAGTCCCTGGCGACCGGCGTAACGCGTACGTAGGCTTCGGTGGCTGACGAGCTTATGAGGATTTCTCGAGCCTGGCCCCATGAGCGATATCGATGAATCGCTGTTCAGGCCATTGATCCATTGGATTTCGAGGTCGCCGGGAGCAACGAGACGGAAGTAGGCCGCAAAGTTTGTCCACGGGAGTAGAGTGTCACACGGACCGGCGACTCGCCCGTTCCACTAGACCGCCAGAGGCTCTCGTTCCCAACGGTAACAAGCTTTCCACCACGCACACATATTGCGCGCCCGGTTACAACTTCTTGAGTCAGGGCCGCCCCTCCACCGATCGGAAGCCCTGGAGGACAATGTCCTTGCGCAAGCCTGAGTGCATTCGGTACGAGTTTATGACGTGAGTCGAGGATTGAATAGGCCGAACCATCTCTGAAAACAGAGCATCACCGGAGTCGGTTGGCGCTGCGAAGCCTTGATTAGAGCACCTGGAAGGTCGAGAAAGGAAGCCTGGAGTTTCGGCACTGGGAGTGTTGTGAACCAGTAAAGGGGTTATGATCCACGCGATCCAATCAAGGAGGAAGCGAACAAGGGAGTAATGAATAGCGCGCGTTGAGTACGTGAGGACACGAAGGATGTATAGCTTGCTATGTCCGACGGATCTTCTACAAGAAAGGGTGTAGTCAAAGTTAGAACACGTATACATAGATTTAATGGACGGAAATAGGCTAACCTTAAGGCCGTTGTGAAGTCTAAGGCTTCAACACATCCTGTTCCAGCTGCGCTAGGAACGCGTCGGCAGCATTGGGCGGCGTGCGACGCTGGTCCTGAGTGATGGATATCCCCTTTCGCGCCGTTCCTTGTACCTCTAATGCAGGGAGTAACTTAGCGGCGACCTCCGGCACAGGCGCACCGGCCTTAGACGAAGACGCGGGTCTCTGCGGCTCTTGCGTGTTCTCTGCTTGGTGACCTAATTTCTTCTTCTTCCTGGCCTCCAATTGTTTCTTCCGCTCCTCCAACTCGCGCTTCCGTTTCTCCATCGCAAGGCTTCTGGCAGGCGCCCACCCCGGAGCCTCGTCTGCTCGCATGCCTTCGACATGCCTGTCTTCCGCCCCAGCTTCTTGCCGAGCGATCTTGGTCTCTTCCCGGCTGACGTCAAACTGCCCCTTCTGTACACCACGGTGGGTCGGGTCATGAGAGAAGCCAAAGAATCCGGGGCCCCGGTGACGGATTTCCCGCGAGGGATCGTAGTAGACATTAATAGGGCTTTCCTCTGCCTCAGCCATAATCTGCGCTTGACGTTCAAGGCTATGTTGATGTACGGGAAAATGGTTCACGGGATTGTCTGTTGACCGTCAAAGGGGGCCCGGGTTAAATGCTGGGACTGCACTTACAGATTGCGTCGGAACTGGGGGCGGGGTGAGGTCATCAGCAGAGTCTGTGCCGTGAGCAGGCATGGCGTACGTACCCTTCATCTTCCTCGTTCCTAGAGGCGGGAAGATCTCGGGGCACCTGAGAACGGAGGACGGTCCGTGTCCGCCCTAGCTCATCGACGTATTCGACGAGAGGATCATCGTCCGCATTGTGAGGGGCAACGGGGACAACTAGTGACTCGTCGACGTCATCGCTGTCAGACTCGTAATGCTCGCCGTACTTCTGTTCGAACTTCCGCCACGCCCCAAGTGAGCAGACAGGACGATGACATGCAAGGGAGGCCACTCACATCCACCAACAGGTCCCCCTGCTGTTTATCCGAGTAACCGCCAGTCTTTCCCCTCTTCAGCAGCTCGTATCTCTTCGCTTTCCGCTCCAGCACGGCGCGGCCAGTCTCGTAGGAGGCCCTGCCCGGCTCCTCAAACATGAATGCATCGCGGGCGGCGCGGACCTGAACGCCTGCGTTCTGCTTCGCCCATTTTGCCACCCTCTTGTTCGTTTCAGATGTGAGCACGATCCTCGCGGCATTCATGATGGGCGAGATATAGGATATGGGAGATGGGCGTGCATACCTTGACGGGGTCCTCCACACGACCAACGGGCTTTCCGGCGGCCTTGTTCTTGTCAAACTCCTGTTTCTGTCTCTCGAGTTCGGCGCCAAGGTCGATGAATGAACTGGCACTGATGCCGGCGGCGCGGGCCTTGTCCTTGGGAGCCATGGGCGGGAGAGGCGAGGCAGGGAGACACTGAGACAGTGCCGATGGCCGCAGCAAGCAAGACAGACGCGGGCGGAGGTAACCGATTGAGGCTCCAGCAAAACACGCCCAAACAACGCGTCGCGCGTTTGCTGCTCCCCGGACCTGCTGGCTTCCGAGTCTCTCCAGGCAATCTCCTGGCTTGCATTCCGCACACGGCAGTCCTCCCCGACTCACACTCATTTCCGAGGAGCCAAGATGACTCCGTACCCGGTCTCTCATCTTCAATGCGCACTCATTGGCGACTCAGAGCCCACGGTGTGTCATCGAAGCCTGCGCAATGGCGCTAAGGGAAAGATCCGGTCCGGTCGAGCTACCTACATCCAGTATATCGCGCATTCCAGCTCCCCGCCCACCGGCGCCATCTCGGGACCGTCCACAGGCCGCACAAGAAAGTAAGTGCGACCCGCGCGAGCTGTGTGTGATCAGCAGCGCGAATCGCAAATCGTGGAACGATCGCGCGGTGCATCATTGAGATTCGCTCGACTGCGATCGGTGTGTGCGCAAACTCGATCGAGTCCCTGGACGATCTGATGTACAGCAGTAGTTGTGTGGCGGTGTGTGGTGCAGTGGTACAAGGAACGACGAGGTGGTGGAGAGCGCAGATACTCGGCTGAGTGCCCCACTACATCCGAGCGTACCCCCGGAGCTGGTATACGTCAGGCGATCACGCTGGGAACTGCTTCACGTACCTGCGAATGGAATGAGCGCCGATGAAATAGTTGGAAAATTAGGATACATACGTAGCGTCGAGCTGCTGTATTTGGGGAAGGAGGAGGATCAGTTTCCGGCGGTACGCGGCTCCTTCACTCGCTTGCACGGGATTCCGTTCCAGGTAGATCGTCTCCAGCGTCTCGAGGTGCTTAAGCTGCGGCTCGATATCTTGCAGCGTCGAAATCTTGTTGTCATTGATCTGTGAAGACGCGTGGGCAACGAAAACGGCGCATTGTTCGCATCAAAACATACCCATAACTCCTCAAGCTTCGTAAGGTGGGAAACTCCTTCCAGCCGCTCCACGAAATTGTTTCCCAGGTCAAATGTTCGGAGTTTCACCTGTGATAATATGTCAGCTCAGTGACATAGTTGTGATGGGAGTTGGTTAGCTCTACATTGTTCTCAAGGCCTTCTATTCGCTGTACCCCATTGTGGCTGATGTAGAATTCCTCAATGTTCTCAAGACTCTCGAGACCTTCTATTTTTGTGATGCGGTTGGACTGGATTGACAGTATGCGCAGCTTCTTCAGGGCGCCGAGATTCTGCGGAGAAAGGATCAACATCCACCCACATGACTGTTGTATTCCCGTTCAACATACCTCAAGCTTCGTAATCTTGTTCTTACCAACCCACAGTTCCTCCAAATTAACCAGCGCTTCCAAACCTTCTAATTTCTTTCGAGAGTGAGAAATGTTAGCGTATATGTTGCGTGAGAAATACGGAAGCCGTACTCGGAGCCGGTTACCACCAAGTTCCACACTTCTCAGGGTCGCAGCGAGCCCACCGAGGTTGGCGATGTGGGATATGCGGTTCTGCACGAAGAAGATTGTCTTCAATGACGTTAGATGGGTTTCGAGTTCTTCCGGGATGTGTTTGATCAGATTGAAAGATAGATCCAACGTGCTGGGCGCGCTTGCCTAAGCCCGTGCGCGACATGGAAACGAGCAGCACGCAACTCACGTGAGGTTCGCCATGTTGTTCAGTGCCGTCCCGACATGCTTAATCTTGTTGTCGTAGAAGTCAAGGTCTTCGAGCGCCGTCAGCGCACCGAACACCTCCAGGTCGAGGTGTGAGATAAAGTTCTGTCGGAGGCAGAGCCGCTTGAGATGTGCGCCGAAGCGCGGGAGGCCCAGCTTGCCAACGCCGTTAGAGTTGAGTCGGGAGTGGATGAGTTCGATGTCCTGACTTGCGTGTGAGCCGAAAGAGATGACCTAATGCGCATACTACGCGTCGCGTACCTCCGTCTCGTCCGGCAAGTCCTCGAGGATCTGCGAATCCTCGATCGCGGCTTCCTCGTCCTCACCGTCATCCTCTTCCCCGCTGGAACCGTCTGCTCCCGCCTGGGGGCGAACGACCTCTACTCTTGCAACTTTCGCCCTATATGTATCAGGACATGAGGCCCTTCGTGCACATCATCGCGAGAGAACGATTACGGACGGGGTTTCTGTGGGAACAGCCACAGCAGCATTGGGCGCATCGGTCGCCTGCGAGTCCACCGTAGTAGCGGTGTTGTTCTCTGAAGTCGTACCTGGTTCGCTCATGCTAGATCAACGAGAAGTGCTATAATAACTCGAGTTTAGTGACCAGAACAGAGTGGAATGTGTCCAGATAAGGCCGTGGATGAGTCAATTCCACCCTCCGCTGATCGAGCGAGCGCACATCCCACCCATCTTCACGTGATTTCCCGATTAGACGCGTCGCGACGCGTCTGAGACTCAGACTAGTACTGTCTCGCGCGACCCCTCCGCTGTCGCCGATCACGACCCGCCGCTCAAAATAAGTACATCGGTCGCGGTCTCGCGGATGAATCGATCCCGCTTGTCAATGTGAATCTCCGTTCCATGCCTGTCTATCGAACTTCCACCGCCTGCCGCCGGATCCGCCTAAGTATATCGCCGTGGACGAAATGGCGCGAGAAGCCTGCCTGCCAAGCACCAGCCTTCGCGCAGCGCCTTCCAATGCCGACGCAGCGCTTCTCAACGTCCCCACTCGAAGATTGCGCGATGACAAACTCTAGTGTCACTGGTCGCCCCAATACCCTGCGACTATTCACCGCATCCTGTCAAAATCAGGCTTGCTTCTTCGCAGCAGCGATAGCTAATCTGTGAAAATTCTCTCGCGCGACACCGGCGATACTTGCCCTCTTGGAGCGGGTTCGCGCGCGCCCGGCGAAAGTTGCGGGGGTACCTTCGGTCTCACACATGCCGTAAGGACGCGCCGGCGCATCGCTGGACCAACAAGATCCCTCGATCCTTCGCCACCCCCGGAAATCGCCATCGCCCCAGGAAAAAAGGCAAAGGAGGCGAACAGAACGCGCGCCACAACCCGCTCCCCCATTGCTTCGAATTCTGCGGTTTCAGGGTGCCCGTCGGCGGAGGCGCCCACTATGCCAAGCTCCGTTTTGAAATTTGAGCTCCTGGCCCCGCCACGGAACCTCCCGCCCCAGACGTGTGGCGCACGCGCGTGGGACTGGGAGACGGATCCAAACAGCGACAACATCTACCATACTCGGCGCAGATTATTACAGTACACGACTAGGCATGAGAACTAATAGGACTAGGACTAGAGCGAGATGTAGGTTTCCTGGGAGTGCCGGTGCAATGCGGGATCTTATCATGAATGACTTGAGTATGATGAAATACGGACTGCGTAGTACTAGTTATAGGGTTGGCAATGGTTGCGGATACAGCGGATAAATACCGTCAGAGGGGCACGAAAGCCAAACCGGCCGGCCGGCACGCCCAAACATGGACGGGCGCGCGGCCGCCGACAGAAGACATCGACATGCAAGCGCTACACATGAGGGTGGGGTGAGGGTGAGAAGTGTACCGGGGGGACAACGACGACAACAACAACAACAATACATCGATCCAATGACAATCGAGGGTGTGGAACGGATTTCGTGCAAAAAGAAAGAAAATGCGAACGTGCGCATGCGTCGACCGGCAGATTAAGATGATAGGGGACAATTAGGTTAGAAGGCCAGGTGTCGCAGCGACTCGGACAGGGATGGGAGGGCCCGCAGCGAGCCAGCGGCGAACACTCAGAATGGTGCTGCCTCGCGCGCCATGTAGCCCGCCTGCTTCCCCATGCGGTACGTGTGCTCGGGTCCGAGCGGGGACTGCGCCGCCATCAAGAGGTGCTGCTCCGTCTCCCTGTCGTGGCGCTTGTCCCGCTCGTACGACGCAGACGACAGCCCAGCAGAGGACAGCCCCGCGCTGAGAGGCGAATTGGAAACGGGGGACGACGGGGAGACGAGCGGTGAAAGCCGACTAGGGAAGGGCACGACCGGGTCCAGCCGCGTGGGGCCCAAAGGATGAGGGTGAGGGTGGTGCCCGTTGGAGGGTACGTGATGCGCACCGGACTGGGGGTACCCAGACTGCGGCGGAGGAAGGTAGAACTGGCTGGGGTTGGGTTGCCCGCCAAAGCCGGGTCGGTCGGCCTGCATGGCTGATGAGTAGCTCATGGCATGTCCGGGGACGTAGTGCATACCGCCCGAGGGCGGTGAGGGCGACGGCGTCATGCCATCGAAGGTTTGGCCATGCGAGAAGCTATCGTTCCCGGACCCTGAGCCGGCCGAAGAGGTGGAAATGAAGGAGCCTTCTTCAAAGTAGCTCCCTCGCCGCATGGTCGGGTACGAGGCACTCACGGGAGACGCGGAGGGTGACGGGTCGGGCTTCGTCGACAACGTGCTCATCGCGCGGTCCTTCGTCCGACGGCGTTGGTTGCCGCCTTCCTTTTTCGCGCGAGACCGCGCAAAGCGCAGGCCACACCTGAAAGACCACCAGGAGGTAAGCGAAACCACGAACATACATTAAACCACACGAACACTTACGCATTGCAGAGGTCCTTCTTACCACTGGGACCCTTGCGCCACTCCGGGCTATGAGTGACCTTACAGCTCGCACATCTCGTGATTCCCACGGGCGGGTTCCCTGCGGTACGTCCGCCGTTCCCGTATTGATCCCTGTTGCTCCTCCGTCCGGACCTAGGTGCGGGCACCAGGTCACCGGGTGGAGAAGGAGGAGGCTGGTCATCTTGTTCCGGGGGCGCGGATGCGGGATACATCCCCCCAGGACTCGGTGCAGAAGGACCGTCCGGAGAGACCGGAGAGTCTGTCTCCATGTACGGAGCTTGTTGTGACGACCATTGGTGCTGCGGAGCGGACGGCGGCGGAGGTGCGGAGTACGATGATGAGCGGAGGCTGCTGACAGGAGCACCGTTCGGAAGGGAGCTAGGGGCCCAGTGCGCATACTGGCTTGGTGAACCCGACGACTCCATGTCCATCCAAGCGTTGGGCGGGTACGACGACGACGACATTGGAGGCTGTGGCTGAGGACTGTAAGTGTATGGCGGAAGGGAAGGAATGTGAGGATTGTGGGGGTTCTGAGGGAGGTTTTGAGGATTCGAGTCGTAGAACTGAGCGTTTCCTTGGGGAGCGTAGCTGCTGGAATGGTATCCTAGATGTGGAATACCATTGCCGCCAACGACGCTAGAACGGGGGTACGGAGTGATTTTGTGACATGCGAATATAATGGCGCCTGGGGCAGTTCGGGTAAGGAGTCAAGCGCACCGAAAATGAAGGAGGCGGCGCACCATGAGGAATAAATATGCTCTCCACTTCCCGTTTATCACCCATGGTAAACTCGGTAATTTGACATGCCTTAAAGCGGCGCGTGCAGCTCGTTTTGGCGTCTGTGCCGTTGTTGGTGATTTGGATGTCCTCGGCGAGCCGCGCGAGGTCTTTGGAGGTGGGTTCACCGGGGCGCTCCTGGGGCCAGCTCAAGCACAGCGGCCTATTAGGCTGGTTGAGAAGAATTTGAAACACGCGCGACATGGTAGGCGGCGGAGGCAAGGCGTGCTGTAAGCGGCCATATAGAAGCTGGACCTGGTCCATGCCCATGCAGGCCGTGCCGCACCAGTTTGTCCAGCACGTTTTGTTGTGTTCATCGTTGTCGCGTGGCGTGAGGTCGACTACGGCGTGGATGAAACAGAGGACCAGCTCGTCTGCCGCGTAATTGATGACGATGTCGACTGCCATGTAATTCGAGTCCTCGGCAACCTTGTCGGCGTCTATCCACTGTGGGGAGGGGCCATTGTACCCTAAGAGTCTGCGGACACGCGACAATCGAGAATAACGGACGCTGGCCATGGCGGCTGCGTAAGAAAGAAGCCGCCACCCCCGCAAAGCGTAGCACTCACCGCGTCACGCTCCCGTGCAATGTCCGGCTCTCCAGTACCGCTCCGAGATCGACCTTCGCTGACGCTTGCTCGTCGGGATGGACGTAGGCTAGGAGGGGCTTGCCAATGAGCAAGTCAGCCTGTTCGCCGAGATGGCTTGCGAGGACGGGGTCGAGGTAGAGGAAGGTCAAGTCGGAGGTGAGGAGGGTCCAGTCTACGGTGATCACGGTGGTCAGTAAGCATGGAAACGGAACAGGGCTTGGAGGGCTCGTTCGATCGATGAACGATCGCGAGGCATATGGGGAAGAACTCACAGCACCGTGTCTCACCGACTCTCGGCAAACTGATGTGGGGGCGATCGGGGATGTGAGATGAATGGGCGGGGGTGGACTGGATGGAGACCATTGAGCTGGAGGGGACAGGAGAGAAGGAGTCGGGCGGGAGGGAGTCGAAGGAGGGAAGGGCGTGCATGGGTATGCGGGGAGGGTGTGCTGCGTGGATCGGGGGATGGTGGGGGAGGTCAGGATGGGAAAGAGAGTCGTAGCCTCGCTGGTGGGAGGCGAGAAAACTCATGGCAGGAAGACAAGGTAGACTAGGAGGGAGTAAGATATGGGGACGTGGTGGTTAGACAATGGTGTAAGGTAGACGGAAGAACGATGCGGGAGGGAGGCGATCCTGATGGATAGGGGCAAAGGAGCGGAATGCGAGGCGAGAGCGGCCGCAGCTGCAACTCTCGACAGGAGGTCCAACACAGGGGCGCCCGCGCGGACGAGGCCTCCTGCCGCTGCACCTTTTGGACAAGGTTCATCTCCCCCCCAGACGCCCGCCCTCTGTCAACGTCGCATATCGCTCGGCACGCTCTGCCGCACCCCCCCCGTCCTCGCCTCCGAGCCACGAGTGCCGCCATCAATCCGTGCCCCGAGGCGGACACGCACTATTCCGGTTAGCCGTCGCCCCGAATTTGATTAGTTGTGCAGATCCAATCCACGCATCCGCCGCGTCCCCGACACCTGGGCGTGGTGCACCAACTCCGCAGTCCCTCGCACCCAGTCGTGCGCCGCCCATCTCGCCCATTCCCAAATGCAGGTGCGCACCTATGTCGGTGCAAACTTACAAATAGCACAGCGTGCGCGGATCTGGGAAAATTGGACGCTGCTAAATGCCCGGGCCACCGGACGTAATCTGTCCCCGTCGGCTCCCCGGCGCTCTCTCCCCATCCCGAAGATCCACTCTCCGATCGCAGATCCGCTTCTCCAGATTCCATCGTGCGCGCGTCGCGCCCTCCTCCGTGCACGCCTCCTCGCCCACCTGCGCCACGCTCCCAGGGAACCCGTCGCCCCGAGGGCCATGCACACGCCAGGCCTCCATCTAATTCCGCGTATGCCCTCTTCCATGCCTTTTTAGTCGAAACACGTCCTGTGCTCATGCCTTGCCGAGCGTCGTGCCACTACGTCTGCATCACGCATGTTGCCTCGAGAATGTAGGAGAATGTGCCTCAACTGCGCCCCGAACGCATAACAAATCCCAAATGGGGATGAGGTCCGCGTTTCGTCATCCTTGCGCCGCGCGTCATCGTGGTGACTCTCTTCGGCACAGAGACGCTTACTTCTGTGAGGCGAGACAAGGCGCGCAGGCTTGCTTTTAGGCGATGGACTAAGTTGAAACGTGGGCAGGGACGGAATGAAGGATACCATAACGAAGACCTTTAACAGAAGGACGCATGCAGTTCTATCTAGATAAAATATCCGCAGTAGGAGCTTTTATTCGCTTACGGACAGATGAATCATATATTAATGAGCGGCCCAAGTTGCAGCGAACCTTCAGCCTACCACAGGCGGCAACATGCTTGTGAGGTAGGACAATCCCTTGTTCTGCGAGCGTCCGTACTTACTATCCCCGACTTCCAATTTCCGAAGAGACCAAGGGAAATGATGCCCACCCTTGTTGTCACTTTGAATAACGGCATTTATGTAACTTAGCACGACCCGGATCCAATGGCGGCTAATGGCGGCCGCATCCAAGTTTTTACTTAGACCTAGTTATGACCTAGCTGGTAGAGAATATGCCCGAATATAGCCTTCATCGTGCTTCTGCGAGGAGACCCTGAAGGCCTGAAGTAGCCTGAAGTTCGAACTTGATTTGTTCCAGCGCCAAGCCAGCGCCAGGCACCGTGACTGACTGAGGGCTATATTAGGCTTCCCACGTGGTAAGAGCCGATCCGTTTTGGGGTGAGCGCCCAGGGTCCGGCTTAAACTTTCACTGACGGACGACGACGATGCCAGTCCCGACCAACGTACAACACGAGAAGAACATTTGGATAGCAGCGGGGGACGGGGATCTAGACCACGTGCGGGTACGCGTGCATTCTCTATCGCCGTGCTTTCCGACAGCTGAAACCATTTCTGCAGGAGTTGATAGAAAACCACTGTTTGTGCGATCGCCAACGCTGGCTCGGCATGGAACGTTGAACGTGTATGTTTAGCTATTTCACCGAATGTGCCCGATGAGAACACCTACACACCTATGTGAGCATTCAGATGGTCTTTCTACCGAATTTCGGTGGCTTTGCTCATGCGTCTGTCAGGCATGCTGCCGCATCGTACGGACACCTGGACGTCCTAGAGTACCTGATATCACACGGTCAGTTAGAGTTCTTAAGAGATGACACAACGTCTGACAATCAAGGCTCAGGCGGAGACGTCAACATCACCGACGAAGACGGAGATACTCCACTATATGTGGTCGAAAACGTCGAGACCGCCACATTTCTGGTCGAGCGGGGAGCGGTTGTCGACCGTCAAAACGTAGAAGGACTGTCGGTAAGCTTATCTGTAAAATAAAGTTTCACAGGTGTTAACCGCTCATCCAACCATCAGCCTGCCCAATACCTCGAGGAAGAGGAGTTCCCCGCTGTAGCGGCCTATCTTCGGAGCGTCGGAGGTGGCGCGACTGCTGCTGCTGGCGAAGTCGCACCGGCACACGAACCTCCATCGCAGCATGCGCAGAACGCCGCTTCCGAGAGCCTGACTTCGTCACTGCTCGAGTCCGTGCAGGACGTCATCCAGCGCGCCCAGGCTGAGGGCAGGGATGTGCCAGAAGAAGAGCTGCGGCAGATTGTAGGCAGGGCTGTGATTGAAGGCGTCATTACAGGATATGGAATGGGCTCTGAGGCTGCGAGAGAGACTGGTCCAGAGCAGAGAAATGGGGACGATGCGAAGAGGCCGCGGATGGAGGGCGGTTGACTCAGAGCCTTGGGGGCGTCCGCTGAGCTTGTCGTACGTCTATCCTTCTGGTTGTCAACAATGTCCGAGTTCAAGCACATTCTGGATTATTGTAGAGGGTTTTGAGGTATACGGGTTGCCAGTGGATGCCAGGAGATGCCATGCTGAGTGAATTTGGTGCCGAGTGGGGCCTGGGGGGGGTTTCCCAGTCGATCTGATCGCACTGCATGGCTGATCGACTGAGAGCGCCAATCTAGGCGTTGGGTGATTAGATGATGTAAGGAGATCGCCACCATCGCGGTGTCTTTCTTTGCGGTGGAGCAATTCAACGCTTTTCATCTATTGATTCCGGGTCCCTTTCGTCTCCGCAGTTTTCCAATGCGATAGTCTGCTAGTGCTTGCTTCTCTCTCTCAGACATGCCTGTCTTCTGCTGCCACCATTCCCAGGAGGACTTGGACCGCCTCTCACAACTGAACGACCTAGACACGTCCGTCCTCCGAGCCCTCACTGACGCGCGCACGGACGGGTACGAGACCATCTGTGCACCCCTCACGAACGACAAATGGCGCCAAAGATGGCGGGAGCTGTGTCTGCTCAACCCCGACGAGGACCAGGACAAGCTTGCGGTGATCGAGCAACATGCGGAGGCCTGGAGATCAAAACCCGCCTTCTTTCGCGACGAGGTGACGGTATCTCGGTTGGGTGAGTCCTGTGCTTCTTTTATCGGGAGATTCTTCTGACACTGTGCGATTAGATGAGGTCGAGTATCTCATACCGCTTATCTCGGACTGGCTCGAGCTCGACGCGAACGATGACTGGGTCCGTCACGATGCTGAGACTGTAAGTTGCGCCCACAATTCATCCATTCGCTTCCTTGGCGCGCGTAAATCCCTCGGAACTGACCCTGTCATCCATGGTCTTCGACCTTTTCACGCGTGTGTTTCCTCGGGACGCCACTAGGCTCTTCACCAAGAGCTCGCGTTCGCGTCCTACCTAAACGCGCAATGCGCAATCCTGCCCACACCGAACAACCGCACTCAAATAGGGTCGTTCGCCCGCGCCATCAACGCATGTCTGAACGCAATCCCCTACATGGAGTTCTCCGTCAGGATCCCCATTTACGACGCGGTCACCGTGATGCAGGTCCCTTCACGCTCGCCCTCACCGGCGCCAGACACCCCACCAAAATCCCGGTTCTCGGTGGCGTCGACCGTCGATCTCGGGAGCGGCTCGCCCCCGGAGTCTAACATGACGACATGGGATATGTGGGACACCATACGAACGATATGCGGCTATAACCCGCGGTTAACTCTGAGTCAGTTTGTGGCACCGTTACGCGTCATGAATCCTACAGGCTAACACGACCACCACAGCCCTCGACCTTACTCCGCCATTACCGCTGTCCTCAACTGTTCTGAACCAGTGGCTGGCGGAACCAGTGCGGTACATGTGGTTACCGGCATCGACGTTCATCGCCAACGCAAAGGGCTATCCCGTTCTGCCTAAGGGTACTCAGTCCTTCATCCGGGACATCTTCAAGGTCGGTTCGCATATAGGCGAGTTTATGAGGATTATGCGCTCATTAACCCCCCATGGAACCTCCACGCCAGTTGCAGCCCACTGTGATCCTCTCCGGAACAAAAGCAAAAAAGCATGCCCGCGGGGGCGAGGTGGCCTACATTCAATATGTCAAACATCTAGAGAAGACTAGCTCGTTCATCAAGGCCGCGACGACCGCAGGCACGGTGGAGAACTTCGCGCAGGGCTACCAGGACTACCTGCAAGCCCCGTTGCAGGTGTGGCCGTTCAGTGCTGTGCTGCCCTTGTGCCCTGGCTCAGCGGGTTCCCGTCTAGCCGCTCATGGATAACTTGCAAAGTATTACGTACCAGACTTTCGAGCAAGATCCGGTGAAGTACCGGAACTACGAGGAGGTGCGATTCAGACAATGCCTGTGCAGGGTCCTCGGGCATGACCAGTACTAACGATACCGGTGCAGGCAATATACTTAGCCCTGAAAGACTGGGATAAGCCTGAGAAAATGTGAGTGGGCGCAGCTGCTGTGGTGGCGTATCTCCTCGACGGATGCTCATGTTTCCTGTTTCTGCTTCACAGCACGATCTGCGTTGCGGGCGCCGGGCGCGGACCCCTCGTCGCGCGCTCGCTCAAGGCCATCGAGCGTGCGAAGGTCGATGCGTTCGTGTATGCGGTCGAGAAGAACCCGAACGCGTATGTCACGTAAGTTGATCGAGGGCGTGTTCTTCGAGCGCTCCCGTTGATAGGGGCAGTATCATTGCTTTTACGCAGCCTTCAGGAGCGCCATCGCACCGAATGGGGAGACGAGAAGGTGAAGCTACTGTACGGGGACATGCGGACGCTCGACGTGCCGGAGAAGGTCGACATCCTCGTCAGCGAGCTCCTGGGCTCGTTTGGGGACAACGAGCTTAGCCCAGAATGTTTAGATGGAGGGATGCGGTTCTTGAAGCGTAAGCTTTCATTTGCCTCAGCTTCGTTGCGGGGATGGAGGCTCATCGCGCCGAATTTAGCGGATGGCATTTCGATACCGTCATCGTATACGGCGTACATCGCCCCAATCTCATCTTCGAAGCTGTACAACGAGACGAGGGCGGGGAAGGACCCGAAGTCGTCCGAGACACCATACGTGGTCATGCTCCACGCGATCAACATTTTGAGCGACAATGGCACCGGGATCAGCGGGACGTGCGGCCCTCGAATACAGGAATGCTGGGAGTTCGAACACCCGCGGAAGGACGCCGCGCTCACCGAACAAGGTATAGTCGCGTTGCCCCTTCGACTTCCCCCCGATCCCCGTTTCGCCTCTCCCTTGTCCGCGTCCTCGAGGCTCAAACCTGTCCGTCGGCTCGTCCCACGCATGTTTAGGTCTGCCGCTGACAAACAGCCATAACGTCCGGTCGGCAAAGCTCACGTTCCACATCCCTCACGCGGGCGTCCTACATGGGTTCGGGGGCTACTTCGAAGCCGTGTTGTATGGGAACGTCGGCATCAGCATACACCCGGAGCGCATGGCCCTGATATCGAAGGACATGCTCAGCTGGTTCCCGCTCTTCTTCCCGCTGAAGGTAAGTTTGTTTGTGGCTCTCTTTGACGGCTCGTGGAAGGCGTGTTGATGTGGAATGCGGAACGCCGTAGGACCCGCTGTACCTGCCCGCAGACGCGGAGCTCACGGTCTCGCTCTGGCGGCTCACGGACACGCGCAAGGTGTGGTACGAGTGGTTCGCGGAGGCGTTCCTCCCCGTGCCCAGTTCGTCTGTGTCGTCGCCTATCTGGAAGGATACGCTCTCGCCGATGAGCACGTCCGCAGACACCACCTTCCTAAGCGCGGTACCCACTACGCCCATCCAGGCGACGAGCCCATTGTTGGACATTCCCCAGCTGACGTTGCAGGTGCCGACTAGGAGGGCGTCGTTTGGGATGATGGAGGACAGGGAGAAGGATGGCGTGAGCCTTGTGAAGATCAGCCAGACCGCGCTGCACAATGCGGGCGGCAAGAGCAGTTGGATTGGATTGTGATGTGTGGCACGATCTAGGTGCTGTATCTCTTTTTGTATCCTGTATCTACGTGATCATGTTCATCTGTCTTGGCTATGCTTACGAGTTGGTCTATCTCGCACCGAGATATCCAGTGTCTCACCACCGATGTCGGGAGGTGCGGGACTACAGTACTTAATAGTAGTGGCGCGACCAAAAACGGCAGTTCTGTGGCCATATTCGGCCACAACGCCCACTATGTCACCGTCATCGTTCATTGTCCGCCGCGTCTTCTACCGTCCTTCACAATGTTGAAAGCCGCTCTCAAATATCTTCCGCCAACCGAGCGTCCTCCAACACTCTTTTGTCTCTAACCCTTCGTGCGCCTTCTCTCTCTGTCGACACCTCTCCACCGCACCCTCGTTTGGTTCCATTCTCAATCACAAGCTGAGATGCAGTTCACCTTAATCACCGCCCTCGCAGTTCTGGCAGCTATCCTTGGGGTCGCGGCCGTTGGGGGGACGGATCGGGGCCTCTCACAATGTACACACTGTAAGCACTTCTGCAAGCTTGTCGAGGATATATCAGGTCAATTGAATCCCCCTTCGATAGATCGAGTCCTACAGCATGCGGTTAGTACGCAGCGCTCCATTCAGATGCACAACAATCCTTAGACCTTCTGCGTAGAGCCAGTGCAGTTCACCTGGTCCGGCGGGAAGGGCCCCTACTACCTGTCGCTCATTCCTGGTATGTGTCCTTGATACCAGTCAGCAACGTCCATTCCTCCCTGATGTTTATTGCAATCGAAGGTGGTCAACCGGCGGCGCCGGCGGTAAGACTGCTTATTTATGTAAACGTTTTGACCCAACCATAACATGCTCTACAGATGCAACAGTTCCCCGTTCAAGAAGGTAATGCAATGACCTGGCTCGTTGACATGCCGGCAGGAAGTTCTTTGTGAGCCACATGCTGCTGTTTTCTATTCTCAAGACGAATGTTGAATCCCGGGCGATGTACATTATAGCTCGTCGGTTCTCAAGGATAGCACTGGCGCGATGGCCTATTCAGACAGCCAGACTGTCCAGAGTGGACCAGACATCAGGTAGGATGATAATGCTATCTTCACAGCGAGTTTTAACTCAAATCACGTATTCGTCTGGGGACTTTTCACAGTTGTATCGAGGGGAGCTCGAGCCCAATGCCAGTGGCGAATGCTGCATCGACCGTAGCAAGCCGGGCCTCGTCACCCGCCGCCACTAACGCCGCCGCATCCATTGCCGCCGCACCCAATACCGCCGCACCCAGTGTCAAGCCTCCCGTCGCTCAGGCGGCCTCTACGTAACGATATTTCTTTGCTCGGTTTTTGGGAAACGTGCCTGACTTGTCGTATATTCATGTAGGGCGGGCCCTAGTCCTCAGTCTGCTCAAGTGACAGGGACCCCTACGGTTGTCCAAGCAGCTGGAGTCCCGAGACCGAGTGTCGCGACTTCGGGTTCTGGGACGCAGCAGTCGCCTACCAGCGCTGCGCCGGTGAATGTGCCTACCAGAAACGGTGCGGGAGCCACAGGGGGTTCGTTTGGTCTCGTAGGGTTACTTGGTTTCCTTGGTGCGGCCTTACTTTGGTAGGCTGTTACGGCCATGGACACAGACTAGGATGGACTTTTGACTGGAATTTTTTGTGTAGATGACTCGTCGTTGCGTGTATGCAGATGTGAGCGGCAATTCCATTATGACTAGTGATTGGGAGTGGGAGTGGGAGTCTCGGACGCTCTAGGACCGCAGCTGGTTCTGGAGAAGGAGTTGAATCAGAACCAGGGCAGGGAGACGAAGATGCCTGATAAGGAGTAAATACGGTCACGTGTACGGCGCGTCGTGTGGGAAAGGAGGGATCTCGATTGGCGAGAAGAGGAAAAGGACGAGTGGTCGGTTTCTGTTTGCTCTCTCTTGGAAGCGGGCGCGTGAGCATTCCCGCCATCTCTCCTCCCCACTGACCAGTACAGCCACTCTTGCTTATCTTTCTCTCTCTCCCACTCTCGCCTTTCTCCTGCCAATGTCTGCAGCTCCCGACGAGCCAGCCCCCGCCACTCATACCCTCAACGGCGCCCTTTCAGACCCCCTTTCGCCCGCTGACGTCGAGCCTCCGTCCCTTAAAGAAGTCGTTAACGCCATCGCCAATCCTGAGACCCTAGCGAACGGTCATGCCTTACACAAGGAGCATACAGCTGCAGATGCCACCTCACAGGACCCCAAGGACAAGGACCAGGCGCCAGCAGACGTGACGTTTGGCGCACAAACTGACGCGATCGACGCTAAAGTTGCTCAAGAGGCTACAATTCCCGTTGCGGTTGGGGTGCGCCCGCTTTCGTGTCCGTCTGCCGTAAACGTCATCCGCTCATCTGTGCTACTGCCACGCGCCACTGGACCAGGCTAACCACGTCGTAGAGGACGCCTTCAGCGAGAAGGTAGTCGCTCTCGCAGAGGCTACAGGTACAGTTGGTACGTGTATCCCTTTGGGTTGTGCGTTTGCCTTGCACGCTGACCCAGCGATTAGTCAATGGGGTCCTGATCGAAGTAACGACCCCCGAGGAGATGGCTGCCACCGTGAGCGAGGCTGGTCCCACGGAGGAGGCATCCGTCGCCGTACCCGTTGCTGCCGAGCCTACCGAACAGGCGGCGCTCTCCAACGAGCGACCTGCTCCCGAACCCGAGGCCGCTGATTCCACCACCGCCACTGAGACGGTTGAGCCATCTGTCGTAAAGGTTGAGGCTCCCGAACCCGAGGTGGTGAAAGAGGCCAGCGAGGTAGCGGTGCCGGCTGCTGATCCTGAAGCGGCCCCTGCTGCCATAGAGACTGTGCCTACTGGAGGTGAAGTTGGTGAAGAGTCGGCCCTCGCCGTTGAAGAGGCTCCCGCGCCGATGGGAGACGAGGTCGCGACCGAGACGCTTGTCGGGGAAGAGGTGCCGCTTGTGCCTGGAGAGCCGACCGCAATCACCGACACGACTGTCGTTGCTGACGAAGCTGCCGCCGTTGTCGAGGACGCGCCATCGATCCCGGAGGAAGCTCTCAGTGCTACGGAGGCACCGGCAGAGGAGATCGCGCAAGTACCTATCGAGGAAGTTCTCGTGGTCGAGAAGACCAATGAAGATGTCGAGGAAAGCGCAGCAGCAGTCGAGGAGGCGCCTGTGGTCGAGGTGGTTGCGTCCGTCGAGAATGTTGCTGCTTCTGACAGTCCGCCTGCCCCGGCCGAAGAGGTTCCTGCCATTGCCGTCGAGGAGTCCACGCCGGTGGTCGAGGAGGTCCCTGCTGTCGTCGAGGAAGATGTCGCAGAGCCTTCTGCTATTGTTGGCGAACCCATCGTCACTGAGGAAATTGCTGTTGTCGAAGAAATCCTCGAGGAGACTGTGGTCGTTGTTGAGGAAGCTGCTGAGGAGCCTGTTGCTGTCGCAGAGACGGTGACTGAGGAGCCACCGGCGCCCGAAGAAGCCCTGATCATGGAAGAGGCTTCTGAAGTTGCTGGGGAGTCTGTCCCCGAGCCCGAGCCTGTCGTCGCGACCGCAACCCCTGAACATGTTGCCGCCACTCACGGTGTTCCCGAGACCGTTGTGGAGGAAGAGCATGAAGACGTGACTGAGGAGGTAGTTTTCGAGCCCGTTGTGGAGGAGAGCACAACCGCTGTCGCCGAGGAGGTTGTTGAACTTAAGGACGAGGCGGTCGTTGTGCCCGAGGAAGAAGTCGTCGTCGAATCCAAGGAGGAGGCGATTGTTGAGCCCGAACAAGAAACGGTCACCGAGCCCAAGGAAGAGGCAGCCGTCGAGTCCAGCGTGGAAGCAACAATCGAGGCCGAAGAAGAGCTGGTCGTCGAGGTCTCTCCGACGGAACCCGAGCCTGCACCCGCCGAAGAGCTTGAATCTACCGAGACCGCTGTCGTGGCTGTCGAGGAGCCCGCGCCAGAGCCAGAAGTTGTTCCAGTGGGCACGCCCGAGCCTGTTGTCGAGGAGGTCGCCGCATCCGAGATAACTGTCGAGGCTGTTGCGCCTGCGCAGAAGCCACTTACTGAACCGGAAGTGGCCGCGCCTGTTGTTGAGGAGAGCAAGCCCGAGGTTGAGGAAGCTCTGGAGAGCACTCCCGTTGTCGAAGAGGCGCCCTCAGAGGCGCCTGTCCAGGCCTCGATTGCAGTCACGCTTGTAGTCGAGGAGGTGGCCGAAACAGTACATGTTGAGGTTACCGAGGAAGTTGCGGCAACGGCGGAGGTTGCAGCTGTTGAGGCACCAGCCGTCGTCGAGATTCCCATCCCTGACGAGACGTCCGTGGTTGAAGCCGCCGTTCAAGAGGCAGAGGCTGAAGCTTTTGCATCCGAGGCACCCGCAGAAGAGCCTGTTATCGTTGAAGACGTTGTCATCGCTGAAGAACCCGCCGAGGAGGTGGTCGTCGCCCCCGAGGAGGCCCCAGCTGTCCCCGAGAGCGAGACCACCCCCATTGCAATCGAGGCGGCAGTCGCCGCAGTTTTGGAAGCAGAGGACGTCCCGATCGTCGAGGAGACCATCGAGGCCGCGACCGTGGATGTGGTGGAACCGGCCGCAGCGACTGAGACGCCGGTAGTGGAGGAAGCCCCTATTTCTGAAGAAACGAAGGAAGCCCCTGTTGCAGCACCCGAGGTTGAGACTGAAGCCTCAGCTGTTGTCGAAGAGTCTGTTCAGGCTGTCGTTCCAGCAATGGCCGTGACCGCTGTCGTCGAAGCAGCGCCTGCTGCTGAAGCGCTCCCGGTTGCTGAAGGGGTTCCCTCTGTCGCAGAAGTTTCGGTTGTTGAGGAGGCCGTTGCTGACGGGCCTGCGCCGGAGGCTAGTGTTCCGGTTGTCGAAGAAGCTGCGGCTATTGTCGAGGACGCCAAGGACGCCGTGGAGGAGAACACTGCCGCTGTCGCGGAAGCTCCTGTGGTGCATGCGGCTCCAACCGAGTCTACAATCATCGTTTCCGTCGAAGAAGTGGTAGTTGTCGACGTGATAGAAGAGGTACAACCTGAAGAGCAGGCTCCCGCTGAAGACGAGATTCCTGTAGTCTCGATCGACGGGGTCAAGGATGATGAGCCCGAACAGGTCGAGGCTGCAGCAGAGCCTGTCACAATCTCGCGCAGCCCTTCGCCATCGCAGTCCCTTCAGGAGAGGCCGAAGTCCCCATGGACTCCGTCCTACAGCGTCACCACCCAGGGCCCCGGTGCGGACGTTATTGAGGAGAAGGAGAGCAACGATCCCGAGGAGCTTTCCCCTGCCATCGAGGAACCGGTGTTGGCAACCCCTCAGGTCGAGGTCACTGCTGAGGTAAGAAGTGCATGGAACTTTCTACGCTTTAACTGACCGTATTCCCTTCTTTGTAGCCTGAGGACGAAGTCGCCGCTGAGCCAGATGCACCCGCGGCCGAGGCGGACCGTCCCAAGTCTCCCTCTTGGGTCCCGTCGTACTCCGTCAGCTCTCAGGGAACCAGCCCTCGTCATTCTCCCAAGCAATTGGCAGCGGAGCTCGCAGAGGAACCTGTGCCTGCTCTCGCAGAGCCTATTCCGGTTGTGGAGGTCGTCGAAGAAGCTGTCCAGCCAGAAGCAGTTGTCGAGCTCGTCGTCGAAGTGAAGGAAGCAGAAGCAGCTCCGGAGGTTGTAGTGCCCGAGGAATCAACTGTCGAAGAAACGGTGGTTGAAGCTGTTGAGGTCGTCCCTGCTCTTGATATTCCTGTCATTGCGACGGAAGAAGTTGACGTCATCGAGGTGCGTTCCACACGTTTTGTTGGTGAGGCATGCAGTCACTCAATTTGCCTTTGTTCTAGCCGGCCGAAGCACCAACGTCGACGCCTTGGGTCCCTTCGTATTCGGTCAGCTCGCAAGGCTCCAGTCCTCTCCACATGCCTCAACAGACCGCCGCCGACTTGGATGTCAAAGAAGTCGAGTCGCTTCCTGAGCCCGTGGTCGAAGTCGAAGTTCAAGTTCCTCGCGAAGCATCCCCCGTTCTTGTGACGGAGCTGAAGGCTATACCGGTCGAACCCGAGGTTGCGCCGGCAGCTGAGCTTGTGGTCGTCCTAGAGCCTGAGCCTGTTGCGGAGGTTACCGAGCCGGCTGAAACCGCCGTGCCTATCGTTGAAGTTTCTGAATCGGTTGAACAGCCAGCTGAGCTTGTTGTTGTCACCGACATTTCGGAGGTAAGTTAGGTCTCAGACTTCGTCATGTCTTAATGCTTATTGTGGTGTAGCCCAAGACACCTCCAACTGTGCCTGCAGATCGGCCGAAATCTCCTTGGACGCCATCGTACTCCGTCACTCACCAGGGCAACAGTCCTCTTGGTACTCCTGCCGTCCAGTCGAAGGAACTCGAAGAGGTTGAAGACCTCCTTCCCCCTGTTCAGCAAGATGCCCCCTCTATCCTCGTCGAAGAGCCTGTCCCCGTGTCAGAACCTAAGGTGCGTGACTATATGTTCTCCTAAAACGTATCGTGAGCCCGACGATTCTTTGCCAGACTGCCAATGGTCTCGTTTCTGAAGAGCCCCCTGCTCGCCCATGGACGCCCTCTTATTCAGTGACCAGACAAGGCTCTGGCTCTGATGTTGGCCTTGATGACAAGGCCGTCACTGAAAAAGTCGTGGAGCCTGTTTCAGAGGTCACGACCAATGGCCGCACCATCAGCTTCCCTGTCTCTGAAGTGTCGAAGGAGGTGGTCGAGGAGCCCAAGAAAGTCTCGTCAAAGTAAGCCTAACCGGACTCTTATGATGACCAAACGCTGATGCCGCATTCTTTCAGGCCAAGCCTCAGACGTCTTGCCGTTGTCGACGAGAATGAGCAGATCGAAATCGAGGAGCAGGTGACCGCAGCTCCTGCCGACGCGTCTCCGTCCAAATCTCGTACCCGTCATGAGTCAACGACTTCCTCTCGGTTCTTCCCTGGTGGTTGGTTCTCGAGTTCAACGAAGCTCGTTGAGGAGGGTCGCACTTCCCTCGAGAACGCCACTGGCGAATTCGCCAAGACTCCGACCGATGACGTTACGCCGTCTCCAGCCGTAGAAGCTCCTCCTGCGACACCTGTCGACGGCAACGTGGACGAGAAGAAGAAAGGGAAGTGGTGCGTTATCATGTAAATATGGAGTTCGACACTGGCAGGTATTCGTCCATTCGCTTTATGACTGTTACGAATTTATGACCGCATCATCTTCATCGTCGATACTTATGCATCCACACACTCGCACTCATACATTGCTTCGATATAATCACCGCTCACAATCATCTTGACTAGTTTTTTCTGTGGTTACATACTTCGAACTTGTTATCATCACCCCTATCCCCATGCATAGCTTCGTTCAGAAGTTCTGTGCCCCACGCTCGAAAGACAACACGAAGCATGTCCATCAAATTTAACGCACTGGCAGCAAGGGCCCACTCGTATTGCGGCAACCACCTATGAGCATGTCCGGGCGACCCTCACAGCAGCAAAAATTGGATGTCTAAGCCAACAATCCAACGCATACGTGGCCTTAAATCCGACTGACGTCCATGGAGCAAGACATTACGATACAAGGGAATTTGCAAATATTGCATTTGAACAAAAAAGTCCTTCGAACCGGGATCGAACCAGTGACCTTGAGATGCACTAGAGGTATCCAATTACAGTCTCACGCTCTTCCAACTGAGCTATCGAAGGTTAATGAGGGTAGTTACGGTAGTGTATATGTTAAGAATTTGAGAACACGAATGTATCCCAGGAGCCTTTGATCTCGTTCCCCAGACGAGACTAATACTACTGCCCAGTGTAGTAAGGATATCCTTGTCCCACCATCTTCCTCTTCATTAGCGTCTAGACTTTTTGTCAAGGTCAGGGATATGTTTTGGTTGAAAACATCAATTCCATTAGGCGATTAGGTGACAGCTTGTTCCACTATTTGTGGCCCGGATGTTGCTGACAGCGCTTCTGCCCGCCGATGGCGTTCACGCATACATGGCCGCCGCATTTCAACCATAGGTCAGACTCCCACTGTTGAAACAGCTCCGCACCTCGCTGAGCACCCTTGCGCATCAAGCTGGACTTTAAATGTGCTCATGTGGGTGCGGTGGGTGCGAAAGCGTCACAGCCTTATATTCAGTCGCTCGGAGAGGAGTGTCGTTTAGACCCGCAGGGCATCGCACGACAGGAACAGCACACTGCCTCGCTTCCGGAACATGTTCTTATCAATTCTCGGCACCGTCTAGCAGCATTCTGATGCTCGACGGCACAGTTTCCCAGATGCTTGACCTGCTTAAAGGGACTCGCGTCTCTTTTGCAACGTTAACCTTGTCGCGACATCATGTCTTCCCCTGCTGCGACAGCAACCCTGACTTTGACTCCAGACAACGTCTCCAATGCAGCCATCTACGATGTTTCTGGGGAAGCGCTCTACACCATCTCCACCCAGCTTGGTTGGTTAACGAGCACAACGCAAGTGAAGAACGTCGACGGAGAAGTCGTAGCGATGTTGGAATGGCGAGATGTCCTCCCCAACAGACTGACTCTTGGAAAGAGACCCCCGACTTCCCTCCACGACTGGCTGCAGACGAGCCGCGTGCCGTATTCGGCTAGGGGGTTCGTAGCCTCGCACTTACACTTTCTGAATCGCGCATGTTAGCTGATTGGAGCCTACAGGAACGCATCGTTCAAAGATGACTCCGGACGAAAATATCGATGGAAAGGGACGACATATAGTAAAACACTCGAGGTGCGGAGGAAATGGACATGGTCTCCAGTCCCGTAGCTCACTGTGTTCTTGGGTCCCGTAGCTCTTCGCTGAGGACGATGATTACAAGGTGCCGATCGCGACCTTCAAGAGATCGCGGTTGAGCCTAGGAGAAGACCTACCCGCGGAGCCTGCGAGCCTGGTTTTGACCGAGCGAGCGGTGGAGATACAGGACGCCGTCGTCATCTCGTTTCTCTTCTTGGAGAAATTACGTCGAGGGAAGGTGCTCGCAAAGGAGCAATTTTCTAATGCTCCGCCGATTGGTACTCGGTCTCTTTTGGGGTTGAGCGGTGCGTGATATGCATGTACTTGAGGATGTCATAATAAGTATCCACGCTTCATTTTCTACATCATCTGTGGTTTCGATGCAGAGTCTGATCAGGTGCCGTCAGCATGGCAAGGGTATGGTGTTATGCGGAAACACTGACACTAACGCGCACACTCGCGCTTAACGTCAGATTGTTACACGCTCGAAAGTCAGAGTCGAAACTACCGGGGATTGAGTTTCTGGTCAAAGGGGACCATGTAAGCCGTCGTACCGCCAGCAATTTGGGATGCCGGACGTGTTGGTGCCGACCGCCTTGCTGCCCGTGGTTACTGGTCCTATCATAACAATAAGACCCCGAGCCTGACCACCGTTGTGACGACCACAAAAACAATAGGGCGCCGCCTCGAAGGAAACGGTTTTTCTTTGAAGCATCGACCTGGCAGACATGTCGACTGAAGGTTCAGACCGGTCTGATTTGTTTCCCTGGTTTCGCCTCGTGCGTTTTAGTGAGATGTGGTGTTGCCACAAAAAGACCACAGACATACCGGTTAATACATCTATGACAGCGCTCAGCATCCATCGTACCTAAGCCCCAGTGAGAACACCCATTATCTGGCGGGATCTAGAGATATCTAACTGACAGAGAAATAAGCAGATATCGACGGATGTGATTAGATATTGGAATTGTCCTGAGGATATAATGAAATATATCTCTTCATTTCTGCCAGTATCCTGTGAGATTCCTTCGCGTCCAGTTGCATCTGTTTGTATCTCGCCCATTGGATGTATTCAGATATTTACAGATACACAGAGCCCCGTGCTACACGTCGAAACCAACCATCAATAGCTGACGCACCTGCCCCACGCTCGCGGCCCCGCGCCTGCGCCCGCCCTACGCCCATGCCCGCGCCCTCCCCCACCCTCACCCGACGTCCTCCTTGTCCTCCCCCTTCCTCCTGCCCTTCCGCTCTGCCAATGAAATAAAATATCCACGTACCTGCCACCTGCGGCACTGTACTGCGAGTAACCACTCGTCCATGTGCCGTCGCGCGCCGTCGGGGCGACCTTGCGCCGCTTGCGTGCATGGTGTGTAAACGCTATACAAACGTTCCTCGAATCTACGAGAATGAAAAAATGTCACTCACCGGAGCGCGACCCTCCAACCTCCTATATTCCAGTGCGCGACGTCGACAACAGACTCCCACCATCCACCAAGGGTTGGTCCGTCCAAATCGGCGCTGTCGGTGGTACCTCGCGTCGGCCCGTCCTGGGTGGTCCATCGGCACTTCCGGGATCGGCACTCCTGGGTCAGCGCGGGGGGTCCTAGAGAAAGGCAGGAAGGGGGGTGAGTGTATGCGCATACCTATGGGGATGTGGACGTGGATGTGGCAGGTCGGAACAGAGTTGTGTTGGGGTGTTGGGGTGCGCGACGCGATGTCTTAACGGGGGAAATCAAGAAATGACGTCATGGGTCTGGTGAACAAAACAGAAATAAATCTGTACAGTTTGCTGTGTGAAATGTACAGAAACGAGAAAATTGGTACAGAAACGGTACAGAACACTATGGCGACTTTGTACAATTCGACGTCAAACCGCTCAAATGTTTCGTTACAAGTCAATTTTCGACACCCCTCGGGCGCCAATTTCACCTTAGATGCACACATATCTGAACGGATAAGTTTATATATTTCTAGATCCTGGCAGATAAAGGCTGTTCTCACTGGGCCTAAGCACCCAGAGACAGCTTGACTACAGAGTCTACTGTCTTCATTCTGTGCGTTACCTATAACGCAAGAACGCTCCCATACGGACATCCCGAACTATGTTGAGATGCAGAAAACGTCAGCAGTCAGGTTACATGGTCACCCCAGTGTCCTACCCTACAAGGTGGGCTCATACAGGTTATAGGACCGAAAGCTCAGAAATACATAAGCATTTTACGACGAGGTCCGGAGGAGCGTACCTCATCCAGCCACGTCCACACCCGCAATGAACGTTAACCTTGGCCACGGCCCTAACGCGACTTTCACGCTGTCTCCGGACGACCCGTCCAACACGACGATATCCGACACAGGGCCAGACGGAGCGGCACTCTACACAGTCTCGACGCGGCGCCGTTGGAACGGGACGACTACGTATATCGCGAACGTGCACGGGGCTGTCCTTGCGTCGCTCGAGCGGCGCTTCGTCCTCAACGACAGGGTCACCCTCGGCAGGAACCAGCCTGTATCCTTGCGGGAGTGGATTCACATGGGCCTCCCGGACAAGCATTCTATCATGTAAGTGCCATGGTCGATGGTTTGTGGACGTGGGGTGGGGACCGTTTCATGTGTACTGATGCGACGAAGGGAGACCTCATTTAAGGATGAGGATGGACGCAAGTACAGGTGGAGAGGACATATCGTCAGCAGCGCGAGCGCGCTCGAGGTGCGTCGCTCGTCGTGGTTCCCGACGTTTTCGCAAACTGGCTTACATTACATTCTTCTTGTCGACAGCTCTTCACGAAAGACAACGAGTACGCACAGCCCATCGCACGCTTCGATAGGTCTCAAGAGACGTCGGACCGCAGCGAAGAACCTGCCACGCTGACCCTCACAAGGCGCGCGTTAGAGATCCGCGACCTCGTCGTGATCTCGTTCGTCTTTGTAGAGCATGGGCGCCGCAAGGAGGAGGCCGGGATCCGGAGCAGCCCTCAAGGCGATATTCCCGCAATCGCGATGGCTTCATATGGTCGTGCGATAGTAGGATCTGGGTGGTAGTCAACGATGCTAGGCGCGAGCGGGGAATGTAGCAGAGAACCTCAGCGCACGGATACGAACTACTGTGGCGGGTCGAGTTTGTGTCGTATTACGGCATGGTGCGGACTCGCCGCTGCGTTGCACTGGTCCGAGTCGTCCTGGATCTCTGCATCGTGAAGACGAAGTCGGGCGTGTGGCGGTGTGCGACGTGCGCCGTGAGCTTGGGCCATGAGCCCATGTCCTTGACTGAGAAGAAATGTGGTGGTGGATACTGCTCCGAAGGAATAAGTTTTGTCTGAGATGTCAATGTCAACTTCAACTTGGCGGGTATGTCGACTGAAGGTTCAAACCGCTCCAATCTGTTCCCTATTTTCGCTTCGTGCCCGTCAACAGGTGTCCATGACAGCGCTCGGCACTCATAGTGCCGGAGCACTTGACGCGAAGAGTGGCTTGATTACTTGGGACTTTGTTGTCTGAACTGCGCGATTAAGTACTCGCAGCGAGGAACCGGCGCTCGCATAGGAACGCAGAAAATGTCAGCCGTCAGGGTACATGGTTACCCCATCCTGTATAGCACTGCATCCTAACCACAGAAGGTAGAAGGTTCAGAAATACATAAACATCCATCTTCTCGCCAGGTTTGAACGAGCTTACCTTACCCAACCGCCCTCACAATCCCACAGCTCACCGAGCTGCGTCGACAATCCCAATGAACGTTGACTCGAACCTTGGACACGGCCTCGAGACGACGACTTTGACACTGTCTCCAGACGACCCGTCCAATACCACCATATCCGACACAGAGCCAGAAGAGACGAGACTCTACACCGTCTCGACGCGGCACCGCTGGAACGGAACGACCACATACATCGCGAACGTACACGGGGAGGTCCTCGCATCGCTCGAGCGGTGGCTTATCCTCAACGACAGGGTCATCCTCGGGAGGGACCAGCCTGTGTCGCTGCGCGAGTTGATGCGCGCATGGGCCTCCCAGATAAGCGCTCCATCATGTAAGTGTCGTGTGTTGGCGATTTGCGGCCATCTGGAGGGGAGGGAGAGGGGCGTTGTTTCCAGTTGACTGACACAACGAAGGGAGACCTCATTTAGGGATGTGTCGGGGCGCAAGTACAAGTGGAGAGGGCATACCGTTAGCAGCGCGAGCGCGCTCGAGGTGCGTCGCTTGTCACCGTCCCGAGTCGTTCCACCCCGCATTATCGCAAATTGACTTACAACCTTCTTGCCAACAGCTCTTTATGAAAGACGACGAATACGCTCAACCCATCGCGCGCTTTGACAGGCCTCGGAAGACTTCAGACGGCCGGGAGGAACCCGCAACGCTGACCCTCACAGGGCGTGCGTTGGAGATTCAGGACCTCGTCGTACTCTCGTTCGTCTTCGTCGAGCATCAACGCCGCAAGGAGGAGGCCCAGGCCCCGGGAGGCGACATTCGCCCACTCGTGATGACATCACACGGCCGCGCAACACTAGTGGGACCTGCGTGGACGCCAGGTGCGTCAAACAAGGAACGGAGTGGGGGGAGAGAGGGGGAGGGATGGTAGACAGACTTCAGCGAATGCGTAGGGACATTGTTGTGGCGCGTCCAATTTGTGCGTAGGACCACGAGCTGGTGTGGATCTGTTGGGCATCGTCGTCGGGTTCCGGGTGTGGGGCAGGAAATTCAACGGTGTCAACAACAATAAAGAAGTAGGCTTATTGTTGAACATACCTGGGAAAGCCTAAGCGTCGCGGAGCTTGAATCAGCGCTCGGGGTATAAGTACTTCAGTACCCACGGACGCTCCTCCGCCTTGTCCTCCCCATATTCACCATTTTCAAGACAGTCTCCCTTAATTACTGGTCTTCATCCGCGATGCTCCAAAAGAGAATATCATTGCCGATCGCGAAGTGAATCCATCTTGGTCGACAAGCGGCGATCGATCCTCCGACCCCAATGTCAGCCACCGTGTTCGACCATGTAAACTGGACCAACGCACCTCCAGCCCTCGTCCTATCCACCGTCTCCCACGTATCCTTCGCTGGCATCGACGGGCCCAAAGCACACGGCCGGCGTGCCCTGTGATGCTACAGACCCTCGGCACCAGGGAGGGTCGAGAATTTGGATTCCCAGGTACGTCTATCAGTTTCCTTCTCCCGTTAGCAACGCTCGGTGGCTCGCGTCCAGAAGCACTCGGATCTCTCGGACACAAGAAGGCGGCATTCCGTCCCAGTCCTCTCGATGCCGAAAAGTAGAGCCCCAAACGGGCGACGATCCTCAAGCGCATCCACGATGTAAGCGAGACCGGGGGAGTGTGTGGGCAGTGATGTCGCTCAGGATCCTGCATTCCTACCCCGGCCGAGCTTCTTCGTGCTCAAGGCGGTCGTCCATTAGGGATATTGCGTCGCAGAACTTTGTCCGAACAGAGTATGCGCAGGAAAGCCCGTCAAATCCGATGCACGTCAGAGACGGACGGTGTCCGATCCACTATACCTACTGGCCTGCAAATTCTGCGGGAACAAAAACTTGGCAAGTTAACTCGGTAAAATTAAAAATTAAAAATGAACACGGTCATGGTCAGGACACGTTGCGTAAGGTGCGTGGACTTGAGCGTCGGTAGACGGTCGTTCACTGTCTGACCGATGCTCATCTGTGGGACTTTGGGTCAAATCGACTCAAATGTCATCTGCAGATACACCCGTCGAGCGCCGCAAACTGCCGCAAAGTGCTGAAAACAACCATTCTAGCCAAAGAACGGAAATGAAACTAGAAAAAATACGGTCAGGCGGCCACGACGTGAGTATCCTCAGTTGCAGGTCACAGCAAGCAAATAGTACTGTGTGGAAAACTAGCGCAGTATTCCAGGAGATGCATGAAGCAACGTTAATGTAGCTTACCGTGAAGGTGGTCATGAGGACATGATATCCTGGTAAACCTCGGAAGCCGGAGTCAAAGGGCTAGGCCGACATGCGTCTCCCCGCCGCCCCGATTGCGCCACGAGTGGTGTATCGTTGCTGATGAAGATGCGAGTTCAAGTCGCCATCAAGGAGGCCGGTTTAGAGAGCAGAGCACTGGTGATTGGTCAGGAGCTTGAAATGATAACATAGACCATATAAGCAGGATATGCCCACGACGGGTAGTAGCAATGTGGCACGTTCGGCCCGGGGATGTCGCAGGGCGTGGAAATCCCGATGGGCGGCTTCGGGGTAGTTTCAAATGATTGCGACTCGGACTCGGACGTGCACCCAAAGTATAGTATCTTGCGCAATCCCATATAATTCTCTACTATCCTACAGGATGCGCCCCAACGTGACTGGCTCCCTCTCCTCTGACCATCTCCCCCTTCCGCCCTGTCCCACTAACTACTCTTCCTTCCCCACCATCATCATGCTCCCCACTGCCAGTGCTACCGCTCTCCTCACGTTCCACCTCTCACCAGACAATGACAATTTCAATGCATACGTTGCTGAATCTCGAAAATCCCGTCCGGGCTATCGTGGACAATCTGATGCTGAAATAGACCCAGCCAAAATGCAATCTGTCGTCGTTCGTGGCTTCGACCCGGACGCCGTCGCCCCCATCAAGGCCGCTAACGACGGCAAGGACCCTGTCCTCGAAGCAACATATGGTCTCGCCGCCGTGGGGTTCCACATGGAACTGAGGAAGGCTAGTGCGGATGAAGGAGCTAATGCCTGGGATGAGGACCGGCTTGCGTACTGGGACGGGCCGAACTGGAAGCTGGACAAGCTGGAGTGGGTCGGCGGGAACTTGAGGATGGTGTGTGGCGTATCGCTCAAGGGAGACAAGCTGGCTAAAGAGGAGGTCGTCGAGGGAGGATGATAGCGATTATTGAATGGTAGGTGAGGGGGGCTGGTACATGAACACCCTCAGCGTTTTGTTACCTTCATCCTCGCAGATCCAGATCAGATCATTTCAAAATAGTCTTGTTCAGCGTAGTATCCATGTAACAAAGAAGAGCAATCCGCGAATGCAAGCGTATATTAGTACAGCGCCACGATTTCCCGATCTACGAGTTGAAGGCCGTCTGGCCGTGGTCGTTCCCGTACTCCTCACCCGGAGAAACCGCGTCTGCAGGTACACAGAACCCATTAATGCCGCCTCAACAAACATCCAAGTAGTAAGTTCTGTACACACCTGCCTCGGCATCACACACCCACAGCCGCACAACCGTGGGGTCATGGTCGCTCGCCCTCTCCCCAACAGTCTTCGCCCATGTGTTCACATGCACATGCTCGACATCCCCACGGCGCCTCGCGACCGCGTCCGATACAAATACTTGGTCGATCTCCTGCGCGTGTTGGTCGTACGCGTACGTGTACCGCTCTGCAGCAGGGACGCCCGCGACGTCGTTCGCGTCGTGCAGCAGTGCGGCCAGCGGGCGCAGCACGGATCGCGCTGCGGTGAACTCGTTCATGTCCCCCGCGACGACCACGGACGCGTCCGCGGCGAGGTCGAGGATGGAGGAGACGAAGCGCTGTTTACGTACGCATGTGGGATGAGAGTGATCATCCGCGTCAGCTGAACACGGTTCCCGAACAACGAGGGCAAGTCCAAGTCCTTACCGCAGTGACGTTCGCCTGGCTCGTGCGCTTCTCCCAGCCTCCGTTGACGGGCGGGCGGGCATTGCCCTGTGGAGGCGAGCTGAACCGCTTTGAGCTGAAGTGGACGTTCACGGTGTAGAACCGCACGCCCGAGGCGGTCTGCCAGGCCGCTGCGAGCGGCTTGCGCGCCTCTTCCCAGGCAGAGTGCTCGGGGTCGATGCGGCCGGGGTTAAAGCTATATGAATGATTATCCTGTGGTCAGCGCATTGATAAAAGTGGGGACGAGAATTTAGGGCACCTGAGTTCAAGGTTGCCCTCCGAGTCAATCACGGGGACCGTGGAGGCCGTGGCGTCCCCAATAGTCCCCGGTAGTAGGGAGACCTTGTCGGGTCTGTACCTACGTGACACGGGCACGTCTGTTAGCTTTCCCTGCTGTCTTGACCCCAGATGGGCTCTAAACGGTGAAGGACCAACAGATATGCAACGCGGATGTTACCTCCCGGTTGGCCGCCGTCCTTGTTGTCCTCAGGCTCGACGTTCACAAACGCGTACTCGACGCCGCCGCTTGCCCTCTTGATGGCGTTCGCGAGTGCGCGGAGGGTGCGGTCGGCCGACACGGTGCCGTCGTTCCGCGGGCCCGAGTCGTCCTGGATCTCCTGCACGAAGACGAGGTCGGGGGTGTGCAGGTGGTGCGCAATGTGCGCTGCGATCTTGGGGATGTGATACGAGCGTGGGTTCATGTTCTCGACCTGGGAAATGGGGTAGTGAGTATATATATATATGCGTTAGTTTGGGAATGGTACGTGACTCGACATGGAGTCTACAGTGGTTGACGTACGTTGTAGTCTCCGATACGGATTTGGCAAGGATGGCTGGTGCTGTTCACGGTTGATGGTGGGACGGTGAAGTCTGGGAACTTCACTACATCGGGGGCGGTGAGGGGCAGAACGTAGTATGCGCCAAACTGATGAAGACCGTTAATGCGGGGTTCCGCACCTTCAAAACAACCGAACATACCTGATAAGTGACTACCCCTGTGATGTCGCTCAGCACGGCACCCATAACGGCTTTAGGGTTTCGAGTGCCATCCAGAGGACGTCCAATGAAGATAGCCTCCGGATGAGCCGGAGGCGCTTCATTTGGCCCTGTGTAAAATACGTCAACACCCAAACGCCATATTACCAATTCGGAGGAGACGGTAGCGTCTACCATTGAAGTGAATCGTCCGGCCACCGCGTTCGTTCCTCCCGGTCGTCGGCCAATTGCCATACACCCACACGGACCCAAACCTGTCCGGGAACTGTGCGGCGGTGGGAGACTTGACGGTCACGAGCTGGCCCTCCAAGCTCTCCCAGAAGTCTAGCCCGAACTCGTCAGGGCGTAGAGTGGCGTTCACGACCTCTAGAAGGGTGAGGTTACTCGGCACAGACAGCCAGCCGTCCCGACCGACGTCGAGAGCCGAAAGCTGCTTGCTTGGTGGTGTGCGGTCCTCCCCAAGGACGAGGGGCACGACGGTGTGACCCCTGGAGATCGTTGTGAGCTCGGTGACGTAGTCGATCTCGGTGAGGAAGAGGTCTGCCACACTCCTGCGGTACTCCGCAACTCGTCCAGATAGAGAGATGAGGTCGCCAACGTTGGCAGACTTGACGTTGGCGCCGTAGACCCGGATGCCATTGGAGGCTCTGGGATCGTCAGTGCGTTGATCCTGGATCCATATTCCGTATTTGTCCTACGGCAGGCAATTCGTGTCATGATGTTTTTGAGAAGCTTTTATAAGACGGATACCTTAGCTGTAACGACCCCAGTCAATCCGTGCACGAACTGACCGGCCAATGGGGATTGGAAGGCAATTCCTTGAATTTCCGATATCTTTACGGCAAGTGCCCCGCTAGCTAGGAAAGCCAACGCCTTCACGGCCGAAAGGTGCTTCATCTGTACCAAGGCTGGCCGAAAATGCGTTGTAGCAGATTGATGTGGTTGAGGTGTGAGGCCGAGTCCGAAGTCGACGTTGCCAGGGCACGGTGTGCCGCCCTATATAGGTGGGTCTGAGGGAGTAAGCGGAGTTTCCAAGGGGACAACTCGGTGCGAATGCTCACGCTTGTGCACCTCAGAAACACAAACGCTGTCGGCAAGGTGGCTGCAACGCGGTGGCGTCCAAGACAAAGAACTTGAAAGGCACCCCGATTTGGCACCCACGGCGTTTTCCGCCACCGTTTCCCGATCGTATCTCAGCACCGTCGGGGTGCGAAGACGGATGACGCAGCAGGCTGAGGCGGCCCAGCACAGAACCTTGTCATGTCGCCTGCCAGACTTGCAGTCACTCTCTGCCTCGCATGTTCGGCCTCACTGCCCCCAGGCAACGCCAGCGCAAATGTCCACCGCACGACCTGTTGCTCACGACCGATCTGCCCGCATTGTCTCGCCACTAACCCCCGTCTCGCGCGATCTAATCCTTGCCTTCGATGTCTGGCCGGAGTCAAAGCCGTGAGCTCTCGCTCCCCGACCCCTAGGAGTGGGGATGGCACGCAGTCAGCGGTCAATGCGGATGGATCATTCAGAGACGAGGATGTCTTCGTGATCGATGACGAAGACGAGTTGGAGTCGGACGCCGAGCCTGAGGAAGAACGAGGCTCGGTTGCCTCCCCATCCCACCGCGAACCAACTCCACCTCGCACGCCCGACTACTCTGCCTCTGTTGCGAGTCTCCCCCGGTCCGTGAGGTCTGAGGCCGCCTCTGCGCCCGATGCAGAGACGGCTTCGCAGGGAGAGATACAGAACACACCGGGCCAGCCACCCAAGTACTTCATCCGACCAGACGATACCCTGCTCGGGATATCCCTAAGGCTCGGAATAGATGTGCGTTCATCGTCTATCTTTGTGTCTCCTCTGGAACCTCTCGCAAACTCAGCTCAACCCGCTGTGTGTGCATATAGAGCTGTGTCCTCTGCCGCCTGAACAGCCTCCCGCCCTCGACCCTCCGCACGACCCCGCATCTGCTACACACACGCGTCTTCCTAATTCTCCCTCCCTCCGTACGTGCCCCGCCTCCGCTAACTCCAGCCGAGCGAGCGCTCGACGAGGAGCGTAAAGCCCGTCTCGCAATCGAGCGCGCCGAGACTCGGTTTCAAACCATGACCAAGGAGACAGATCGCGACGTCGCAAAGGCGTACATCGCGCTCGCCAATCTTCCTGACCACGCAGAGGAGTACGGTGACGTCAAGGAGTACGAGAAAGGAAAGGAAAATGACAAGGGTTTGCGGAAGCGTCGAGGCCACAGCGGGGAGTCGGACCCCGTTGGAGAAGGCAGCACGAGCCTGGAGGGTCGTGCGATGGATCAGTACTTCGACGATGCGGACTGGGAATCGCGTGAGCGTACAGGGGGGAGGAAGGTCACCATTCCTTCGTTCCCGCTCGCTGGGTCCAGTCGAGTTGTTGAGAAGATGGCTGCTGGTGAGCAGAAGCCTTGGTGGCGCTGGCGGAACTGACATCTCGTCCGCGGGACTCAAACAGAAGCTTGAGGATATGATTATATTGCTTTGCCATGTACTTTCGACGAGGTAGTAGTAGAACAGACCAGGACCGGTTGTATACAAGGATGTATCGCCAGTTATTTGATTCTTAGAAGTTAGGACGGGCTACTCGCTACACATTTGAACAAATCCATTCCACTAAGATTTCACGTCCAACATTACAAATCCCGCATTAGGTACTTCGTCAGACACTCGATAGCCGCTTTCTTGATCTCCTCGTTCTGCGGCCCATTTTTCAGTATCTCCGTCGCAAACGTCACCTTCTCCATCGAAATCTCCTTTTCTCGCTCCTTCGGCTGCCCGTTCCCGCTGTGACTTTTCGTGCCCGCCTCAGCGCGCATGAGCTCCGTTCGCGCCTTGCTCTCTTCGATCTGCTGCTGCAGGAGCTCTTTGATGGAAGAGCATACACCGAGAAGCGAGTCGGCGACAGTAGTGAGTTGCGCTATAGCGTGAGTCGTGTGCGGATGGTAGTCTGGAACGTACTGTTCGCCCCCTACCGGCGGCGGTTCTGGGTAGGGCGAATGTCGCTGGCCATTCGCGATGGGGGGCCTCAGAGGTTGCGCGGAAGCCCCAGGCAACACCTTGGGTGGGACGGCACTCTGCGACCGCAAGTATTGGAAGGACTGGGAAGCGGCGGGAGGCTGGTTGGCCGTGCTCGGACCGCTCTCGCGGTAATACGTCGGCCGCCCAGGCGACGCGTAAGGATAGGGAGCGCCAGATACCATCGCACCGACGGACTGCGAACCCTCACCTGGCGGTGGGCCATACTGCGTTTCCTGACCAGCTTGGGCAGGGTGGCCAGCCATGAGTTGTGGATCGATGGTCGTGTGCAGACCCATCATTGGGGGAGGGCCAGAGGAGGGGCCCGGTTCTGGCTGGTCGGGTGGCCCATAATAAGGGGCAAGCAGGCCCGTCTTCGGATCCTCGCGGTACCTGGAGGTATTTGAGTAAAAGCGCACATTGCTAGCTGAGAATACGCGTAGTCACCTTTTCTTGAAGAGATTGTACCAGCCTGTTTCATACCAGCGGTCAATTACCTTCACGTTGAGGCTGCCTACGTTGAGTCCTGCAACACGAGCAACGTCGAGCATGGAGTCAACAGAAGGTTGTTCTGCATGCGGATTCTCCGCTTGTAATTGACGGTGATGGTTCGCAGAGAAGACTTGAAACGCGTGGATCTGCTTGAACACCTCAAGGTTGCGATGATAGCAACTCTTCAGCGCGGTGTACGACTTGCGCCCGGGGAATAACTCGGCCGAACACTGATCCAGGGCGGAAGATCAGCTCCTCTCGCCCGTGCGATCCGTCGCGACATGAAAAGTACAATGAAAGTGACGTACCTCTCGAAAGACCGTGTTCATCCTCGTCTTGAATGCCTCCCAATGCTCGTCGCTCGTCAACATCCATGTGAAGAACCGCGTCTTCTCCTCCTCCGTCCAATGCTTCGCACCTCCGTTCGGGCCCACCTCCATATCCTGTCCATCATCTCCGTCCTCGGCCCCAACCGCACTTGCACTCGCACCTGAAGCTCCTATCCGTTGGCGCCGCTTCTTCGCACCTGTGTCAGGAGTCGCACTGTCAGGCTGCTTCCGCTTGCCGTTCGTGCTTGCAGTCGGCGGCGGCGGGGGCTCGTCCTCCTCTTCCTCCTGCGGCTCAGCCTGGACCTGACTTTGGCTCTGATTTGGGCCTTGGCCCTGCTGACCTTGACCCTGATTCTGGCTCTGCTGGGTAGCCTCAACCGAGTACATCAACTCGCTCGTGTGTCCCTGCGGCGCATGGCCCGGATGGGCAGTCACGTATTGGACGACGTGGTGTGATTGCGGGTGCTGGGGATGCTGCTGGTACGCGTTCGGGGCGGGCTGCAGCCCATACGCGCCTGGGTGCTGCCTGTGCACGGCGGCGTACGGCGCGCCCTGGTATCCGCATTGCGCAATGACGATGGCGTGCAGGGGAATTGAGGATCCAAATCAAATTCGGTTCCGACTCAGCGACTCGTCGAGGGCCATATGAGCACGACCGACGGACGCACCTGAACCGGGCCCGCGTGGTTTGGCGGCTGGCTCATGCCTGGAATCATCGTCGGGGAGTGATTTGGGTCGGACCCGACGGGGCTCTGCCCGCCGTCGTTCTGGGCCGCTGCGGCATGGCTGAGGGAGCTTCGCGAGGGGAACGAGGGAGGCGTCCGAGTCGGGTTAGAGTGTGCTTTCGCGGGGATGAGAGCAGCGGGGGATTCACCTCGAGGACATGCGTGGATCTGCTTGCGAGTGGTTCTCCCCAACGCGCCGAACCGGTTCGAATCATCCAGTCCCCCACCCGGGCGTCTCTCACAAAGGCGTCTAATCAAAGAGGGGCTTCATCCGACTCGGAGTCACCCAAGACTCGCTCCTTGTCATCCACATTCCCAACCACAACATTTGTGCCTAGTGTCCAAGAGGGATTTTCTCCAACACCTCCCAGCCCTCCACCGGTCCCTCACACCTCACCAGCCAAATCTCCTTGCTCTCAATCTGTCGCAGGATGTAGGAAGAATCAGCAGCCTTCGATGGTTCGCTACCGGCGTAACAACCCAGACCAACCATCCCGTCGAGGTCGGCCGTGACGGAACGTTCCCCACCGGGCTTCCCGATAACACGGAAGTGAGCATGCAGGTCCTGTAGAGTGCTCATCCTCGTGTCCTTGTCGGCGTCGTCTATGTAGTACAAGGAGATGTGCGGAACCGATGGGACCACGGCGGCATCTCCGAGTACCGCGCGGAGGTGCGAGCGCAGGTTTTCGAGCGGAGAACCGTTGGGGGAGTGCACCGCGACGTACACCGACATGAAGTATTTCTCGCCCACCTCGGCGGACTTGAATTGCACGGGGATGACCGGGAGATTCGGAGGCAGGGCTGCTCGGAGGATAGCAGGGTCGGAAGTTGTCGCAAGGGTTACATGGGGATGGAATGTGGGGAACGACGAGGGTGATTTAGTCGGAGAGGTCGGCTTATATTGCATGACGAGCTTGATCCGCTCCGCGTCCTCTTCATTGGGGACGAGCCAGAGCGATATTCCTTGAGTAAGAATATAGATACTCAATCGTCCGGTATGATGGCCATAGCATGGCGGAGAAGCTCACCCATTCTGAGTATGTGAATCCTCTAGTGAAACATGATAAAGATGGTAAGCCTTAAGATGCAGACCCATACAAGCTCTTGCAGTCAGGATAACAGACACACCTCTTTTGGGTATGGACAACGTCTCGACGTAAGACTGGTTCCCTTATATTGGGACAAGTGGTGTTGGGCACAGTTTTTGGCCGCAGGAGGCTGAATCGTACAATCGGGTCCGTGCGTGCACGTGATCGCGTCGTAGTGAATTCGCTTCAAGTTCGCGCAAAAACAGCATGAAGGTAAGTAGGGGGGACATCGCCAAAGGTCATTATTCGAACATCGAAAGCTAGGTATATACAGAGCGTCGCGGAGAGCGGAATTCCAACTATCGACAGCAGAAAACTACGTACAACGGAGACGTCAGTCAGGACAGCGTCCGTAACATGAGAGCTACCTATACAAAGCATGCGTATATATACAACATAGATACTTCGAGTTCATGAGTTCATGACAGGTTTGTGGATGATGAGGATATGGGGGGAAGGGGAAGGGATATGGGGGATTTGATGCAAGAGAGGGGAAGTTGAATGCCTGCGTACACCTGTACAGTGCATATGAAAGTACAACATTTCGACGATGGATGGTTCTTGTTCTTTGTCTACACGTAAACCCTTCTGGGGTGGTAGAACACCTACTTGGAAGAGTACAGATTGTACAATCGCCGGAAGCCAGGATTTGAAGTCTACGAGAGGGCTCCAGGGGCAGATGAGGCTGTTGGAATCCGTCGCCGGAGGGTCCGGAGTGTGTCCTGCACGATCCGCAGCCATGCTAACGCCTTGTCAGTTGCGTCTAATGCGCCGTCGGTCCTCGCCTCGACCTTCCGGGTTAGTAGCCTGCGGAGGACCCGCGTGTCGTCGTCCTCGGCTTCGATGAGGGTCGAGGATAAGGAGATCACGGACGAGCCAGCGGACGAAGACTTTAGCGAGCCGTCAGAGCCGCTGTCGGTCCGTGCGTGTGAGGCGATAGGGAAAGGGATAGCAGGGTCTGGATGTGCGGAGCGGATGGTAGAGGCAATGGCTGACATGAAGGGATCGTCGGGGTCGTCTTTGAGCTGCGCCACACGCGCGCTTTCAAGGGCCGCTTGGCGGCTCTGGAGAAGAATTCAGAAAACGAATGCCAAGCCAACCAGATTTGGAGCACTCACGACAATGATGCCCTTGAATCGTCGTTCAAACTGGGAAAGGAGGTTGGTAGCTAGTGATAGGAGATCGTCGGCCTGTCCGGATAGTCAGTTATGTTCTGAGGCGATCAATGTGGAGAATACCCACGTCGTCCATACAGCCCTGGATACAAGAAAGATCCCATCCAGCGGTCCGAATGATTTGCCGCGATACATCCAACAGTTCCTCCGTAGAGGTCCGGACATGCGCATGCCATGGTGCGGGGGAATTCCCAGGAGACGGCTCACCGGGCACGACGATCCTTGGTTGACAGGCAGCGTCTGAAATCTCAAACCGCAGTTTCTTCCGGAACCACGCTTTGAGCTTCGCTGTCCCTTTTGAGGTCCCATCCTTTTTATGTGGAGCGGGAGATATAGTTCGTCCAGAATCGACAGAGAGCTTGCTCGACTTGTGCAGGAGGTCCTTCGTACCTGGGGACAAGAGCACATTGAGGAACGACTTTTCCGTCGTGACCTTGTCCGCCAGCACGACAGTCTCTTCTTCCTCGACGAGGAAAGATAATTCAGGAACGTCGGTAGGGTGCCCGAACCCGCTCCCGTCGGCTGAGTCTTGCAGATCCGACATGGAGCGCCATTTTCTGCCGAGTGTGGAGGAAGTGCGACTGGAGACCGCAGTTGAGTCAGAGTCGCCCGAGTCCCGCGTCCGTCTCCGGACCCGATCTGTGCTGTCGCGGTGATCCGAAATATCGCTGCCGAAGACCTCCTCAAGCTCATGCGTTACGGCCTCGAGCAAGGTGTCGACCTCGTTAAACCTGCTCCGTGCATTACGCAGGTCCGTCGCGGCATCCTGAATGCGGGAATGCATTCCGTGTACCCACATCTCGCCAAGGTGAGATGTTTCGTCTAGCATCTCCCGAAGACCGCAGAGTTCGAGGGCACCAGCCGAGGGGGCCTCTTGCCCGACCGTGGTTAGGTTCTTCAAGATGCGCTGGGGAAGCAGGGACGCCTCGACGTCATCAAGAAGCGGTTCTAGCCTGGAATAGGAACCGACTTGTGGCCGCGGGGGCACAGTCATGGAGGAGCCGGCGGTGGTCCATGTCGAAGTCGAAGAGCTCGTCGAAGGGCGGATGGTGCGGAAGGAAGCCGCACTGCCGCTCCGCTCCGGCAGCGCCTCAGGGCCAAACGCGACCCGCAGCTCAGGCCGCGCAACCTCCAAGGGCGTCAGCCTGCAAGAATCAATTAGGTGACGTTCGAGAGGAGTGATCCGGAGATGAACATACCCTCTGGAGTTCTTCATCTCGCGCACAACGTTTCGAACATCGCATGCAAGGAGCGCGATGAGAACTTCCATACTTTGCCCGTGCTCGGCCGCCGTATGGAGGCACGTCTCGCCATCTTCGTCTGTCGCAGCCAGGGGGGCCCGAAGCTCGCGAACCAGATGGTAGACAAAGTGGTGAAGGCGCACCGCATTCAAGGAACCGAGCGGATCCTGAGCTCTGCGAGCCAGACAATGCAAGGGAGTCCCGTGCTTCGAAGTAGTGTACAGGCTGGTATCCGCACCAGCCAGGAAAAGAGCGTCTAATACCTCGACGGAGGGCGTTGGCGAAGATACGCAATAGTGGAGGGGGCTCCACCCTTGGAGATCTAGGCGGTTGACAAGGACAGTTGCCCGGTGAGAAGCGGGGAAAAGAACCTGATAAATTGTGGCGACGTCGTTGGCGACCACGGCACGGATCAGTGCTGCTGTCGACCGTGAGATGATGGCCTCCGAAGGCGCGGGCCAGTGCGACAAATCGAAAGAGGACGCAACGTGCGATTGCGCATATACGACATGGGGTTGTGGAAGTGGATGTAGTTGCCGGCGGTTTCCGTTCTGAACGAATGGGTCGTAAGCCTGATCGCGCCAATCAGACAAGAGGGCTTACGATATATTCACGGATTCTTTGTTTGCGAAGAGAGGACTCGCACAGCCAGAGCAATCGGGGATGGCGCAGCGCATGGTGTATCGCCGTCCGGTGGTGGGTATCCCTAAGATCGGGTCGTGCACCGTTCGCAAGCTGAGAAATAAACAGACCTCAATTGAATTCGCCGATCAATGATGGTCAATAACGCACCAAGATGGACGCAGCCTCGACGGCGCCATCACGGGCAGTATCTGGAATTCCGATGTCAACTCAATGCCTATTCGATTGCAGATGGAACTTACACATCAGAGGAGTAACGCCGAGGCAGTCGGTCCCGTCGACGGCAACCAAGCCACGGCTCTCTTCAAGGAGCACACGGATGGCATCGGGGATGTTCAGCCAGGCGGCGAGACCCAGCGGAGTGACCCCCTTCGACGGCGCGTTCAGCGCGTACAACGACGCCGTTTCGCTGCTCAAGAGCGTCCTCAGGACATGAATCCTGCTCTCCGGCATGAATGACGCGTCGGACACGTCGACGTCTTCCCAGCTGCTACCGAATTGGACGTGTACGCGCGCACAGTCAGCATCCCCGTCCCCCAATGCGCATACAGGAGGGCAGACGTACCTATCTCCCGCGATCGCACAAGTAATTGTGGTGTTGCCAGTCGCATCGTCCGCGGCGTTCACGTCCGCGCCGCGCGCGAGCGCCGCTTTCACTCCACCCTCGTCCGCCCGTGCGGCCGCGTCAAGCAAGGTAGCATCCAGTGCTGCGCGCTCAGCGCGCCGCCGCCCTCGTGAGTGCATGGTTGCCATCGTTAGTGAGTCAGATGCGCGAGTAGAGGGTACAAGAAGGTGGGTATATCAAAGGAGAGTGAGCGTCCGCGAGCGAGTCTGAGTCCGAGAGGAGTGGAGTGGAGTGGTGGTACAAGAAGTACAAGCGCGAGGTTCCCAGAAGCCGTCCCGCGGAAATTTGCTGGCGGGAGGAAGTGCGGGGATAGGGTCGTGCGCCCCGGGCGGTATAAGTACTCTGCGCGATTTGGGAGGGCAGGGCCGCGAAGGACGACCCTCGAGAAGGCTCGGCTCGGCACGAGGCCGGAAAGCACGCTGCAGGCCTGCATCAGAATAGCACAGACATCGGGGGCTCGCCTGGGCTTGCTCTTCCCATACTCGAGAGCCCAAGCCTCGAGGCGGCGTTTACTCGACCCCCGCTGACGGACTGTGCGAAGCCCGCCTGCGCCTCCCCAATCGCGCCGCCCCAACGCCCATCTGCGCCGCCTCGGCGGGACGACGCGAGAGACAAACAACGTTTTGCCGCCGTTTGGGGTCTGTCTCGACGCCGACGCGAGCGGTGCGAGATCAGGGTGGGACAATGAGGCGGGGGCTTTGTGGCGCTCGTCCCACGGTGCCTGTTTGTGTTCCGTTGTTTACATCTCCGTTCCGAGGTCATTGTTCCGAACCTCGCATCCTCCAACATCTCATGTCAGCCCAGCTTACCTCCCCTTTGCCGACAGCCAACACAAGCGAAGCTTTGCCATCTCCGATTATGCTCAATAGCGTCCCTCTGCCACAAGTGACAATAGAACTGTTTTAGTTTTAATAGCTACATTGCCCCTCCGGGCAGACCTGGCCACTGCAGCCAATATGAACTTCATTATTATGAAGTAGAATATCTTCACTTAAAGAACCCGGGTTATAGCGCGCTGCGGGCGGGCTAAAGCCCGCCCTTGCGCACTATGCTGCCATCCTACTCAGTTTTGATTGTCCCAGTACTTACTACAAGTGCTGTATGTGTCCCACCAGCAGAACCCATGGATATTGGATGCCAATCAGAGAAAGAGAAAACAAATGACAAGATGACGCTCATAGGTGCCAGGGGTCCTTTTGATGTATTTTCCGAATATGGTATCCTCCACGTTTTGATGGCACCGCTGATATGGACTGTCATTACTGAAATACAGACCCTACCACTAAAGTGTCCAGGCATAATAGGGGGTACAGTGTTGACAACGGTCGTCGTACGTCATGCCCAAGGGCACGACGACGGAATACAACACTGTTTGGCGATATCACATGACCAAAAGTAGTCAGCAGTCACATGATATGTAACATGTGACAGGTTACGTAACTTTTAAAGTCACGTGATTTTTCTGGATGACAATCCCATCACCCAAGTCATATGACATTAAAGTCACGTGACACATCACATCGGTAATGTCACGTGACTGGTCACATGCTTGTGACATGTGACTTTGCTTGCAAATAGCCCATTTTGAATGTTTTATTGATACCTCAACTAATATCCAACCAAATATAGACATATTATACATCACCGGAATCAGAATTTCAAGCTCTATTCAATGGTGGTACTTGCAGAGTTATACAGCCTCATTTGAAATCACATATTTGTTATCTTTGATGTAAATCTGCTAGAATGTAGCTCTTCAACTGGTTACTAGCATTACAGTGTTTGAGCGCCAGGTGGAATTTTTCGGCCAGGTGGAACGGCGGCGGGTTCTGGAGCATACTGCACCACGCCCTTTGCGCTCTAATCGCGAACGATGTAGTTATATTCAATCACACATGTGCAGGTAGAGCGGTGTTTTCATACCCCCACATTCTTATGTATTGTTGAATTTATGGCATTTCTCGAAATTGGAAGGGTCGTATATTTTCGAGGGACTGCTATTTAGGCTACCTACTGTCATAATCGGGAGTTATTTGAGGGGCATAGTATATGGTCCCATTTTCAGTTAATGGACTGTCCGTCATCTTGATATGCAGCGCGATTTCTGGTTTGCCAGGATAGGGAAGGTCATGTGATTCAATACTTACCTGGAACACACGCATTGTTTGTCTCTTGCGATGGACCCCTCTCTGTCACAATATGCGCTTTCGCTCGAGATACCGCCTGGATAGCCAAAGAAATGTTAGTTTGTAACTTACCGGCATTTCCCAAAGTCGCAGGTTTTCAGACTAGTCACGGTAGTCACAGTGGATTAATTTGGTATATAAAAGGTGATCGGAATGAGGTATAAGGATGGAAGATTAATGGCCAATAACATGACAACAATCAATGTCCAGCGTGTCTACAAAGGTCCTAGGCCATCTGAGAGAATTTTTTCAAGAGGACCATTGACTGTCATGGATTTCTCCAGAGAGATGTCACACGTGACGCATTCCACCTGGCCGAAAACGTGACAAAGCCGTCACTCAAGGGCAATCCGTTTCCTGCCTTGCTCGCGCAATGGACAGCCCGTCATTGTTTATCATACTTGAGTTCATCCAGTTCCCTATTGAATCGCTGCACTTTATGGCGGCCGCTCCTCTTGGCTAACAGGGTGCACGCTGTGCGAAATCACCGTTCCATCTGGCCGGTAAATACTGTAATTAGTGTAGCAGGCAACCTTAGTGCATCTAGTATAAGTAGACACAATCTTAGTTACATCAATGTTTTATATGACTATATATATATGTTTAAATATATAATAGTTCTACTAGTACTAAGTTTGCTGTTCCTCATCAATCAATTGTTATCTGCCAGCAATGGCCTACTTTGAACCAAGTATGCTTGGGCTTGCATTGTTTACTTTGGCACGTTCCTTGATGCGTGGTTCAACTGTCTGCAGCTAGGGTTGAAGGTTCATATTCACCCTGGCAATGTCATTTTCTTTCGTGGAAAGGACCTAATTCATTCAGTTCCCAATTGGAGAGATGGTGAGCGCAATTTCCTTATATACTTTACACATGAGTCTGCATGGAGAGATGTGGGTATGGGTGGCCAATGCACATCAGCAAAGACACAGGTTCCCAATGGCTCATTCATGTGCAACTTTCAGGTCAAGTAGAATATGATGTTCATCTTCTACACATTCTATACCACTATTATAGATCACTTTCTCCAATATAGCTAATTTAGATTCATATCTGATTCATGGCACAGGTACCTAGAACCTATAGATCACAACCTACAGGTAAATATCTAGGTTCAGGCCAGGTCAACCTGTATGAATCACTGACCTATGTTCAGCCTTAATGTGTTAGCTCTTGATGATACACATAAGCATAAATTGGCCTATACCTTGGGAATCGGTGGTGTCAGTTGTGCATTGCCTTTCCCTGGCGACGTACTAATGTCTTCACTAGCAGGTACTTGGCCAGGTGCCAACAGAGAAGGGTTACCTTGAGTCGGAGAAGGAAATGCTGGAGACTGGATAGATGGCAACACTCAACAAGACTGGCATCGGGATAAGAGATGGAGGCAGACATGAAGGCAGCATAGATGACAACAACATAGTTGATAATGGCGTGGATGGTGACACAACGAATGGTGGTGGGATGGATGGAGATAGAATAGATGGCGATGTGGGACCAGACATTGGAGTAGAAGCACTTGCCAGGAATCCAAGGGGTAGGTGAACATCTGTAGAGACGGATCGGTCCTCGAGCACCAAGTGACCACTAGAGTAACGGTACGTGTCATGCGAAGACACAAACTTGAGTCCAGGTCCACTGGGATTGGAGATACAAGCTCCAGTCTTCTTCTGTTCTTTGTCTTCTTGAAACCAACACCATACATTTGAAGGGGAGTCTGAAGATGGACAAGCAATAAGCACAGGGAGGTTGCTGAAATAATGTGGAAAAAGGTGCGATACAGAGTCACTGAGCGGTATGCCATTCAAACTGTACAAAAATTAAATCACAACAATTTCTTAAAAATTTACACATATTTGGGTCTCACGTGCACATTATACCCTTCCATGCGCATTTGTGCTTACACGTGCACTGTCTGGTCTGCGCACGCTGTCGAGCGGGTAGGAGGTTGCGTTTGGAGTCTTTGGTATGTGTTTTGGTGGTTGGGTTGGTTGGTTTAAAGGTGGGCTCCAGTTGGTGTTTTGTTGTTATACCAAAGCAACACACTCCAATGCCACAAGGTGTATGGGTTTTCCAGTTTTCCCGAAATTGACCTCGTCGAGTTCGGTTGATGAGGAGGGAAAGGACAAGAAACCTTGGGTTGCTTGCAGTGGTTTATTGAAGCTTGGCTAGTAGGTGGTGAAGTGCTGCCTGTTTGCTAGTAGGGGCACTGCTTGAACGGACAGAGTTTCCCCTTATATGTAGTGGGTACTGCGTCTGTTCCTCGTCCGGTATGTGTGCATCTGTCGGAGACGCCTATTTGAGTATCTCTCGGTAGATACTCTACTGCTTCTTTGGTAAGAAACCAGCCGGGTGCTGTTTTCAAACCACTTGGAGAACAGTTGCTTGAACGGCTCAAGCTACGCCTGCTCTGTCTTGACCTTGGTCCGGTTGACCAGGTCCTAGTAGAGAACAGTTGCTTGACGGCTCAAGCTACGCCTGCTCTGTCTTGGTCTTGATCCTAGTGGAGAACAGTTGCTTGATGGCTCAAGCTACACCTGTCCTGTCTTGATCTAGTCCGGTTGACTAGATCCGTGTGTAGTGTGGTCCTTTGACCAGTGACTACTCAAGTGTGTGCACTTGCTAAGGCAGCTGTATGCCCCAGTGCTGAACACTTGCTTCAACAAGCCTCCTTTGCTTGTTGGCAGTTGACCGGTCCCTTATTGATCCAGCTGATCAATAGGTGGATGTCAAGCTGAGTGGGGTATAAAGAAGCTAGGTGCCAACTGCTCAGTGAGTTGACTGCTGCTGGACTGCTGGATGGATTGGTTGGTTGATTGATTCCTTTTCTGGGGGCCATTTTCAGTCCAGTATTTATACTGTCCTGAAGACCTTCCAGAATATTCTTTGTACATGACAAATCACTGCTGGTGAGGTTACAAATCACTGTTCCGCATCATTCCGGCTAGTTCCATGCCTTTCCAGGCCTTTCTAAGAACTTTCCAGAATATTCTAGTTGCTTCTATATCCTTCTAGGTTTCTCCAGGTTGTTCTTCTTCCAGAATCTTCCGGCACTTTTCCGGAATATTCTACCATCTTCTGGATGGTTCTCTGGTCTTGTGGAATGTTCTGGACTGTTCCAGGACTTTCCGGCAGCTCCTAGGAATGGGTGGAATGCTCCAGAATGTTGTAGAACTCTCTAGAATGTTCCAGAAGCTTCCAGCACCTTCCAGCTAGTTCTCAAGCCTTCTAGAATGTTCTGGTCTGTTCCAGGACATTCTGGTAGGTTCTAGAGGTGTAGAATGCCCTAGAATATTCTAGAATGTTGTGGAATCTTCTAGAATGTTCCGGAAACTTCCACCTCCCTCTAGGATGCCTAATAGCTTCTAGAAGACCCTACATGTTTCGGGCTTCTTCTAGTACTATGTTTTTTAAGCATCTATAACTCTTTGGATGCTCCAGGTTTTGTCCGGTGGGCTATTCAGAGTCTCCCCTACATATAGGCAAGACACAGTTGATGGAGGATGCAGCTGTGAGTTGGGTGGGTAGTTGCAGATGAAGTGATAATGAACCAGCTATTGCCGTCTTTGTGGTTGTGTTTTAGACAGCATGTCTGCATGGGAATAAGCCAAGACTGCAACTCTTTTGTTGAGTGGCTTGGGCACAGGACGTGTGGGTTTGGGCTTCCAGTGTGGATGTTATCGCGTTTTGCTTTGGTAGAAGCCCTGTCCATGTGCCAATCCCTTTTGGTGCATGACATCCGCCCCACAGTTAAACGGCCGTCCCCGGACGTCTCTCTTTTCTTTTGTTAGGTGTGACTCCGGGTCCGTTGGCTGACTGGCTCGTTATCTTCTTCCTCATCGAATAACTCTTCAGCTGGTGAGGATTCGACCTCATCCTCATCATCTGCTTCAACGATGTCTTCGTTGCCTAGGTCTTGGGCTGAATAGTCTTGATCCATGGGCTGGTAATGGTCTTCTATTGTGTCAATGGAGTCTGCTGCAAGGTGCTCAAGGTCCTTGTTGGATGGATGGTATGCCAACAACCTATATGCAGCAATGCTTTCTCTTGAGATATCTCCATTGAGCTCTTTCACGATATAAGCCCCATTACGAGTCTGGCGGACAACCTCGTATGGCCCCAAGTATCGTGGCTTGTGCTTGCAGTTCATCTCCTTCTCTATTGCAGTATTGCGGATTAGAACAAGTTCTCCACTTTGAAATGCCGTTTGCCTCAATCTATGAGCAAAGCGTCTTTCAAAGTGCTCCTTTGATTCGAGTCGGGTCTTGCGTAAGGCTTCTGCTGCTCTAGCTATATCTTCAGGCTTTCGCTGGAGTTGACGTATGCGAAGTGCCAGAAGATCAGCATGTGGCATATTACTTCTGAAGCCTTGCACCATAAAGGTAGCCTCTCGCAAGTCCATTGGCAACACAGGATGTACACCATGCAGGAGGTAGTATGGGCTGAATCCTGTTGATTGCCGAATGGTTACCCAATCTGCGAATACAGCGTGTGGCAGCAAGCTTGGCCATCGGTTAACTTGGCCTTCACAAGCTTTTATAAGCCCTTCACGCAGGATAAAGTGACCGTGCTCTACAACTCCGTTGGCTTTTGAGTTGTAGGGTGAAATACGTATATGGGGTATCCCATATTTCTTCATGAGTATTTCAAATGCACCCTTGAATTCAGGGCCATTATCGGTCACCACTTGTTCAACCATTCCATACCTGCAAATCACTTGCTCCCAGAAGAACTGTGCAATCTCCTGCGATGACGCATTGCGGAGTGCTTTGGCTTCTGATACTCCTGAGAGGTCATCTCGACATGCTACGATGCATGTGAAGCTTTGGGCAGCTGGCATATGCATCACGTCAACATATGCCTTGGTGAATAGGCTGGCTGGGGTTGAGATTGTAAGAGGCACCTCTGTCTTCTTGGTGCTTCTTATCTGGCATTCCCGGCATGAGCGCACGTGCTGCTGGACGTCGCTCTGGTAGAATGGCCAGAAGAATCTCTCTTTGACTGTCTTGAAGGTTGCCTCTTCACCTCTATGCCCTAACTGGTTGTGCGCTTCTTCGAGGACTCTCTGCCGGCTAGGCATATCAAACAGTATCCGTACTGGCATACGGTCAGGAAACTGCCTATACATGCAGTTATCCTGCACAAAATACCTCTGGATCCTTTTCAAGAATGTACACTGTTGCATTGGAGTAGCAAATTCTGGCATTTCTGATGTTTGCAGAAATCTGAACATCTGCTGTAGCTTTGCATCCTGGGTGGTGTTCGCAAACAGCATACTTGGATCACTAGGTGAGGCTTCTGTGTCTGCTTGATCAGAGCAAGTCTCGTCGTCTTGAATGTGGCTTGATCCTATGAATAGGGCCACATTTTCCTTCCATTCGTCTTCTTCATCATACTCGATTATCTCTCCTTCTCCTATTGGACGTCGGGATAGTGCATCAGGTCTTTTATGCCTTGCAGCTGGCACGTGGATCAACGTATGTGGATACGTTAAGATCTCTGCTATCCAGCGGTTGATTACAGCATTCAGCTGTAAGTCTGGTGCCACTAGCATGCCCTTGATGTACTTGGCATCGACCTCTATATGCAAATCCTTTACTCCAATAAGGTAGAGTCGGCATCGTCGGAGTGCTCGGTAGAGTCCATATAGCTCCAGCTTTGGCTGACTATAATTTGACTCTGTCTTTCCCAGTGGGACCGACCCATATCTTGCAGGTCTACGCTTGTTGTTCTCGTCCAGCTGGGATAGGATATATCCTACCGCATACTTGCTGGAGTCAACAGACAAGATGACTGGCTTGGAGGATGTATAGTCTATAGGTCGCAATGCGGGCGCAGTTGAGATCAAGCTTTTCATCTCATCAAAGGCTGCTTGCCGCCGCTCATTCCAGACAAACTCTGTCTTGTGTCCGGTGAGCTCGCGTAACGGCTTGACCTTTTCTGAGAAGTCTTTGATCCAAACTCGTACAGTTCCGCAGAGACCTAAGAATCCTCGGACTTCTTTGACTGATGTTGGGACTGGCCAGTTGCGGATCTTGTCCACTTTGTCATCTTCAGGAACTCTGCCTTCAGGTGTGCATTTTTGTCCAACGATGACTATGCTGGGTCTACAGACTTGTGCCTTCAAGCCTGAGATTCGGATTCCTGCATGGCCAATGCGATGCATAATCCTGTGCACATCCTGAGCATGTTCCCATACAAAGCATCTAATCCCTGGGTTGTCTTGTAAGACCTCTGGATTCCCGCTTTCATCCAGATAACATGTCTGAGGACCCTTGATTGGTAGGTCATCAATAAACACATTAGCTGTATGAGGAATCTCGTCTTCAAGGATAAATGTCATGCATGCTTGAAACTCTGCAGGTGAATTTGTAAAACCCATAGGCATTGATGTTAGCCTGAGCTGCCCCAGTGGCGAGTGGAAAGCAGTCATATCTCGGCTAATTGGGTCGAGCTTTCGCCCATCAAATGCCCAGAACAAGTCAAAGACAGTATAACACTGCCTGCCTGCAAAGGGTTCCACAAAATCATCGAGGATCAGTGGGAGTCCAGCTTCGCGAATTGTGATGCCATTCAACTTTTGAAGGTCATGCACAAGTCGCAGCTTTCTGTTCTTTTTAAGAACGCAAAACCATCTTGAGCGATACGATGACTGGCATCGCTCATAGACTCCTGCCTCTAGCTTCTCTCGTAAGAGATTGATTACTTCATCCCTTATTCCGGGTGGCACTGGAATATTCTTTTCCATCCACGGGATATGCGGAATAGTTGGGATAATGTATGGGGAGAAGTAATCCTCTCTGAAAGATCCTCTGTCTGCTTCGGTGAATGCAAGGACATTCTCGTTTATCTGAAAGATGTATTGAAACAACTTCTCTTCTTCGGGCCATAGGAATCCATCTTCATTGAGCTTCATTCCATCGATACGCTCCTTTGTGAGCTTGTCGGTTGGAATGAACTCGGGAGGATGGCACGTAAGGGGAGGTAGGCTGATAAGCGGATCCTCGGGAAACTGCCGAGTAACCCTGGCCCCTTCCGGGAATAGTCCCGGTACTGGCTTGACTTGCTGTGCCACTGGTTTGTATCGGCTGCCCAATACTTTTGCACAGTTTGTCTCCATTCCATATGGATGCCCGTTGAAGCTTGTTTCATCATCTTCTTCAAACCATGGAACATCAACTAGCCACTTGTCTGCTTCAAAGTAGAGCTCCATATCGTATGGCTCCATCTTTGACTTGAGCGGTTGATGTTGTAGTGGACGTATAGTTAGAGTAATGTGCTTGGATTTTAATAGTTGAAAACTATTAAGCTTTGCCAGTTTAACGTCGTAGCAGGGACAAGCACAGTTACTCCAGCTTCCGTCGCCCCACAGTTCTCGATAAACACCTCGTCATGTGCCCGTATAGCACTAATCTTCTTTTCTTGATGTGGACGGTCAGTGGTACACCATTCAGCCTTTAGCCAATTGAAACCTTGGCACGCCGTAAGCCTGACCTCCGTATCACGTGCTTTAGTCTCAGTAAGCCTCAGAGCTTTCTGATCAGCCACTAGACTCCGTCAAAGGGTAATCTGTCAATGGTTCAGGGTGCAGGAGTGCACCACACTTGGGCTGTGTCCCAAATGTTGGCCGACTTTGCTCCCGCTTTTGCTGCGCATTGTTATGCTTGCAACCCTGAATCATCCGTAGGATTACAGCCTTCCTTGAGCTGGACTGCTTCTTCTTCTTCTTGTTAAGCAGTCGGGCTGCTGTGCTTCTCCTCTTCTTCTCTGCCCGTTCTATGGCGGTGAGCCTTGCTTCGAGGGTGGGGTCCTTCATGGTTGGGTGCCCCACCGGCTCTTTGCAGCACTTTTATATATGCTGCAGCCTGGGTTGAGAACCTTCCGTACCATTCCAGGAGGTTCCATAGCCTTCGACAGCTTATGTAATCCGTTCTCCCGAATGTTCCAGAATTTTCTCCGATTTTTCCGCTTTATTTTGGGTTTTTTGGGGCATTTTTAGGCCTAACCTAGCCTTTCTGGGAGGTTATTGGCCGTAATTTAGCTCCAAATACCCAATTTCGCTTCGTTTAGTCCCGAAATGGGGCTATTCCAGGGTTATCTGGCTTAGGTGAGCCTTAGATAACAAGGATAACACCCTATTTGGTGCATCGACCCTGGATGGCGTGCACAACACCCTTTTTGGGCATCCCGACCGTAGGCGTCTCGTATGACTTCCGTTTTGGGAGTTGCGGCCCTGGGAGGTTGGTATGCCTTCCATTTTGGGAGTTGCGGCCCTGCTCTCCGGGGGCACGTGATGTTTCTCATCACATGCTTCTCGGAACGGCGACCGTTATCTTATTGCCTGGCCCGTGACCCGGTTATCTCCTTGTTAAGCGCTCGATTAGCGCTTGGTCTGGGTGGCGGCATGCACATGCCACGGCCCCCTTCAGGCGCTAATTGGGCGCCTATGGTTCGTTTTCGCTGGCGCCTTTGCGCCAGCGCATCGTGCTTCCTCCCCCCGTGTCACCTCTACTCTCTCCGGCTCTCTGGCTTCGCCCCTCAACCTCCTCGACCTCGGGCGACCTTGGGCAGCCCTCAAGAGGCTGCAGAAGACCTCTGGGACGGGTTTCTGTGGCCTCTCAAGACATCAGGGTCGCGGTGGGCTTGGGCTTGGGCACAGGTAAGCCCTTGCCCTCTCTCTCGCGCTCTGGGACCCGCGGCGATGCACCAACGTGCTCGCTGTGCGGTCCCCACCCTTCCTGGCTGCTCACAAGCGAGCCCAGGACCTCGGATGCGTCCAACGACGTGTCTTCATCGCGTTCTCGGACGGCGGGGGGGCTATGCGTGTGCGTCCGGCACGCATGCGTATACGCTGCCCCGCCATTCGTCATCCTGCCGGCTCAACAGCGGCAGGACCGTGTTTCTCGGCCGCGTCGAGCGACGCGGCCGCCTCGGGTTTTGTGTTTCATGGCCGCGTCCAATGATGCAGCCCCTGCGTTCGTCCTTGCCACGTCCAACGACGCGGCATTGATGTTCTTTTCTGCCGCGTCCAACGACACGGTTCCTATGCCCTCGGGACGACGCTGCGCGCCCATTGACGCGGGTCTCGGTTCAGTAGGGGCAGCGCCGCGCGTGCATGCCAGCGCTGCTCCCTGGACCGTGTACTGTCGGCTCAATGGCCGTAGTTGTCGTCCCTCTGCCATGTCCAATGACGTGGCCCTCGGCAGGTGTCCAGGGCATCCAACGACGCGGGACCTGGGCTTCCGGTTTCATGCTTGGTGCGCCAGCATGCGCGGTTTCGGTGCGCCCAGCATGGCGCCTTTCTCGGATTTCGTGCACCAGCGTGGCGCGTCTCTCTTTTGCGCCCAGCATGGCGCGTTCTCCCCTCTTCCCTGGGGCCTCCGACTTCTCCCTCATGCAGAGTGTTGCCGTTGCAGCGCCTCTGCGTGGGGTTCGAGCCACCACCGTCCTCGGTCGAGCGCGCTGCGCTGCTCCCGGGGGCGACAGCTTGTCCATCTCTCCTCGCCCTTCCTCCTTCCTCCACGCAGAGTGGTTGCCGCCTCGGGCCCTCTGCGTGGTTCTCTCGAGCCACACGCCGTCCTCGTCGCTGCTTCGTCTCGACACTTCGAGGACAGCGGCTCGTTCCCTTTCTTCGGCCTATGCGCACACGGGCGCTTGTCTCGTGCTGTGCCGCATCGGGCTGCATTCCATCGGGATGCATGCCTGATCGGCTTCGTGTCTTGCCCCACAACATAGGGGCCTGACTCGGAGGGTTCTCAGCACCCTCTCCGTCGAGTTTCGGACACGACTGTCCGCTAGTTCGTTGGCGGTGACTCGTGCCTCGGGCGTCAAGGTCGCCCCTTGTCCACGGCCTTGGCTCTGGCCTGTCGGACGTCCTCTGGAGGCTCAGGAGGGCTGGAGAGTGGGATCCTGGACTGGGGCTAGGCCCCTAGCACAGGTGCGTAGTCCTTTTGGACTCGATCTCCGGCTTTTCCCTTTTTTGCGCTCCACGGTCTCTTGCAAGTCTCGATCCCCTGCGCGTTTCCTCTCCGCTCGTGTCTTGGTCGAGGGAGGCCCATTTCCGGGTGCGCGGTCGTGTGCGTCGGGACGGCCGTGTGCCGTCTCAATGGCTTTTCTTCTTCGTCAAATTTTTGGACTTCTCAGCAGCCTGGGCTTCGCGCTCAGCGGGATTAGGTGCGTCGCATCTTTTGCACCCGGGGGGTATGTATTAATAACATATCTTTCCCCCCACCCTGCTCTCGTGCGCTTCAACAGGCCCGCCGGCCCTTCTCGTCTAGGACCAGTGGTGATGGCTCGCAAGAGGGCGTGCCTGTGGTTAATCCATTGGCACGCCTCTCGCAGAGCTCCTGGTGGCTTGTCTTGTGGGCCCCGTCTTCGTTTAGGTGCCGAGATGCTGCATGTGTCTTGGTACGGCCTGCCTCTTTGGTAGGCTCTGCACCCATCTCCCTCTTGTCCTCGTAGTGGATGGGAGAGTACGCGGGTGGCTCTGGCCAGTTGGTCTCCATCTCCGGGTGAGTGTCCATTTTCTTGTCTCGGTTCGCTGCGCATCTGTGGGTTGGGGCCTGGCGATGGTCTCCTCTGTGAGACCTTTGCCCCCGTGTGTCACTGTCTCAGTCCGAGACACATCTTGGTGTCTGCCTCATCCGTCGTGATGTAGGCAGGCAGCCTGGTCCTATCCTCCTCTGTGGAGGTGACCCGCAAGAGAAGCGGCACCTTTGTGCCTTAGACCGTCCAGCCTGTCTCTGCCGCGCTCGCTTCTTCGAGGGCGGGACGTGCATCTGCGACTCTGCGCACTGGTGCATGGCTGGGGGCATCTTGCCCTTCCCCTGTTGGGGTGGCCTCGTATTTATATCTCTCGGAGAGCTTGACTCGTGGGCTCTCCAGCTGGCTCTTCCAGCTGCTGGCTGCTTCTCGTCGCTTCGAGAACCTTCGTGACTCACCGCGCGCTACCTAGAACCATTAAGCCATCCGCCGTTGCAGTGCACTGACTGCTTTTGTATCGTACAGGGCGTGGCTATGGACCTCGACCGGGACCCTGCAGACGCAACTCGGCCCCTCACGTAGTCATACAAATGGCCGTACCTTTCTCTCGTGCTATGTGCATGCGCGCTCTCGCTATCGTACACCTCGTGCTTGTGGGGGCGTCTTCTTTACGCATAGTGGTGGGCAGCGTCGGGCTGCACTGCTTGGCCATAGCCGACCCGGCTCTTCGTGGCACGGCGCAGTGAGCTGAGGATGGCCTTCATGGCCTGCACGTCATTCCCCGTCCAGATGCTCGGAGGGCGCGTGAGTAGGAGCTGGAGGTTCACAGCCTCCTCTCCCCGCAGCGCTAGGTTGGGTCGGTCGGGGAAGGGGTCGTAGGGCTCTACTTCGGCAGGAGCAGGGGCATGAGGGCGAAGGCTGTAGCGTGGAGTGGTAGCTTCAACAAGCTGGTCCTCCTCGAGCTCGTCCGGGAGGGCATCCACGTCAATAACCTCCGGCATCCCCTGCGAGGCCAGATCTTCATCGTCAAGGGCAGCGAGGCCACCGGCTATGGCAGGAGTGACCTCGGGCCTAGGGGTAGACGGGTACTGGAGCTCCATGTACTCCAGTTCGTCTTCTATCTCGTAGTCTTCTTCGTCCATGCTGACTGTGGCCTTCTCATAGGTGATCTCCGGGGTTTCTTCGGCTGTCCCGTATGGAGGGGGAGTGTTTGCCATAGTAGAGGCTAACACTTGCACCAATGCCTTGGTGAGTGCAACGACGAGTGCTCGAGCAAGCACGAGCGACTCACCCGGAGTCTCCCTGACAGGCGTAGCTCTATCTGCCAGGTGCTCAGCCCTGTGCCGCTCAATCATTGCAGCGATGAGCGGCGGAGGCGAGGGAGGTGCTGGGACTTGGAACAGCAGGATACCTATGGCCACATCAACGTTCTCCGGGGTGGTGGCTGGTGCAGCGAGCGGCGGAGGCGAGGCTTGAGCAGTGGCATGGGGCACCTCCTCGAAGAAGAGGATGCCGTGCCCATAGCGAGGGCGCTCCCCCACGTACAGGTCCATGTCCCCAGTGACGTACGTGTCGACCCTCTCGTTAGGGTCCCAGGGACTGACCATGTTCTCGGCAGTGTAGACATTGTCAGCCTGGATGGCGAGCGCACCTGGCTCCGGGGCAGGAGGCTGGGCAGTGTGGCAGCCCACAAGGTTGAGCATGTAGGTGAACCGGTCAGGGTGACCAGGAGGAGGGAGGAGTGTGAGGGTGCTCTGGGGGTTGATGCTGATCTGGGGCATGGTGGCTGGATGATGGAGGTGTGCCGGTTCTGCCCTTCCCCCCTATGCATGGTGTTGTTCTTTTATTCCTCTCCTCTGTGTTGTCTTGTTTGCTCAATCTTGCAGCTGTTTATCTTGTTCCGCTCCTTTCCAGGTGGTTCTCCAGGCATCCAGGTGGTTCTCCAGATTTCTAGATCTGGCTCTAATCCTCCTATGGCTAAGTAGCAGTACTAATCCCTCTTTTAGATTAGTCTACTAATCTTAACCATGACTTGACAGGTGTATAGCTTTGCTCCAGTGGCTGGATTGTGGGTCCAGTGGGGCCCTTGCTGTGCTTGAGGGTCCAATGACTTTATGGTGGGGTATATAGACTATTAAGCTTCTGACTTTAAGCTTTAATAGCTGCCTTTATCTCTTTCTTGTTACTGCTTTTATATTCAAGTTAACCTTAGTGTTGTAGTATTATAACAATGATGTTATAACAATATAAACACTTGATTAACCTGAACTTATACCAAGTCCCATATATACTTTTTATACAAAGATAAATATATCTTTGTACTTGAGTTAAGTGTACCTTTGGCTTGGTACATCTATAACTCAGTATTATGGTGACTCTTGGTAAAAGGTATTGCTCTTGTGTGTTCATACCCCATTTCCATCATGGACTGTTCCAGGTCATGAAGTGTTGGATGATATGGCCTGAACTGAGCATTAAACTGCTCCACAGCATTGTTTTCACCAAGATCAAGGGACTTGCTTGACTCTGGTGACTTGGGCCTTTCTATTCTTGCTGCTTCTACGTGCTCTGTCTCATGTGGAAAATATACCATATGAAAGGATGCCATGTCCTTCTTGGTACTTCCCATTAATCTTGAGCAGAACATTGCGCAGCAAGAATATTTCTTGGTCACTGGATACTTGAAGGGAGGTTGTTGTAGGACAATCAACCTGATCCACTTCAAATGGCTCTATCAGTTCTAGCTTTGGCCGAGAGACCTTTAGGTTCCGGCTAGCTTTGTCTGCATAGAGCTTGAGCATGCTCTGATACATCCTGTTTTCCATGTTGACCTTGCTCGGCAGAGGGTCATCTCCAATGGGTTCTCCGGTTTCTTCATCGGGCAGATAATCCCATGGCTCTTGTTGCAAAAATAAGTCCATCCTCTCTTCAGCACTATCAGTTGTGTTTGATGAGCTGAAGGAGCTAGTGTGCTGAAGACATAATAGGTCTTTTGCCTGGCTGGCGTTATCCCTATTGTCTTTCATATTTGCGCTATTTTCCTCACTGTCAATATCCATTTGCTCATCAGAGCTCTGGATAGTGGTGTCTCTGCTTTGGCTAGATCCAACAGAGTTATTGACAGTGGGTAGACCAGGATCTATGTCTAAATCCTGTCCTGGGTAGACTTCTGCTTTATCAGCAGACCATTCTGCAACAATGCCGAACACCTCGCTTTCCGGTGA